>BTPG01000003.1:142672858-142780358 GCA_036245525.1 Semisulcospira habei
AATATATTTTCCGTTAGTATTCAAACAGATTAAAAACAGATTTTGTGGAGACACCGATAAATGCTGTACGCGTAGTGTCCCTTGCATAACTCAGAGTTTTTGATGATACATTAACCCTTTACTTCCTGAGGCTGATTTTTTTATTGCTTATTGTCCTATGAAGGCTGCATTACAGATCAGGCGACAGATGAACCTTTTTAGTTCAAGGGTGGTGCCAGAAGAGCTTGGCGCCTCAGGTGCCAAGCTATTCTGGCACCACCTTTGAACTATGAGTCAAATTAATTTCAAGCAGTAGTGTATCAGAATGGAAAGGGTTAACGTTACATGAGAATGTGTGGGAAATATGTTATAGAGAAGGTTGGATTTGTGTCTTTAATTGACATGAAAGACTTCTTTGCACGAAATGCAAGAACGGACTCGCATTCTCGAATCCGGATTTACATATTTGCAGTTTGTAAGACTGACTAAAATAAATAACAAAGTCGGCGCGTACGTATACAGTTTCATTTCCCGCTCAAGTGCAGCTTTTTCCCTGTGAAAAGACCGTAAGTCCATTTTTTGTTGTTGTGTAAAGCGGGATTTTCTGTGTATTGCAATGGAAATCTCGCTTTTCACAAAACCGGACTTACTGTCTTTTGCCATCACAGAGCAGAGTGGGCTACAGCCTCAAACTGGGACTATGGTGGACCACTTGACTGTCGCTGACGATACCGCTCGTCGAAAATGACTCGTAACTACGCCTCTTTTCCGGCGAGCCGGTTATGTGTGTAGTTAGTATGCAAGGGGTTAAGACGTAAAAACATGTGAAATTCCCTGATTTTCGCGATCACTGAATTGTCGAAAGAAATAATTCTAATATTTAACTCATTCAGCCCGACGCACGTAATTCCCAAATTTTGGAGGCGTCATCTAACGACCATGCACCTGTTGCAGGAGATTGATCGACCATGATAATTCTGTCGGCGCCAAGCTAATCTGGCACTACCCTTGAATTATCATGGTCGACTCATCTCCTGCTGTAGTGCGTCAGAGCTCAATGGGTTAATGTAATGTGAATTTCACAATCTGTAGGCCTACATTGCATTCCCAGAAAGCTGTTCCGTCCACGCTGGTTCAAGATGACTTGTATTTTCTATGCTTTTAAAAAGAGTCGTGAGTTGCCCCACGGTACTTTCAGCAAGCATTTCATTGTACTGCATTTCAGTAAAGTCTCGCTTTTCACATAAATGGACTCACTGTCTCTTGCCACGACAGAGCAGTGTGGGCTATAGCCTCATATTGGACTACAGCGTACTTGGGAAAAGGTCTGGCTTTCATGAATTACAATATTTAACCAGTCCTCCACGAAAAGGTTATGTGTCATAGACGTTTGTTTGTTGTTGATTTTTATTCTCCATTGTGAAAAAATAATACCCAAATTATCCCTGCCCTTCGAAGACTCCGAGCGAATCAGAAAATATCCCTCGAACCAACATCATCAATATCCAAGGAACACGATGTAAATGTAACTGGCGCAAGATAATATGAAAGCTTACCGCTGGTTAGTAGATGCAGCATGAGCATCAAAACGAATACAAGACATTTCTTCATGTCCATGGTCTCGCTTTCACTTCCGTGCGAATATGACGTGATATTCAATGGCTACAGATCGTCCTGTCCGTCTGCTGTTATACCAAATAAAGTACTGTCAAAAGCTGGCAGTGACATTTTAATATGAGAGGCCCTAACCAAAGCTGGCTAAATTTGTGTACTGGTCTGTAATTTTGGACCTTACGGCTTGAAGCTGTAAGGTGCAAAATCACAGACCATCACACTTTATCTCCTGATAACAACTACTACAACTAGGAGAAGGAAGAATCTGGGCCAGTCCAACCACTAACTTCCTCATAAAATCTGAGATCGTTTAAGTATTGCTTGTCGACGTGGTGAATGTGCGTGTGCGTGCGTGCGTGTGTGTGTGTGTGTGTGTGTGTGTGTGTGTGTGTGTGTGTGTGTGTGTGTGTGTGCGTGTGTGTGTGTGTGTGTGTGTGTGTGTGTGTGTGTGCAATTTCACTTCCCCCTCGTCGACACAAAACAAGCAAACATTTAAACTAAAAACCACCAATCTGCAAGAGGCATAGATCCTCATGAGCCCCTGCATTCTGCGGGGGCTCATGAGGATCTATGCCTCTTTCTGACCTCATTTACGTGTTCGTCAGGGAGGCGATGTTGCCACTGGATGTAACATGACAATGAAATTCTGAAGTACTTTATGGTGAATTATGAGTGTCCCGGCAAGCTGTAAGTGTTTCATTAAGTGGAGCAATATTGCCCAACAATAAAGTGTAAGCAGGCACTTCGGACCACATGTATCAGTGCCGATCCATTTTAGGCTCAGTATTATTGTAATGTCGCCCTTCTGACACCAAAATTATGTAGTGTCGCCTCACCCCCAGCCTTCGACACCAAAATCTGTAGCGTCGCTGACCGTGTGCAATGTTTGTGTGACCGGTGAATGTGTATGTAAATGTTTGCTCGTGTCAGGATGCCAAGTTCACACACACACAAGCACAGTCACTCGCACTCGATACTAACTACAATAAAACATGTGAAACGAAGATCGCATTTCGTATATATATTGCAGTACAGGCTAATAAGGCTAAGTCGACAACAAATGCCCCGGCATGAGGCCGTTTGAGAAAAATATATTCTCTGCTGGTCACAATGTCATCAGACGTTACTACAGTAGCGCAGCAGAGTACTATTATCTAAGTCGTGTCTCTAAAAAGAATGACAAAGTCCAAACAAAGGAGAATCTACTAAAATAACTAAGTCGGAGAGGCCATGAGATAAAAGGAAGCCTCGGCAAAAATGACAAAGTCCAAAGTGCCCTTTATAAAAGAAAGTCTATAAAAGTAGCTAAGTCCGAGAGGCCATTGTTAAAAGAAGACCTGTACAAAAATGACTAAGTCCAAAGCGCCCCTTTGTAAAAGGGAAGCCTCGGAAAACGACAGAGTCCGAGGCGCCTGTTACAAAAGAAGAGCCCAGAAAATAACAGAGTCCAAAACGCCCTTTGTAAAGGGATGCCTCGAAAAAACGACAGAGTCCGAGCCGCCCGCTATAAAGAATAACTATCTAAGAAAAATGGCAGAGTCCAAAAGGTCCTTGGATAAAGGGAAGCCTCAGAAAAATGGCAAAGTCCGAAGCGCCCGTTATAAAGGAAAACCTCGGGAAAATGGCAGAGTCCGAAGACTCCAAAAAAATGGCTAAGTCTAAAACGTCCTTTGGTATTGGGAAGCCTCGGAAAAACGACAAAGTCCGAGACGCCCGTTATCAAGGAAGACTACAGAAAAATGGCAGAGTCCGAAGACTCCAAAAAAATGACTAAGTCTAAAGCGCCCTTTGTAAAGGGAAACCTCGGAAAAATGGCAAAGTCCGGCGCCCGTTACAAAGCAGAGCCGCCAGAAAAATGGCAAAGTCCCAAGACTCCAAAAAAACGACAGAGTCCAGGATTCCCGTTCAAGGGAGGGCTCAGAAAAATGACAAGAGTCCAAAATGCTGGTTTGTAGAGGAACTCGTGAAAAACGGCAAAGTCGAAGAAAACAGCAACTGTAGAAGCGATCGTGGATAACAACTGCTCATGAATCCACCTATCTCCGCAGATCAGGTACCTCACCGCCATCTAAGCCAAAGGCCGACCGCAGCGGAATTATTACCAACACTTAGAGCACTTCAAACACTATATTGTTGCAAAAACCTCTTGCAGATGAAAAATCGCACTTTTACAAGACTACGTAGTTAACAACCCAAATCAACTCTCCTGTCAAGGGAAAATACTCCGCAGTAACCAGCTGTCTGCCACCGTAGCAGAGCTCTGGAAAGAAGGGAGAAACCGACACTAGGCGACTTGCGGTCCACTGAGTACAACATCTGGCCTTTGTCTAAACGTTCTTCGTGTTACACAGCCTCGCCTCTTACTACTGGCGGTAAATACACACTAAATTCCGGCCAGGCTTGCAGGAGACAAAAATAGCTGAACTATGCAGTAAGCCTCAGTGAGCACACTGACTACACAAAAAGAAAAGAAAAAAATAATACGATAAAAAAACCGGGTACAAGGCATTTTTACCACATTATGAATATTCCTCTTCACATCAACGTTGCAGTATTTTCGGTGACTTGACGGCAGTCAGCATTGTTTTGCGGGCAATGGCGCAGGAAGATTTCTTCCAAGGGGAGGTTTGGTCAAGCTCTGAAAAATCAAACGACTAGCCAGGTGTTATGGTATTTAACCCCTTCATCGCCACGTGTCACAGTCTCCTCCGCGATCACTCTGAGTACTAAGTGAGACGCAAATAATGACTAATTAAGTGATCACAAAATTTGTTTCTAAAGTCTTTGTTAATTTCAAACAATTTCAAAGACATCAAGCCATCTAGAGAACATGGTCACAAAATGGTATCAGCGAGAGACATAGATACTCATGAGCCCCCGCAACCGTTTTTCTTTTTGTTTGTGTGTGTATGTGGGTGAGTGTGTGTGTGTGTGTGTGTGTGTGTGTGTGTGTGTGTGTGTGTGTGTGTGTGTGTGTGTGTGTGTGCGTGTGTGCTTGCGTGCGTGCGCGCGCGCGCGCGCGTGTGTGTCGTGTGTGTTGTTTTTTGTTTTGTTTTGTTGATTTTTTTCCCGGGGGGTGGGGGGGGGGGGGGGGGGGGGGGTGCATGGAAGGGGGGTGGGGGTGCTTTAATTTTTATTTTTCTTATGACTGTTCGTTTGTTGTTGTTGTGGTTGTTTTTGCTTTTAACGTTTTCTTTATATGATAGGCATAAGTCGACTGATTTTGAGCACAGTGTTTTTATTTACACCAAAGTAACATACCTCCTCCCACAGACAAAGCTTCGAAAAGACACGTCTCTGTTATGTGAAATATTTCCTGACCGTTTTTCGAATCAGGCAGAGACAACACCCGATTTTGTCTAGAGAAATAATCTTCCTCCGTTTTGCAACTGTCCATTTAGACTGATTTCAAGTTTTGCCACTGATAAGACGCTGTCAATCTCTCAAGAAGGTGACTGGCAGGCGTGTATTATTATTATTATTATTATTATTATTATTATTATTATTATTATTATTATTATTGGTAGTAGTAGTAGTAGTAGTAGTAGTAGTACTAGTAGTAGTATATTGCGGGTGTTGATGATGTGCTCTTTTTACAAAGTAGGTAGCGCTAAAAATGTCAGTGAATTTATGAGATTTTATGAGACAATGAATGCCAACTGAAAACATACATCACGAGGACATTGTCTGCAACTTTCGCGCGCACCACCACACAGAGTTGTACAAGGAAAATTAACGCTCGGCAAACATAGAAATTTAACGTTGAATACAGTCATCCTTCCGTGTCATCGTTATGCAGGACAATTTGTTGCTTCACGATAATAGGGTTCACTACCCTGAGTCGCGTTGCATAAGAGAGGGTACATTCTGCGGAGAAGCTTGCGTAGCGGCTTACGCAGAGTTTGAACCTTTGCGTGTCGGTAGCGGTTTTAGTCGCGATGATTCCTGCAGGAATCATCGCCACTAAAACCGCTACCGACACGAAAAAGTTCAGCTGTCGCATGTAACTCATTCATCTGAATAAAGCGTCCTTATAATGCACTGGTGTAGTGGTGGTAGTGGCGGTGGTAATAGAAGTCGTTGACGTTGACGTAGACTGGCGGTGGAGGATATTGTTTCAGGAGAGGGGGTGGGGGTAGGGGGGGGGGATGGGCAGTGCAGACGTTTGTCTGAAACGTTCAGTGTAGAGATGGGGTGTGTTGGCAGGCTATAGGCCAACCTGCAACAGTTCCACCTCTAAAAAATCAGACAACTTTGGATGGGTTTGAGGAGGGGGGGGGGGGGAGAAGGAGGAGGGGGAGGGGGGAGGGGGGGGGGGACCCGGCGATAGTCGTCAAATCTCGAAAAACGTAAAACGTCAAAACGTCAAAATCCAAATCTCTCCAAAAATATTAGACTTCCGCCCCCGTACCAACGTCACTGCCAGATATTAGCCGCCTCCCGTTCAGATCTGCTTGAAATTCACTCAACAGTAGTAAAAATAGACCCAATGAATACTTCCCTATAAAGATGCAAATGAGGCCGATCCGCTCTAGCAAGAGACGCGTATGGACTCATGACACACTATGCCTCTTGTTGTGTTGTAACTATCTATTCTAAGCCCGTTTCTTTCTCCGTTCGGTTCTTCTCTGCATTTTTGCACGCTTGGAATTCACCCTTTGGTCCTTTTTTTTTTTCCTCCCCCTTTCTTTTTCTTTGGTTTGCCTGTTGCGAGTGAATCGAGGCTCTCAGTTGGGCGGTTTAAGTTTGTCATCTTATAACTCCCTCACTGTCAGGGCACGCAGATTGTGCTTTGGAAATCATTGTGAATCCAATGGCAGAGATCCCCAGGCATCAAAGTAAAGTGGATGCAGAGTGGTTTCAGCAAGAAGTAGAGATCCTCATGAAGGTCTATACCTCTTTCAGTTGGTTGGTGCTCACCTTTTCTCGGGAATGACGCGTTAAATAAATCGTGATCTGAATAGCCGCCCGCTGTCCCTTCCGCATGACGAACACAGAAGTACATCACACACAAAAATCAAAAACTGTGTGTATCAGAGTTATCTTATACTCATCATCGGTGTTATCTTTACTAGACACGGGATAAACCTAAAAAATAATACGAAATTCCGCACACCTCCAAAATGTAAAGTGGCCAACAAGAGGCATGGATCCTCATGAGCTCCCGCTTAAGCGGGGGCTCTTGAAGATCTATGCCTCTTGCAGATGGATGCGTGACGTTCACAGTATAAATGTTATCGTCGCTTGCTGTCAGGTCAAGTTGCTTTTCAAAGATTTGTTTAGTGCATCACTGGCGGGCGACACAAGCAGGGACACCACGTCACCTTGGTATGAGACCGGTCCTAGAGCCAATATGGGCCACAGCCGGCCGGAAAAGGAAAGGTTAAGCCGACGCCAGCCTGACGACTGTGCTAAATGGGACGGAGAACCGCATTAGTTTTGAACGGATTTTTTTTTTTTTTTTAAATATCCTGCTAGCTAAAATGATAGTGCTTTTGAAGCACAAGAGCTCGCAAAATACATACGCACGCGCGCGCCAACACACACACACACACACACACACACACACACACACATACACAAACACACACACTCACACATACACACACAAACACACAATCATACTCACTGACGCACACATGCGCGCACGAATGTATGCGACCACACACTCGCACACACACACGCACACACACACACACACAAACATACACACACACATTTATTTAATGCATGCAGTACACACACACACAGACACACACACACACACACACACACACACACACGTACATACACACGCATTTATTTCATGCATGCAATACAATGCTTCAGCATTTTATTATTGACAGCTGAAAGTACCGCAGGGCAACTATATCTTAAAACAGTGTGGACGGAACAGCTTTCTGAGAATGCAAATGTACAGATTCTGAAATTCACATTCAATAAATATTGGAATCATTTCTTTTCACAATTGAATGATAATGAAATGATGAAATTTCGCGGCATATTTTAATTCACACAGAAAGATACAACGTGAACAAAATGTCATCAGCCATCAGTTAAAGTCATATGCCAATGTCTTTGATTCAGGCGATAAAAATTAAGTTCTGATTGTACAAATAAGACAAGAAATCTAAGCGATTAAATCAAGTTTCTAAGTGTTTAACCCCCTTGTGCATGCTGCCACTGGTACTGAAAACAGTATCGGTGGCTGTAAGCACAAGGGGGATTAACTCATTCGAGACGTGCCGCCTCCGGAGGCGGAACATCTCAAATGAGTTAAACTTGTAATTTCAAACATAGTTCTTTTCAAAACAGAGCAGGCCGCTACGCTTTGCGCTACTTCCAGAAAAGTTACGAAGGTTATGACCCTTTGACCTATGACCTCGTACGTCACAACAAACGCCACAGACATTAGATGACGACATCAGTTTTGTGTGAGGGTTGTATTTAGAAGTCCCCAAGGGAAATGACCCGTGGTTCATGTGCAGCATGTGAAGATTAGTATTTATCATTCGAATAAAAGTCAGCACACAAGAAAAAAGAAGACAGACTAGTGGAATCGAGAAAACAGTAAAGTGAGAGCTGAAGAAATGCTGCCATAAATATTACCCTCACACAAAACTGATTTGTCATAGCTCCGACAATACTCATTTGCTAAATGTTCGAATCACTTTGAAATTGCAAAATAAGTCCCCAAAAATTCCCGGCATTGACAAAAACATGCACACGGGTTGTTTCCCTCGATTCGCTACCGCTGGTAAGCGGTAGTGAATCGAGGGAGACAACCAGTGTGACAAAAACACTTACTGTTTCCATATCTGGCTTCTCTACAGTGTTTGTGCCAGTGGACAATGTTTTCATCACACTGGTTTTCTCCATCGATTCGCAACCGCTGATCAGCGGTAGCGAATCAAGTGAGAAATACCATTGTCCACTGGCACAAACACTTGCTGAAGGATATGTTTCGATACTCTGGATCTCCAAAGAATGTGTGTGCATGTATGAGTATTTCATACAGTTAACGTGAAACGGACGACCTGAGTAGATTAGGTGGCAGAGACACCAGACTGCCTCCGGGATGGACACAAATTTGATCAGAATTTGTTCGGTGCCACGTCTTTAACTCATTGTGCCCGAGGTACGAAATACCCACATTTTGGAGTTATCCTCCGAGGATCAGGACTGCATTACAATTCAGGAGACAGATCGACCATGATAGTTCAAGGTTGGAGGCAGAATAGCTTGAAGTGGTCGAGCCATATCTTGCTGTGGTGTGTCGAGGGCAGAATGAGTTAAAAGTGTCTTTGTGGTGGCAAACGACCATATAAGCTCTAAACGTTTAACGTTACAAATATGTGCTTACATACTTGTGCCAAATCAGCTAATTCAGGGTGTCGAAGTTACAGTCATCCGGTATCTGCAGCAGTGTGGTCAAGGCCATCCACGCGAAAGTGGGGTCAAGGCCATCCGAGTGTAAATGACGTCAAGGTCAGCCGATCCGGGCGACAATGAGAGAAATGAGTGTCGGGAGCAGCAGAACCAACCAGCATAAACCAGCATTCTGTGCTACACCTGTACAAACACATTCTTATGTATAGATCGAGTTGTTTATAAAAAAAATTAAACACGAGTGATTTCAGCTTTTGCGTCGCAACGTCTGTCTCCAACAATAAAAGCGAATCCATTCGTATTTTGTGTAGGTTCATTAGCCCATTCAGCCCTGCCGCACTACAGCAGGAGATGGGTCGACCATGATAATTCAACGGTAGTGCCAGATTAGCTTGGCGCCTGTCGGCGCCAAGCTAATCTGGCACTACCCTTGAATTATCATGGTCGACCCATCTCCTGCAACTGGTGCATAGTCATTAGATGACGCCTCCAAAATTCGTGAAATACGGCCGTCGGGAGGAATAAGTTAGTTACGTCAAAAACTGAATCCACTCATGCTTGATTTAGGCTCGTTAGTGACTGCGCAAGTTGAATCCGCAAGTAGTCACGGTTTGTTTGCGACGGCCCCCAAAATGGAAGCAAGCCCCGTTAACTTTTTTTTTTAAACGTCAGACATTAAATCCACCCGTGTGTTCACAATCCAAGCCAGTCCTGTGTTCGTTTCGGGCGGAAATAGCATATTGATAAATTATCATAATATTAAGAACTATTGTTTATACGACAGTTTCAATTTTCCGCAGAAATTCGTAACTAGCGTAACCGAGAGTTGAAATGATGTTTTGTTTTTTTAGTCAACAGTTATCATCATCAGGTAATGGATATGCAATGGACTGACAGACGTAATTACTTGATGTCGGTGAAACAAGTCAAAATGACTCCATCGCCACATCGACCAGGCCAAGTTCGCCATCCCAAAATGACCTCGGGTGTGTTACAGCCAGCTCCAACAAGCAAAAGACCAACGGGCCGACCTCTGCCGCAGTGGGCCCGCGCAGAACAGTGCGGGCCCATTGCGGCCCACGTTGTCGCGAGGGTCTTTTGTTTACTGGGACGTGACTCCGGCGTAGAAGCTCGCCGAGCCACAGTGACGCCAGCGTGACTCCGGGGTCCGACCTGGCACAGCAGCATGCCAGGCCAAAGTGGCCCCCGGCTCGATTCGGACTGGAAAACGTCATTATCAAAGAGTATAGAGGCAACCTCTATACTTTGTCATTATAGCGTCTTACACCTGCACTAAATAGCTCTATGAAGTTTCTAGCTTACCGTTGTCTGGACTGTCTGTACTGTTACCGGAACCGGTGATCGTATCAGGGACTCCAGGTGAGATTGTAGTGTCGTTCTGAGCCGTAGTTTCTGGAGCTATAAAAAGTAAAGTAAATTTATCTTCAGCGTTCTTCAAGTGCTGCTGTGGTGGATATTGGGTGAGGGGATCAAGGACCGGCGTTCCAAGGCACCCGGAACAACCTAGGAAGCAAAGGCCCTCGGACCCACGTCGGCCTCAGTGGGCCAACACACGGCTGTGCGCGGGGACACTGCGGCCGTCGTGGGCCCGAAGACGTTTTGCGACTTGGTTGCCCTACTCCACCACCTCTTTATAAATGTGAAAACAAAGTGAACAAGAAGATGACTGTGAAACGAGAAGAGAAAATACCTTTCTTTGACCCCCCCCCCCCCCCTAAACGCCTTACTCCACCCACCCTCACATATACAGTCATCCACACTTGTTTTCTCCCTCGATTTGCTTCCGCAGATCCTAACGAAGCCAGGAAGACGGCCAGTGTTATCCGCATCCCTCCCCTCGGCCTCCCCCTCTCACCCCCCACCCCCACCCCCAGTGTAATCCGCTTCGCTCCCCCCCCCCCCCCCCCCCCGCGCTCCCCTCCATCCCCCGCCCCCCCCCCCCCCCCCCTATCCTTCACTCTTACTCACGCCGTTTACCGTTCACATTTTTGGTTAGTCTGGAAAGCATTTTTTTGCCTCAGCGCTTCGTGTCTCGGATAAATGCCAACAAAACAAAAATTGGGGACCCCCCTCCCGACCGCCCCCCCCTCCCTAACTCCCCGCCCCCCCCCGCCCCCCCCCCCCACCGCACACACACAGGTAACTGATCCGCCCTGTCCATAAAGCTGAATGGCAGTAGTGAAAATTTATTTTGGAATATTTCAAGCCTGGGAAAGTATTAATTTGTTTTAGAGATACTGTTGATAAGAAATATGAATGAAGCAAAAGACGTGCCCGTCTTAACTTATTGGAGACGTGCCCCCAAACGGTTACACGGCTTTTGCCGCGTATCCATATACGGTACGTCTCGACAACGTTAACGATTATAATAAAGTTGAGTAGGAGGTGAAGCAGCAGGTGTCAGAATCGTGTATTCCATGCCTGTCTTAACACTTTCCTAATGAACTCAATATCACATAACGAGCAAAAATGCACATAGAATTAACGCATTTAGCCCCGGCATACTTCAGCAGGAGGTGGATCGACAATGATAATTCAAAGGTAGTGCCATATTAGCTTGGCGCCGTCAGGCGCCAAGCTAATCTAGCACTACCCTTGAATTATTATGGACAGTTCATCTCCTACAACTGGTACATAGTCGTTTGTTGACACTCGCGTGACCTTTGACCGCTCAGCTCCTTAAGCCATTTAACCCCAAGGTCGCATTTCGCAAATTGT
The DNA here is from genome assembly GCA_036245525.1 of Semisulcospira habei. Classification (NCBI taxonomy): domain Eukaryota; kingdom Metazoa; phylum Mollusca; class Gastropoda; family Semisulcospiridae; genus Semisulcospira; species Semisulcospira habei. The sequence continues at coordinate 142,684,580 of BTPG01000003.1, forward strand.
AAAGGTGTCACTTAAAAACTATATACCAGTTGCAGGATATGGATCGACCACGATAATTCAAGGGTACTGCCAGATAAGCTTGGCGTCATCAGGAATTAGTATGGTCGAACCATCTCCTACTGCAGTGCCTCAGGGCTAAATGGGTGAAACATAACGGACGGCTTCTGTGAAAATCTTCCTACGTCCCTATGAAAATGACAGACAGCGGAGTATAATACAAGTCAGGACGTGAGGTATCGATCGCACAAGATCCTCGGGCCGGAATCGGCCACAGTCGGCCCGCGCACAGCCTGTGGTCCACAGCGGCGCGATGATCACTTGCGTGAGTGAGCCTAGTAGTCCTGTGTCAGCCACTAAGCAAGGTGCTCCGCTATATAGCGGAGCACCTTGCTTAGTGGCTGGCGCAGGACTAAGCTCACTCATGCAACTGGCCCGAAAACCTTTGCTTGGCCGCTCTTTTGTAATTTTGACAGACTAACATTTAATGTTTTCAAGCTGTGCCAGAGTTTAAAGTACCATTACGCGTAAAACTGAAGACAACATTCAGCACTGTTTGTGTTTGTTATGCCTTGTCGACACACATCATGAGCATCGCACTTATTTATTCTGCGCAGCCGTTAGGGCGTCAATCTATTTTTTAGTTCTTTCTCGCACTGAATGCGTTGTATTAATAGAACGGAGTGGAGTCGTTGTCATGTTACTTGATATAAAGACGACCTGTGCTGAACTGGATTCTCCTGTGTCTAAATGAACCCATAACTAGACCTGTGTGTGGCGTTTCGAAACCATCTGTTACAGAAGTGTATCTTCGAACAGTTACGGCGGTAGTGGGCCTTTAAAGCGACCTGCTTCAGGTAATAAAAGTGAATATTTCTCGATAATTCTTTTCTAAAGTGTTAGTACGACTTACAATAATGCTGCTCCTAAGGGCTAACTTAAAGCGATCTCCTCCATGGCGGGCTATCATTGCTAAAATTTGCCGACACAACAGGTTATAGATGTTGTTTTTAACTATAACTTTTTTTCACGGGCCATGTGAGTAGACACGCGTGCCAGAGGTTTTCCGCAACGTAACGGAAAGAACTCGTCTGCGTTCAAACGAGAAGAAGAGCAGAAAGTCTTTCGTTTCACGACATTCAAACTTCACAATTTAATCGTATGTCCAAAATTACAGCAAGACATCAAGAACACACGAAAAAGGGTTATTTCCATCTATTAATCCTTTACTCCCTGGGGTAGGTCGCTTTAACTTTTTTAAAAATTGAATGTCGTAAAATGAAAGATTTTTTTTTTCCGTTTTTCGTCTCGTTTACATTATGTACGTAGAAGAGCTGCACCGACGACAGCTAGGACAGTAGTAAACCTCCGTGACGTGAGCCTACTCGCACGGACTAGGAAAAGGTCAACAAAAGCCATCGTTGATGCCAGGCAACATTGAGAACACGTCCTATCGGCGAATCTGTGAAATTAACCCATTTAACACCAAGGCAGCCTTTCCCAAATTATCAACTATGTACCATTTCCAAGAGACTGATCGGCCATGATAATTCAAGGGTAGTGCCAGATTAGCTTGGCGCCTGATGGCGCCAAGCTAATCTGGCACTACCCTTGGATTATCAAGGCAGATCCATCACCTGCTGTAGGGCGTCGGGGCTAAATGGGTTAAAGTCCCCCGAGGAAATAATTCTTTAATGGCACCTGATGAGGTTTGAATTCGTAAACTGAAATACTTTCAGCTTTTTTTTTTTTTTATGACAAGTACAGGTGCTGTAACTTTGTTACTGTTGCACATTTACGTGAACTGTGAAAGGCTAGGAAAAGAAAAAAGTCAAGAAAATGTTGAGAACTCTTTGTATGGGCAAATTTTAGCAATCTAGACCTCGCCCTAGAGTCCAGTAAATTTATCGAAATGGACACGATATATAATGATAATGATACGGTTACTTTTTCAGCATTCCAAAAAATATGTTTGAAAATGAAAGATAAAACCGTGTATACCTTGCATCAGGAGATGAAGAACGAGGACCGCAGCAAGTATAAATGCCTTCATTTTCGAATTCCTTGTCCGGTGTCCGCCAAATTAAGCCGGAAAAGCTGTGGCTTTTATTGCAAAATGTGGAACTTTACCCACCCCGGGACTGGCCTTTATAAGCAACTCTGCCTGGCAACTGTCGCAGCTTCTTACGTCACTAATGAAGTAAGCAAAGGCTTGGGACGCTCCAGGTTGAACCTTATTTTAAAGTTAAAGGCACACCGTCGAACATTTTCTCCTTCAATGCCGAGAAAACAAATTGCATAACATCCAACTGCATGAGACATAGATCCGCATGAGCCCCCGCGACTGCGGGGGCTCATGAGGATCTATGCCTCTTGCTAAGACCAATTTGTATCCATGTTTCATGGTCGGTGTTGGCTTTTTGGTCGTTGAATCAACCAAGATTTTAGAAACAAAAATGTACGTACAGGATACTACAGTGTCAGGGGAGGGGTTAATAGGTCAAAAAAGAGATCAAAACTAGATCCAAATTGCTCTTGCGTCGACAAAAAGTCTGGACAAACATGCGAAAACAGTGGTGTTAAAACCCGGACAAACAAGCGATATCGCATGTTTGTCCAGGCTTTCTATCCACTGTTGTCATCGATACACGTACCTTTTCGACTTACTTCCGATTTCCGAACAACTTCAATTAGTCTGAATTTTGTTCCCATTGAAAATATGTTGCCATATGTTTGAACGTCGTGACGCGTTTTCGCCATGTTTTAAGTTTCGTATTCGTGAAATATGTCACACATTCGTAATGACGTGAACCTAAATTTTCGTGATTCATGATTAACTAAACAAAGTGTTCTGGAAGCCGTGACTGTAATCCCCCCCCCCACCCCCCTCTCACACACACAAACACACACCCCTCCCCCTCCCCCTCCCTCTCCCCTCCCCCAAACCTCCCACCCTCCAAGTTTGCCCAAGGCATGCCCCCGATAAAATCAGCATCGTCTTTTGAACTTAGAGGTCAAAGTTCCAGTTAGGAGTTGTCCTCTGAGTCGTACATGTCACCCGAAGACAATCATCAGTGATGGTTTAAAAAGTTGCCTATAGTCCCAAAGCTATTCTGGCAAGACCCTTAAACTATCATGTTATAATGAAAACCCAGTGATACTGTGAAGAAATTTGCAACAAAAAAAAAAAAAGACAAGAAAACGTTTAGAAATGGTAATTCAGCACAATTTGTTAACCCTTTGCGTGTCGGTAGCGACTTTAGTCGCGATGATTCCTGTAGGAACGCGGACACGCAAAGGGTTTTATATAAATGATTTTACAACTACTTTTTCTAATTGTCCTTTCTAAGAGTTTGTCCTTGTTTGGGCATTTCTTTGTATTTTACACGTTTGGCAGTCACATCATTGGTCTGGACTCCCCGAGACTAAGAAAGGGCTGAAATGGTAAAAGAAATGAGGTAAAGTGTCTTTAAATACCGTAAAAGTTAAAAACCCACTAAAAACGTGTGGTTCAGTTTTATCTTTATCTCTTGTACTTAATCAACATTACGTTTGGAGAGTAATATAACTGTCTTTTCAGAGAGGAAATTGATAAATGTTTATAAGAACATGTCGACTGACTCTGCGTGCTTTGGTAGATAAAGCTGCCGTGTGACAAATATTAAATCATAAAGACGTCAGCTGACCATATTTCATCAGCAAGACGTTAAACGGTCTATGCGCACAAGAGGAATAGGCCTTCAAGAGGCATAAACCTACCTGAGCCCCCACAGTCCGGGTGGTGTATTGAAACGGAATCTAATAATCAGAAATACCCTTTTCTGGACGTGTTACAGTGACACGCTGTTACGATTGTGGTTGTGTTGTTCTGTGAGAGCATGCATGTGTTAATCGTAGGAAACGATTCGATATTTATTTGAGCTATCATGGTTACAAATCACGTACCTTTTCAGTAAGATTCTCTGTCGTTCGCGCAGATAGCGGAATTGGTTTTGTTATGATACGCTAAGTTTAGTCCGGAAGCTTCTAGCAAAGTCGCACGGAGAATACCGGTAGTAGAGCCGCTCTATTTTTAGTCATAGTTGTTTCCTGTGCGCGTGAAATTAGCAGCTGTTCTTTGCGTGTTATGAAAGGTCGTGAACGGTCTGCCATACTCTTATGTGATGTCATTATACATTAGGATTTGGGGCTGAAATTAGCAGTCGAATTTTTGTAGACTATTGTAGTTATTCGAGAAAGTTCTTTTTTTTAAAAATTAATATATATGAGTTTCAGTTACGTGTTCCGTTCTGATTGGTTGCGTTGTGTGAATTCGTTAGATTATTCTGGAAAGTTGTTCTACTATAAAAGATGGTGCTAGGAAGCACGTGTGTACATTGTCATGCATTGTCAGTTGAAGGGACACACAGTTTATCGTAGGTACGTGGCCCGTATAGGGTGTACATTGCGAGAGACGCAGCATAACGGTGGTGTACGTTGTAAGAGAAACGCATTGTGTCGCCAGTGTTAACATTTGCAGATGAGACATTGTATCAGTGTTGGTGCGTTTGGGAATGCATTGTGTGGAGATCGCATATTGTTGGAACTGTTACTCCAGTGTAGTCTACATCCTTAAGCCACGTGTGACGGGCTGCAGCTGAATGAAGTTTATTTAAAAGAACCTTACGTGCGTGTGTCTGGTGTGATATCATACTACGACTACGACTCAACACGTAACACAAGCACTCATTTATTTTGACGCCTTTACGCACGCTCGCGCACACACACACACGCACGCACGCACGCACACACACACATACACACGCACGCACGCACACACACACGCACGCACACACACATACACACGCACGCACGCACGCACGCACGCACGCACACGCACATACACAAGTGCTCACACACACACGCACACACACACACACACACACACACGCACGCCCACACACACACGAACACACACACACGCACACACACACACGCACACACACACACGCATACACACACAACGCTCACACGCACACACGCACGCACGCACACGCACACACACGCACGCACGCACTCACACACGAACACACACACAGGCACACACACACACACGCACGCACGCACACGCGCACACACACACACACACATACGAACACACACACACACACACACACACGCACACAAACACACACTAGCGCTCACACACACACGCACACGTACACACACACATTTACGCTTACATACACACACTAACACACACCAACATACACCTCTTTTTTTAAATAAAGAATGGTTGTGTTGTTTAGCTTTTTTAATTAAGGAAAGGAGGTACAGTGACGGGAGAGGGGGGGGGGGGGACGAAATGGGATCAAAACACTTCTTTGGTGGCAGAAAGGTAGCAGATTTAAGGATCATCTGTAACACAAAACTAAACACATTCTGCCCCAGGACCGAAATCCACAAATTTTGAAGTTGCCGTCTGAAGGATTGTATTACAATTCTAGAGACAGATCGAGCATAATAGTTCAAGGGTGGTGCCAGAATAGCATTGCGCTATGGGCGTCAAGCTATTCTGGCACCACCCTTGAACTATCATCCTCGATCCATGTCTTGCTGTGGTCTGTCGGGGCTGAATGAGATAATGACACTGCTGAAAGATCTCTACTTCAGAAGATTCAGATTAAATTGAAAGCGACAATCTCGCTTATCTTTGGGATGCAGATTGTATGGGCCTTCAAAGCAGTGATGTACTATATCAACTACTGTGCCACTGAAAACAAAACTGCACCATCCCACCCCCCCCCCCCCCCCCCCCTTGCTAACACCATCTCATCCGTACTACTGATCTTTCCTTGAAAGCACCGGATAATTATATACTAGCGACCCCCCAAAAATAACGATTTTTATTTTGGATCAGATCAGACCTAGTAAGCAAAGGTCTTCGGGCCCGCGACGGTCGCAGTGGGCCCGCGCACGGCTGTGCGCGGGCTCACTGCGGCCCTCGTGGGCCCGAAGTCGTTTTGCTTCCGGGGGATTAAATGTAAGCCTGGTCTGGCAAAAGCATTATACCTGCAGTGATGTATTGCATTTAAAATACTTGCCGACTTCAAGTTCGAAACAGTTTAACAGAATAATGTGCGATTCTGCCTTCGAAAAAAAAAACCACATTTGCATCTATTTGCATGTAATTACCTTGACCAGTAAATGCAGACGACAGTTTAAACTATCAGCACAAGGCCTTCGACACGACGTTAGGTGCACATGGTCCGCGCGGGCCGTCTGTGGCCGACGTAGTCGCGATGGCCTTCTGCTATCTCAGTGAAGTCTTTTCTTGGGTAGGTGACCCTAACGGCCCGGCAGCAAAAGAATAATTTACACATGTGGCTATTTTTGTCGTATGTAACACATTGTTAGGGAGTTACAAGGCCAGCCTGGGGATTGTCGAAGCGTGTTGCAGACATAACCGAGACCAAAGCGTTGACTGCCAGTGCTTGTAATTTAGTAGAAACTACCAAGTAATGAGAAGGGGGAAAAAAACTCTGTCAGGGGAGATAGTTATGATATTATTGAACAATGAACGTAGATCTAGTTTTATCAAAAGATACAAAAAGATGGGAAAGAGGGGTGCGCTAAGTAAGTGACTGGAAGCAATGAATATGTTGCAGACAACCAGAGGCGTCATGTCACGTCACGTGTTTGCAACACGCAGCAATATCCCCAAGCGCAAAAAGTACATTGGGCCGATGTCGGCCCGATGGCCTTTTGCGCATTGGGATGACGCAAGGGTTTTTGCACTCGACAAAATCCATGCACGAGTAAATCCTTACATTTCAAAAATGTTGGCATCAAAGCAGTCCCTGGCGGGCTCTGGCTGCTAAAGTTTCACCTGTAGAACGGGTTATCAATGTTTCCTTACCACGGATATGAGTTTTCTTCTTTTCACATCCAGCTGAGAAGACGTACGTAACAGAAGTTGTGTACTGCCCTCGGTACGTAACATTGTTGAAAGACGTATTAGGAACATTTACCCCAGTGGCAAACCGCCTTCGGACCCACGACGGCCGCAGTGGGCCCGCGCACTGCCGTGCGCGGGTCCACTGCGGCCGTCGTGGGTCCGAGCAACATTGCTTACTGGGTATAAAGGAGATATTTTGAACTACTAACTCTTTATTGTCTGACGCAGGCCTCTTTAAGGCAGCTGCCAGCTTATAGGCAGATTTATTCATTGCTCTGAGAGCGCTGTCGTAAACGTCTTGCGTCGAAGCCACCAGTTTCAAGGACTTCAGTTTGAGACTTCAAGCTACTCTAACACCCAATCCCTCCAGTATTCCGCTACAACCACCCCACCCACCACTACCACCACGAACACCACCCCCCACCCTTCTTCAGCCCACCAACACCCCACCATCTCACTCAACAGCACCACACCCCACCAACACCGTTTCCACTAAGTCGTGAAGGCAACAGACAGTAAATATATTGGTTGAAAGGCGACATTTCATTGTATTACAGTGAAAATCACCCTTTTCAATGGAATTACTTAGTTACTTAGTTAGTTACTTACTTACTACTTTCTCTGTCTGTCTGTCTGTCTGTCTGTCTGCATGTCTGCCGGTTTGTCTCTGTCTCTGTTTGCATGTCTCTGTCTCTGTCTGTCTGTCTCTGTCCGTCTGTCTCTGTCTGTCTGTCTATCTGTATGTCTCTCTCTCTCTCTCTCTCTCTCTCTCTCTCTCTCTCTCTCTCTCTCTCTCTCTCTCTCTCTCTCTCTCTCTCTCTCTCTCTCTCTCTCTCTCTCTCTCTCTCTCTCTCTCCCTCTCTCTCCATGGGCGTTCAAATGGTGTACGCCCATGGAAGATACTCTAAGCAAGGAAATGTAAAATATGGCGTCCCCCAGGGTTCTATTTTGGGACCTCTTTTATTCATACTATTTATTAATGATCTACCGTTGCATATCACTAATTCTGACGTCAATTGTAATCTATTTGCTGACGATACGAGTCTTCATGTTTCTGGTTTTTAAAAAAAAAAAAAACGACGGACATTAGCCATAGTTTACAATGCAGTCTCATGAGGTATCTGACTGGTGTAGACAGAACCATATGGTTCTTCACTCAGCTAAAACAAAGAGTATCTTAATCGCCACGCGGCAAAAACATCAACGCCGACAACAGCCATTACAATTACAATTAAACGCTGAACCTGTTGAACAAGTCACTGAGCGTAAATTCTTAGGAATACATGTTGATGAACAACTGTGCTGGGAGACCCATATCAATGCTGTTTGTAAGACCATTGCTAAAAACACTTTCTTATTGTCCCAGCTTAGACATGTAACGGATACAAATACCCGTAAATTGTTTTTTCATGCTCATATAAAGTCCCATGTTGATTATGTCTCCACGGTGTGGGACGGCTGCAGTGATGTTCACATGAAGAGGTTAAACTCCATATACAAAAGCGCTGTAAAAATGATAGATAGACGCCCCATCCCTACCACAGACAAATTTAGACATGTAAACATTCTCGGTCTGCGTCAGCAACTTACTTTAAACAAATGCATCTTTATGCATAAGATACTGAATAATATGACACCCTAGTATCTAATCACTAAATTTATATCTCACCAAGAACGTGAACGGACCTCAAGAAACAATACCTTACCCCTACCAATGCCAAAAATCGACCGTTTTTAAAACTAGTATGTCATTCTCTGGTCCGTTTGCTTGGAATTATATCCCTGCACATTTGAAAACTATTACCTCACCAGGAAGTTTTAAAACAAAACTTTTTGATTACCTGATGAGTCAAACTTAGTACTTCTCTCAGGTACTGTAATATCTCCTGTACCTCCTGTATTTCATACAGATGGTTTTTATATGTGTGCGCGCGCGCGTGTGTGTGTGTGTGTGTGTGTCTGTGTGTGTGTGTGTGTGTGTGTGTGTGCTCGTGTTTGTTTGTGCGTGTGGGTGTATGTGTGAGCGGCGCGCGCGCGTGCGTGCGTGTGTGCATGTGTGTGTGATGAGTGTTTTTTTTTCTGTATATAATAATGCTATTGGGTTTTGTATGTAAATATATATTTTTATAGTTTCCCCTTTTTTATGCTGTAGATGTTAGCAACGGCAACTTTGTAAAATGACGATTTGTTTTCTGTCAAAACTTTTTACCTTTGAAAAATAAAGTTTCATCATCATCATCATCATCATCATCATCATCTCTCTCTCTCTCTCTCTCTCTCTCTCTCTCTCTCTCTCTCTCTCTCTCTCTCTCTCTCTCTCTCTCTCTCTCTCTCTCTCTCTCTCTCTCTCTCTCTCTCTCTCTCTCAAGCGGAAAAGAAAAGACATACTAATCATCGATCCAAACACATACCTCTTACTTTTTCTTTTACTTGCGCGACACGCAAAACGCTATCGGGCCGCAGTCGACCGAAGTGGGCCCGCGCACGACTTTGGCCCGATGTCTTTTGCATGCTGGGTGCATTTAAGGACAACACACCATCGTCAGATCACCCTACACCACGGGGGACAACCCAGACGTACGACGTATTCTGCATGAGACAGTAGCATAGTGCTGCTCACTTTTTGACCCGTACTGCAAGCTGAATCGTGGTACCGATTGTTGAGGGAAACATCGTACCGCTTGCTAAAGAATGGTCAATGCAAATTTCATCAAAACTAGACCTTGTTTTAGCCGTATTTCGATTGGAATGCAGTCTGTCCGTCTGTCTCAGTTCTATCTGTCCGCGGTGTAGTGATCGGGCACAAAATTTAAATTCAAAGCCAAAGAATACTTATATAGGTATACATGTACATAGGTATATTGATATTTTTCGGCTTTGCTCTCCAGTCGTAAGTGAAGAATCAGATAAGAACAGGAATTAGCCGGTCAATCACCGATATTATTATATCGATCATATGAGAGAATGTCGGTAGTACTAGGATAGTCTGATATTGCAGACCGCCGTGGAAAAAAGGTGAGACAAGTGCAGACCCCCCCCCCCTCTCTCTCTCTCTCTCTCTCTCTCTCTCTCTCTCTCTTTCTCTCTCTCTCTCTCAGTCTCTCTCTCTCTCTCTCTCTCTCTCTCTCTCTCTCTCTCTCTCTCTCTCGTCGCATACTGATATCTATTTGAATTATTTGCATTTATTCCTACTATTCAATAGTCTATATTTAATTTCTGCTATTATATAGATAGTATCAATTATCCAACGCCATTACACCTTTGTTTGCTCATAATCCACTACATTGTATAAGCTTCTAGCTTGTCTTACTCTGGCGGTACTTCTCCATTCTCTATATGTGTGTTGCAATAAAACTATTTAAACCGTTCAGTGCCGAGAAAAGTTGAACACCACCCAACTGCAAGAGGTATAGAGCCTCACGAGCCCCCGCAGTTGCGGGGGCTCGTGAGGATCTATACCTCTTGCTGACACCACTTTGAATCCATGTTCCTGGGACAGCTAGGGTTTCGTGGTGTTTAATTAACAAAGACGGCAAAAACACGGTCTGCGTCAACTGGCGTTAAACGGAACCAAGAAGCAGAAACAAGTACATCGTTTCTGGGATCACAAATATATCTGTGATCACAGGAACGATATATACATCAACCAGACCAACAGGGTAACCGCCAAGCGTGCAAAATGCAGAGTTGAACCCAACGGAGAAATTTCTCCTAAAAGGGCATTAAAATTTACCCGAAATATAATAAATTGTGTTGTAATTGTCTTTCCTAAGCGTGTTTCTTTCTTTTCGGGTAAATTTCTCCGTTGGGTTCTTCTCTAATATAAAACGTGTATCTGCTTATACAGTTTCAGGTTTTTGCAAGCCACGAAGCGGAATTAAAATTGAATACTACGCGATGCGTCGGCATGAGTCGAAATGTGCCTCCAGTACACGGCAGGATGCCCCCCTTCATACCCTTGCCCTCCTTTTATCACCTGCCCCCTGTGTGAGACTCACTGGCATACCATCGTATCACCTTACAGTCGTGGTGCTCTGGGGGTTGGGATGGGATGGAGGGGACTGAGGACTCCACGCGGCCACCCCACTATCATCCTCCTATACCCCACACCAAAAGATCGTCTTTTTATTCATTCTAACAGTGTGGCATAGCCACCATAATCCTTTTGTATATCCTTCAGTATTGTTGTACCATCCATCTGCAAGAGGCATAGATTCTCATGAGCCCCTACTGTCGCAGGAGCTCATGAAAATAGACGCCTCTTGTTTGCAGAGGGTTAACGACTTACACTCGGAGATTGAGGGATTCGATGCCTGGTGTCAAAGTCATCTTATCAGGGGAATGTTATCTGTTAGGCACGGAAACAGTCACAAACGCACACTTGCAGGCACGCAGACAAACGAACGTGTGTATATACATGTACCCAATGCGCTAAAGGCCATCGGGGAGACATCGGCCGCAGTTGGCCGGCGCACGGCCACGGCGGCCGACGTGAGCCCGATGACCTTTGCGCACTGGGCATTATTTGCATGTGCACAAACCTACAAACTCCCTGTCTGTCTGTCTGTCTGTCTGTACTGTCTGTCTGTCTGTCTCTCTCTCTCTCTCTCTCTCTCTCTCTCTCTCTCTCTCTCTCTCTCTCTCTCTCTCTCTCTCTCTCTCTCTCTCTCTCTCTCTCTCTGTGCAGATCCGCTCTTGCACAGTACAGTTTGATCCCTTCACTGCCACTGAAAGTACATGGTGCGTCTGAAATCGTATGTAAATTTAACGCGAGAGATCTCCAACCGTCCCATAAACAATGCATACAAAGTGTTTTCAGCAGAGGCATACATCCCCATGAGCCCCCGCAGTTGCGGGGGCTCATGAGGATCTATACCACTTGCAGTAGTGTAGCGTAGTTTTTTTTCCCTTAGCAATGAGGTTAAGGACTCTCGATCACGTTCTCACTGATCGATAGCACAGCACCAACTAAGCTATTATTGTAACTTTTTTTCTTTTCCCCTTTTTTTCTGTTAATTCTTTGGCTGTCGGTTGCGCTTTTTGTCGCTATGATTCCTGCAGGAATCATCGCGACAAAAGCGCTATACCGACAGCCAACGGATTAACAATTTTAACAGCAGGTGTGCGAAATGGCTTTGTCATCGACTGTGTTAACACCTTTACCGTTCTAAACTACAGATTTAGCGATTCGTTGATTCTGACAGTTGGCTCTGCGAGTGAGACGACTTTACTATGACTCACCATATGGAGTTTTTAAAAAAAAAATAAAGAAAAACACCAGCATAGTATCCACGCGCTACAGGATTGTGTTTGTGTCTGTAGCTAAGACCAGCGCAAAACTTAAGACCAGGATTTACCTGGGATGGTTTATTAAATTGCGTGGGGCACGGGAGCAAACAAAAGAGATTTTAATATCTGTTTACCTGTCTTAGTACTGTTATCGATCATTCCTTTATCGTGATTCCTAGGTTTTAGCGCATGTCTTATCTCAAGACATTGTGGGTTTGGGGTTTTTTTTAATGACCAAATCCAAAGTCATTTTTTAATGACGAAATATGTCTATATACAAGCATCCGAAAAAAAATTCGGGTCGTAAAAACTAACCCATTGAACCCTTTAATACCGAAAAATTCAAATTTCGATGTTTTGATCTGAAAACTATAGACAGATCAATTTGAAATGGCCCTACATGGGAAAATAAAAGGTTGTTGTTGTTTGTTTGTTGTGCTTTTTTTTGTTGGTTTATATTGCTTGATCATGAGATTAATCAACGTGCAACAATGATAAGTTCAAGGATAGTGGCCGAATAGCTTGGTACCTTAAGGTGCCAATCTATTCTGCCACCACCCTAAAACTATCATGCTCGATCCATATCTTGAGGCATTTCGTTTATTACTTTTAAACTATCCTGGTGGGATCGATCTTCTGCAGTAGTTAATCAAGGCGTTATGAGTCAAACAAATCTGTGATACAGTACACATGACGGAAAACTTTCGAAAACGTGTTCCTGTCCTGTGAAGGCAAAAGGGCATTGTTTCCATTTTTGAGAAAAGCAAGACTTCTATCGTATTACAGTAAAAATCCCGTTTTCCGCAAATATGGACTTTATGTCCTTTCGCTTTCGCAGGCACTGTGACAAAGGAAAAGTTCGGTTTCAAAACGGGGGTCACACCCCAATGAGAAAAGGTCATCGGGCCGACGTCAACCGCCGTTTTCCCGCGCACAGCCGTGTGCGGACCCACGGCGATCGTCGTCGGCCCGATGGCCTTTGCGCTCTGGGATTGTGCTCATTGTTTTCTCTGTTTAACCAACATAGGAGTGATTGTTTGACCACAGGACAGAACTTTCGAGAGCGGGGGTGGGAGCGGGAAAAAGGGGTTTGGGGGATATTGGGTGGGGGGAGTGTATGGAGGGACACGAAACTAAGGGCCGGGTCAGGGGGAATGAAGAAACTTGAATTTAATGTACGATATACCTCAGTACGCAAAAGTTTATCGGGTTAAGTCGGCCGCACTGGGCCCGCGCACAGTCGCGCATATAGCAGTCACGATTCCGAAGCTCGAAAATGACCTGTGTTTTCAACTAATCGGATGGTGGGAAAGGATGTTTTTGAGTTCACGAAATTGGGTTCCACAAGGAAGCTCCAGAGAATAATATTGAATTTGATTGATTGTACATTGCTTAACGTCCCGACAGCAACAAGACTTTGTCAGGACGTGGAATTTGAAAACGTGTGAGGCACAAGGCATGGTTTTCACTTTAAACCTGGAAGGTTGCAGTCGAGTGTCTGTGTGCGCTGACACTTGATTTTTTTTAAACATCAAACATCGTATTTCGTTTAAGTCCTTTTTTTTCTTTTTCTTTTTTACTTTTTTTTTTCTTTTACATTTGATCGTTTCACCCTCCTGGAAAAAAACTCGTTACCTCCGGAACGTGAATCTATAGATTTACACACATACCCCCCCCCCCACACACACACACACACACACACATACACACACGCACGCACGCACGCTCACACACACACACATGCACGCACGCAAGCACATACACACACACACACACACACACACACACACACACACACACACACACACACACACACACACACATCTTTGCCACTTTGCTCTTTGGGAGATCCACTCATAAAATCAGTTTTGCATTGTCGTAAGCGCAGGTTTCATTGCATACTTCTTTTTTTTTTTTAATACCGCCCGAAACGCAGAAAGTTATCACCGTCCTTCACCTTGAAGACACAAATGCATATAAGGCCAGCAAGAGGCACAGATCCTCATGAGCCCCCGCACTCTGCGGGGGCTCAAGAGGATCTTTGCCTCTTGCAGATGAGTGTTTTTCGCAGCGTGATATCGCTTATCAAACAGGAAGAGTTAGTTAGTTAGTTGAGTTTAACGCCGAGCAGGCAACTAAGGCCATCTCACGGCGGTCAAACAGGAAGAGACTAAATATCAGTTATCAAAGGCTATCTAGAGTTTCAAGATCTTTCGACGACTACTGTTATAGCCTTAGAAGTAGAACAAGATGGTGTACAGCATTTGGCTAGACAATTAAAACAAAGGACCACTGCACAGCATTTTATGTGGTTAAAAATTCACACCAAGACCCGTCGATATTATCCGCATGATCATTGGACCTTTTGCGTGTCGGTAGCGGTTTTTGTCGCGATGATTCCTGTAGGAATCATCGCGACAAAAACCGCTACCGACACGCAAAGGCTCAAAGCGAAATGATTACTGACAGATGGAGGTCTAAACATTTGGCTGGTTGTTAGATTGGTTGGCCTCCCTAGAAGTGACCTCATCAATGACGCAGTCGTTTGATTGCAACATTAAATTTGTATCTTGATCCTTGCGTGGTTAGTTTCCACTGGAGACTTTTGAATAAAACTAAAGAAGCACCGAGAGCGAAAAGAGGGTTACGGGTGCCTTGTGGAGTTTTTTTTTTCTTCTTATCCTCACGATAATTAGTTCCATTTTTAAAGCACATAATATATAGAAGGCTGGAAACGACACGCCAACGGCCTCCTATAAAGGGTATTCTTAGTTTCCCCCACATCTGAAGAGGGTCGTCTGCACCAAGTAAAATCATATCAGGTTTGGTTGTTGTTGTTGGGTTTTTTTTTTTTGGGGGGGGGGGGTGGGTGGGGGGGGTGGGGGGTGGGGGGTGGGGGGTTGGGGGGGCGGGCGGGGGAGTGGGGGGGGGGGGGTCAGGTTTCAAATAAAAATTGTCGAAAAAGATAAGCCTCGATTAATGTGACATGAGCTGTCGTCTGGAAAAAAAATTTAAAAAATAATACTCATTCATTCGCATGAGGCATAGCTTCTCATGAGTCCCCGCAATTTGAGGGGACTCATGAGGATCTATGTCTCTTGCTAGTCTCGTTGACATCCCACTATCTTTAAGTGGACGGAGTGATGTATTGTATGTGTTGTCCGATGGCGTAGTGAAAAGGCTTTTGGGTGGGGATGATTAAATGAGTTATAAAAAAAAAATTATAAAAATTAAAACGATCTGCTCCAGGCATCGAATGGTTAATAGTTTGCAATATCTCTTATAAAAATGTTCTTACAATAAAACTGGACAACAAAGCTAACTAACTGACTGACTGACTGACTGAGTGTCTGACCGAACTAACTAAACAAACTAACCAAATAACCTAACTAACTAACCAACCAACTAACTAACTAACCAACTAACAACTAACTAACCAACTTACCAAATATTTCAAAGTGAAACTTAAATTGACGAAGTTTGATTATCGTAAAATACAAGACTTTACTTTTCTCTGTACATAAGAGAGTTCCACCAACGCGTAACAGGGACAGTAAAAAAAAAAACAAAAAAAAAAAAAAAAAACCTCAGTTACGTGTGCCATCTGACGTGGATTGTGAAAAATGGAAAGACAACGGGCAAGACAACATTGAGAGCCCGTTGAAGTGGCCATTTGTAGCAATTACAGCCCGCCCTAGAGCAGATCTCTTTAATACATTCCAGACCTGCTGCTTTGGGATACGCGGATTTATCCTGCGTATCTGGATGCGGTGCGTCTCAAATGTGTCGTCAGGCCTACCTAGTTTTTCCAAGCACATGTTTAAAGTAGCTGTTTAATCCGTTAGCTCATTCAAGGCAATCCGCATCAATGGCTGCGAAAGCGTTGTATAGCGTTGCCGGCGGCAAGGGTCTACAACACTTCCGCAGCTATTGATGCGGGGCGCCTTGAATAAGATAAGCCTGCTTATGACGAAAAGTCGTATTGAGGGACTTGGCAGCCCGACGAATGGTTTTAAACACTCGTGCAGTTTGTTTGTTGTTTGTTTGTTTTTTTTGTTTTGCTTTAAACTGGATTGATTGGAAAGAACTGGTTCAAAAACTACTAGTGTAGGCCAATGTAGCAACCAAATCACGAGGTCTTGGTGGTGGTAGTTTTGTCGGGAGAGGGTTGTTAAACGTTACCTGGCCGAGGGGGAGACGTTGAAAAAGCGTCGATTATAGGACAGGTGCCTTTAGATACCCAATATAATGTGCCCTTGGGAAACAAGTGGTGGGGTGGCTGTCGTAGGGTGTGGGCGGGAGGTGGGTGGGTGGGGGGAATCAGGAGAGTTCTATATCTCTTATCTGTTGTGTTTACCTGTCAAAACATGGAGTCACCAAGGAAGTAAGAAAAACTTTAGATTACTTTAGGTGCATGTACATGAGATACTGGTTTCGCAACAACAGCAAGCCTATTTCGTCATGCCAAGTTAACCCGATCAAAAGCAGAATTTCAGAATTTGTCCATAACGATTATACCTATCAATTGTGTAACGCTGATTGACCGCGATAGTTGAAGGAAAGTGCCAGATGAGCTTGGGAAGGCGCCTGGTACATCCGGCACTGCCCTTGAACTATCATGGATCATAACTTAAAATATGCAGTGTGTCGAAGTTGAACGAGGTAGAAGTTAACAAGATGGGATGAACCATAACCCACAAAGTCCCTTCTATATGAGAGCTGTCCTCGCTGTCAATGGTCTCTACCTTTTGTCTTTGACCCGATTCTGATGTTGAATTATCTCCTATTGAAAAAGTCTCGCAGATCTGCCAATGCGTCGGTGAGTTCTATAACTAAGGGACGCAGGACATACGCGTCATTAATTTGTCAAACGTCATTTGTCATGACGTGAGTTTTAGTTTTTACGTAATTGTATGTGTAAGTGTGAGCTTTTGATATGTCACTTTAGTTTTTGTAACATTTATTGTAGTGGGTTTTTTTTTCTTGTACTTTTTGTTCTGTGATTTTTTTTCTTGCAAAGCGCTTAGAGCACTATTTATTTTGAAGTTAAGCGCTATATAAATGTACATTATTATTATTATTATTATTATTATTATTATTATTATCATTATTATCATCATTATTTATTTTATATCTTACGTGATGTGGGTTTCACTTTCGCTTCATAGGCTTGAGAAAATGTTGACAAAGCTAGAACTTCACGGTACAATTTCAGTCTTGCTATAATTTGTGTGAAAGCAGGTTGACTTTACCTAGCTACATGATATACTAAGTACACGGGTCACCTGCATGCTCTTCTGAAAGCGCGTCGATGTGTGTGTGTGTGTGTGTGTGTGTGTGTGTGTGTGTGTGTGTGTGTGTGTGTGTGTGTGTGTGTGTGTGTGTGTGTGTGTGTGAGTGTTAGTGCGTGCGTGTGCTCCCTCACCCTTGAACTATCATGGAAGATCTGTCATCTGTCTCCATAACTGTAGTAATCATCTAGAGGACAATTTAAAAATGTGAAAAATCGATCTTGCAGCCTTTTATGTCTAAAGTCTTTATATATCTAAAGCCTTTCATACCCCCCCCCCCCTTCCCCCACTGCACAACTTACAACTTATTTATAGAAGGGACTTTTAAGGACGGGTCGCGCTGGAACGAATTTAATAGCATGTCCATGATGTCAAATTCGGGCAGGCTAAACCTTTAACAGCTGAAATAACAAGATAAAAATTACGTCATGTCTGGTTAAGGCGCAGATCCACGGTCAGATCGTGTCGTGCGACTGTGCGCGATCTGATGGGTTTCCAGGGCAACCATCAGATTTCTGACGTCACCATCGGATCGCGCGGGCTGCGGGACGAGTAGAGGCTGGCGCTACTTTCATCCCGCAGAGTTTGACGGCTGGCACCGGATGACCAATCACATTGCGAGTGTCGCGCACACCCCTCTCTTTTGAAAAAAATGGCGCTGCTGCCGTGTGAATCCGCCATTGTTTACTGAAGGAGAGACCTTGACCTCGTCTGGAATTTCCAGCAGGCAGTGGTATCTGCGGGTCGGGCTCCATCCCGTCAGACTTCCGATCAGGAGGCCGACCGACCCGCACAGTCGCACGACACGAACGGACCGTGGATCTGCGCCTTTACGCTGACCTCGCAGCTGAACGTACAATTGGCGCGAAGCGCCGTATGTGCGTATGTGCGAATGTATGTGTATACGCATGAATGTAAACAAGAGAATCTCCGATATTTCTGTACACACAAGCTTGAAACTTGGCGAAATACTTTCTTAAGTGTGTGGCTAAGAGAGCCTCCGAGCATATTGTAATTGAATGTCTCTTTGAAGATATAAACAACCGTTTACAGGAAGTCGGTTGACCCAGATTAGAGTCCGTAATTTATGCCATATTTACTTGAACTTTGCATATAGCTAATTTGGAGAAAGACGTTGGACGAGTTTGTTAGTCAGCTTTGTATCCTTTCAACGTCTTTAGTAAAAATTAATTCTTTTCATAAAAAAATTAAAACACTAAAAAACCTTGACTTCTAGAGAAAGTCAGACAGTGGCGGTGACGTAAAAGAGGCAACTCCGTCAGAAAAGAAAACACTAAAAAACCTTGACTTCTAGAAAAAGTCATACAGTGGCGGTGACGCAAAAGAGGCAACTCCGTCACAACGCAGACACTGACATAATACTCTAATATGACGTCATTCTCTCTCTCTCTCTCTCTCTCTCTCTCTCTCTCTCTCTCTCTCTCTCTCTCTCTCTCTCTCTCTCTCTCTCTCTCACACACACACACACACACACAAACATGTGCGCATCTCCAGGGGGAATAGATCCTCATGCGCCCTCCTGGCGCTTGAGGATCTATGCCTCTTGGAGATGTTTGGAGCGCGCGCGCACGCACGCACTAACACGCAAACACACATCGACGCGCTTTCAGAAGAGCATGCTGGTGACCCGTCTACTTAGTATATCATGTAGCTAGCTAAAGTCAACATGCTTTCCCACAAATTATAGCAAGACTGAAATTGTACCGTGAAGTTCTAGTTTTGTCACCATTTCTCAAGCCTATGAAACGAAAGTGAAACTCATATCACATAAATTATAAAATTACGTAAAAACTAAAACTTCTATCTATCTATCTATCTATCTATCTATCTATCTATCTATCTATCTATCTATCTATCTATCTATCTATCTATCTATCTATCTATCTATCTATCTATCTATCTATCTATCTATCTATCTATCTATCTATCTATCTATCTATCTATCTATCTATCTATCTATCTATCTATCTATCTATCTATCTATCTATCTCCCGTAGTCTTGCCGACCGTTGGGGCACCACTGATGACTTGGCAACCAGCTCCCTCCATTCCTCTCTGTTCTCTGCCATTCTCAGCGTATCGCCCAGCTTCAGTCCTGTCCACTCTGAGATATTGTCCTCCCATCTTTTCCTCTGTCTTTCTCTCCTTCGTCCTCCTTGCACAGTGCCTTGCAGGATTGTTTTTGCAAGCCCTGCTGAACGCGTGACATGCCCGTACCACTTCAGATTGCGTTTTCTCACAATGGCTAATAAGTCTTCATACGGCCCGATGGCTTGCCTGATTCTGCTTCCCACTTCCTCGTTTGTGATGTGATCTCTGTATGAAATGCCAAGCAGCCTTCGAAAACATCTCATTTCAGTGGCTTGTATCCTCCTTTCAAGGTCTGTGTGAGGGTCCATGACTCGCAAGCATACAAGAACACTGAGATGACTAAGGAGCGCATCAGTCTGATCTTGGAGCAGAGTGTGATGTTTCTGTCCTTCCATATGGTCTTCAATCTTGTCAGTGTTGTTGTTGTCTGCGCAATCCTGGACAGTATTTTCTGTTTTGATCCCTCATCTGTCATAATGGCTCCTAAGTATTTGAATTTCTTAACTGTTTCCAGTTTTTGGCCTCCAACCATGATTTCAGTGCCAATGCCACTGTCGTTATTGGTCATCAGTTGGTCTTTTCTGCACTGATTTCCATCCCATATGCAATGGCTGTACTATCCAGCTTTTCCAACAGCTGAGCTAGCTCAGCTGTCTGTTCCTGCAAGGCCATCAATGTCGTCCGCAAAGCGCACGTTCGTGATTGTTCTGCCTCCAATACTGACAGTTCCTTCATGATCTTTCAGAGCGTCCGTCATGATTATTTCCAGGAAGATGTTGAAAAGAATAGGTGAGAGCAAGCAGCCTTGTCGGACTCCAACTGTAGTCCTAAACCAGTTTCCTATTTTGCCGTTGAAGCAGACTGCGCTAGTGGCCTTGTTGTAAAGGTTTGCTATGACTTTGATCAGGTTGGCATTGATGTTGTATAGCTTCATGGTTGACCAAAGGGCTGCATGCCACACCCTGTCAAACGCTTTCTTAAAATCCACAAAGACATGATAGAGGTCCTGCTGGTGCTGGAGGTATCTCTCACACAGAACTCTCAGGTTGAAGATCTGCTCAGTTGTGCTGCGCCCTGGTCTAAAGCCTGCCTGTTCCTCAGCTATGATTTCCTCTGCCTGTGGCTTCAACCTGTTCAGTAGGATCTTTAACATGACTTTGCTTGGGTGGCATATAAGACTGATCGTGCGATAGTTCTGGCATTGATGTAAGTTGCCTTTTTGGGGGAGAGTTATTATAAGTGATTGGGTCCATGGTGTGGGCCAATCCCCTGACTGCCAGATCTTATTGCATATTGTTAGTAAGGCGCTTATCGTGTCTTCTCCACCTTCTTGGACTAGCTCTGCAGGGATGTTGTCTGCTCCTGCTGCCTTTCTTTTTTTCAGCGACTTCACTGCAGCCTCTACTTCTTCTCGGAGGATGGGA
Organism: Semisulcospira habei; assembly: GCA_036245525.1. Taxonomy (NCBI): domain Eukaryota; kingdom Metazoa; phylum Mollusca; class Gastropoda; family Semisulcospiridae; genus Semisulcospira; species Semisulcospira habei. The sequence goes on from BTPG01000003.1 coordinate 142,705,630, forward strand.
TAGTTGCCATTGTTGGTCACGGGTGGGTTGACAAGTATGCCTGGGTTCCCTGCAGCTCGGTGGTTGTACAAATCTGAGCAGTACTCTGTCCATCTCTTCAGTATGTCTTGGTCTTCCGTAAGACAGTTCCCTTCACTATCTTGAATGATCGAGGAGCGTCCTTGTTTTACACTGGTCAGGTCTTTCACCAGCTGGTATGCTTTTTTGCTGTTATTTTTGTTCAGATTTTCTTATACGTGTTTACACTGATCTTCAATCCACTTATTCTTTGCCTTTTTCATGCTTTTCTTGATATCCTGGTTAATTTCCCTGTATTGTTTAGCTCCTTCTACCTCTGATTTATTTTTCTTTAATTCTCGACGCTTGTCACATAGAACAAAGATGTCAGCTGTAACCCAAGGTTTCTTTGCTTGTCGGTGTTTGCCAAGGATCTCACTGGCTGTTTGGGTTACAACAGTGTTAAATGTGTCAATCCGTGTCTTCTGCACCTAGAAGTAGCAGTGGTGCGAATTTTCCTCCTATCTTTGCCTGAAAGGCTTCCGCTACCTCTAGGTCTTTCAGCTTCTCGAGGTCAAACTTGATTCTGGCGGGACCCTGCTTGTTGACCTTCTTTAGGCGGAGTCGGAAAGTCATCATCACTAAGTCATGGTCGCTTCCAATGTCTGCTCCTGGAAAACTTCTTGTCTTGTCTAAAAACTAAAACTTACGTCATGACAAATGTCGTTTGACAAATCAATGACGCGTATGTCCTGCGCCCCTTATAGAACTCACTGACGCAATTGGCAGATCTGCGAGAGTTTTTCAATAGGAGATAATTCAACATCAGAATCAGTTCAAAAACAAAAGGTAGAGACCCTTGACAGCGAGGACATCTCTCATATAGAAGGGACTTTGTGGGTTATGGTTCATCTCATCTTGGGTTTTTTTTTTATTTTTATTTTTTTATATAGAAGTCATTTTGCTAACAAGGAAAGGGGGTTGCTATTTGGGAAACCTATACGTAGTTAAATCAGTTCATTAACCCATTACATCCTGAGGCTGATTTTTTTCATTTGCTTATTGTTCTATGAAGGCTACATTACAGATTAGGAGATAGATCGACCATTTCAGTTCAAGGGTTGTGCCACACCACCCTTGAACTATCACAGTCAAACTTATTTTAAGCAATAGTGTATCAGGATAAAAAGCGTTAAATTCTCTAGTTTATTTGCATAGAACACTAAAGTTGTATTGTAGTTTCTTGAACCAGGCAATTCAGACACTAGGGTACGCCATTATGCATTTCTCGAAATGAGACAGCCTCAGGAAATGTGTAATCTTCAAACAATGCACGCTCTGTGTGCTTCTGTGTCTGTTCCAGCGTTGCCTGTTCTACTATATAATTTACCATCAGTATCTTAACCCGTTGCGTGTCGATAGCGGTTTTAGTCGCGATGATTCCTGCAGGAATCATCGCGACTAAAACCGCTACCGACACGCAACGGGTTAAATGTGTGTCTCCTTGCTTGCTATCTCGTTGGTTGTTGTTGCTGTTGTTCATGTTGTTTTTATTGTTGCTACTGTAGCTATTGATTTTACTGTTGTTGTGGAGGCGTTGGTGTTGTTGCTGTCATTACTGTTGGTGGCTTTGGTTTTGTGTTGTCGTTGTTGTTGTTGTTGTTGATGTTGTCGTCATCGTTGTTGTTGTTGAAATCGTCATCGTTCTTGTTGTTGTTGTTGTTATTGCTGTTGTTGTTGATGTTGTTGTGGTGGTGGTGGTGGTTTTTGTGGTGACGGTGGTTTATTGCTATTGATGATGATGATGTCGTCGTCGTCTTGGTGCTTTTTTTTTTTAGGTTGGTCAAAAGGTCCTTGGCTTTTCTTTTTGATTTTTTTCACACGCTTCACTTTCCCTGACAAATTTTGTCAGTCTGGTGGTGGCCCAGGTAGCTGAGTAGTACGCACGCAACATCTGCCCTTCAAAACCACACACAAGCCAAACTGTCATAAATGTCACAATACACCCACTTGGTTTTTCGTGGGAACTACTTGTGAGCAGACCAATAAAACCATTAACCCTAGAAACAAAAGACCCTCGAGCCGACGTCGGCCGACTGCTTTTTACTCACTGTGAAACAAGTGGTAATTGGCTTGGGGGTTATACTTTTTCCCACCAAAGAAAATATGAATTTCTCACGGCTGGTGTGTTAGTTTTAACTAGAGCTAGTAAGGTTCAACTCGCAAATTAAAATGTAACTGTGCTCGGGTCATGAGAAATGTCTTATTATTACTTTGTCACCTTTCCTTAGGAAAGAATATGATTATATAAATGATAAACTCAAGCTTATCGCGGTACCGCCAATTGCCTTGTGTTATAAGTGATATTTGTGAAGCACGCGTCATGAAAAGCACTGACTAGCAGAGTTCTGTTAGCTTAACCCATTCCGTGCCAAATCTGTGTTCACTCAATGACTAAGAGCTAAAACCGCCTAAGAAGCGTGGTTACAAATTGGTCTCAGCAAGAGGCATAGATCCTCATGAGCCCCCGCATTCGCGGGGGCTCATGAGGATCTATGTCTCTTGCAGCTTGATCGTGTTAATTTTTTTCGGCAGTCAAGGGGTTAAATAAGCGGTAGGTTTACAATTTTGCTGCAGTTGTGAACAAATTGTCAGTGTTGTTTCGCAATCATAGTATCGTACCGCAAATTGCCTAGTGTTATAAGTGATATTTGTGAACCATGCATGTTCTTTCTAGATATTGTTTTTCCTACCAATGACAATGAATGTCTCACGGTTAGTGTATGAGTTTCAACGAGCACTACCAAAGTTCATCCCACAATTAAGCAGTCTAACTGCATTCAAACTCTAGCTGTATCTGGGGCATTCGAATTGTCATATCATTACTTCTGACGTTTTGTCGGGATAGAATAAATTGCAAATTTAAGCCCAAAATACTATAAACAGCCAAATAATATTGTATTGTGCGCATTATGAACAGCAGTAATAAAGTTTTGCTAATTAAACACTAGGTGTACATTTTTGGGACATTGTGACAACATTATCTGTGTTATTCGCAATCATGAAAATAACATCAACCCATTCAGCTCTAACGCACTACAGCAGGAGATATTTCAACCATGATAATTCAAGGGTAGTGCCAGATTAGCTTAGCGCCTGTCTGGCACTGCCCTTGAATTATCATAGTCGATCCATCTCCTGCAACTGGTGCATAGTCATTAGATGACGCCTCTAAAACTTGGAGCCGCCCGGCTGAATGAGTTAAACAAAAAGGTTTTACTTTGATCCATTAGGCCAGAATTGGATAAACTGTCTCATTAACCCTTATCATTCGGAATACACCAGTGTGTAAAATAAGTTTGACAAAAATGGTTTAAGGGTAGTGCCAGAATAGCTTGGCGCCCTCTAGGCGCCAAGCTATTCTGGCACTACCCTTGAACTAAAGCCATGGTTCGGCTCCCTGGGCGAGAAGAACTTTAGGAAGCTGAATAAGATAATCAGGCTTAGTGAGAAAATCGTTGGGGGCAGGTTGGAGAGCCTTGACGGCCTCTACAGGACGAGAATGATACGCAAGGGCCTGAGGCTGGCAGCTGACACTTCCCACTGCCTTTCTAAGCACCTTCAAAAGCTCCCGTCTGGCCGTAGGTTCAAGGCTCCTCTTGTTAAAACCAAACGCTACAAGGGCAGCTTTGTACCCTCGGCCATCCGTCTCCTAAATGAAGGGTGTGTTAACTAGCGTATCTCTCTCTCTCTCCTTGTTGACGCCGTCGAGGAACTTGCACCTCATATGTCGCAGTGGCATCTTGCAAGTGACAGACTCACTCCTATACCACTAACACTGTGGTCATGTAGTGGTTTTTTTTTTTTTTTTCACCATTGTTATAATGTGGCTAAAACCGTACGCGCGCATGTGATCCCAACGAAAGAAAATTTGTCGGCTAGACTGACACAATAAAGTTTTTGAATTGAATTGAATTGAATTGAATATCCTTATCGGTAAGTACTATAATGTAGCTTGCATAAGGCATGTGAAGCTTTAACCTCAGTGTGATATGGGTTAAGAACTGAAACAACACCGTATTATATCTAGTACACACATTGGCAGTGATGGAAACCTATCGTCCAAAAAACGTGGATATGGCTTGCGAGGGTTCATGAATGTCCATCCGTCTCAAGAGGCATAGATCCTCATGAGCCCCCGCAATTTGCGGGGGCCCATGAGGATCTATGCCTATTGCTAACTTAATTTTCATCTTCAGTTGGTTTTTTTCAGGCGAAATGGTACATGGTGTTTCGTCAGTTCAATATCTTTCTGTTAGGGTGGTGCTGGCAACGTAAGAATGTTACTTGACATCTCCCGGGAGGGGGTTTTAGTTTATCAGTCCGTTTTTTGTTTTTTTTTCGGACACCCACTTATTACACTCTCGCACACACGCACCACATGGGCATGTAGCTCGTGCGCGCGCGTGCACACAGGCACATACACAAGCGCGCGCGCGCACACACACACACACACACACACACACACACACACACACACACACACACGCGCACGCATGTACTCACTTACGCACGTACAAACACACACACTCAACACACGCGCACACACACACGCACGCACGCGCACGCACACGCGCACGTTTGAAGGCACAAACACACACACACGCAATACGCACACACACACACACACACGTACGCAGGCACAAACACACACACACGCACACACACACTCAACACACACACTTAGCACACACATACGCACGTGCGCATGCACACACACACACACACACACACACACACACACACACACACACACACACCTAAGTTGTTATCGCAAACACACTCGCACACTTCACACACACACACACACACACACACACACACACACACACACACACGCACACACACACACACACACACACACACCTGGATGTACTTTCGCAATAGGTGTGGTTGTCAAATCTCTTTTCGAGGTAGCCTGCATTCCAAACTTGTGACCGTACGAAAAGCCTTCCAAACCCTTGCAGATATTACTCGTAGACACATGTACATCATTCTTGCACACTCCTCCCTCCAGGCGCCAAGCTATTCTGGCACAACCCTTGAACCATCATGACCGATCTGTTCTTGAGTGTAATGCTATATTCAAAGGAACATTAACTCAAGTTTCATTACGCTGTTTCCGAGTATGCACTGCCCGTGTTGAGCACACTCAAGGATTCTTTTCAGATGACATCCATAAGTCTATTACTATAACAGTAATAGACTTACGTGACATCGCAATAAAATCATCCATTGATGGCTGGTATTTGACAATATACTACAATAAGCCTCATTACGGTTGTCTTTTTTATGTTGATTTCTTGACAGATTTGTATGGGAATCGATCAGTGCACGTGCACTGCACATCGCATTACCTATTTAAGTTGTCAGGCACGTGACAGTTGTCTTGTGGTTGTTGTTGCTGTGGTTCCTGTTACTATTGATGTTGTCGTCCTGAACACAGCGAGACGTTCTCAATCTGGATATGCTGTTTCATGTCGCGTGTCCGGATGCGTCATGTCTCGAATGAGTTAACCCTTTCACTGATAGCGGTACAGAAAATTGTAATATGTCTGAAATAATCTCAGATTTAACTCAAGAAAAATCATCTCCCTGAGACACATGGAGATAATTAAGGCCCGCAAGAGACTAGGATCCTCGTGAGCCCCAGCGCCTGCGGGGGTTCATGAGGATCTATGCCTCTTGCATTTTTGGTATTCTTTTATGCGTTTCGATAGTTTAAGTGTTTAATATTCTGATTTTTTGCTTACCGATTCCCAGAGTGGATTACATTCCGACTGGACTCCATAAATATTCACGATATACATGCGGCCCTATCATTAACTCATTCTGCCCGCGACACACCACAGCAAGATATGGCTCGACCACGATAGTTCAAGGGTGGTGGCAGAATAGCTTGGCGCTTATAGGTGCCAAGCTATTCTGCCACCACCCTTAAACTATCATGGTCGAATTGTCTCCTGAGTTGTAATGCAGTCCTCATTCAGTAAATTAAGACATGTATATTACCACTTATTCTGTTTAAATGTCATTTCGTCATAAATTTGTCTCGCAGGTCTTGCAAATCGTGTGGGGAATGGATTGATAGTGACCCGCTCAAAGGATTGGGCCTGGTTACATGTAGCTTGGCGAATCTCTAAGCATTACCTCGTAGCTATCACGGTCACTACATTTCCTGCCTTTTTTTTTCTTCTTTTTTCTCCTTTTTTGTTCCCTTCTCATCTACGCTCCACCCCAATGAAAGGTCTCCACGGTGTCGCTTCAGATGCTGCAAACATGTATCTAATTTGTCGCAGATGTCCCGCTCCCCTTCACATCTAACCGGCGTCTGCTGCCTTTCTCCAAACCTCTGCGCCAAAAGCTTACGACTGTGTGATGTCCTTGTTTCCCTTCTCCAAGAGAGTCGCCAATCTAATCCGCCCTGTCAAAGCAAAAGGCTGTAAGTCTATTTTGTAAAAAGAGAGATTGTCATTGTAACACAATGAAAATCGCGCTTTTCACAAAACCTGGACTTGCTGTATTTTGCCTTCACAGCGAAGTGATCAGCCGAGTGCTGTTGTCAGTCATCACGGTCGATTCATCTAGGGCACGTGACGCTGAACGTGAAAGAGCCGTGCGGTGAATGTGTGCTGGTCTGTGATTTTGGACCTTACGGCTTGCAGCCGTAAGGTCCAAAATCACTGACCAGCACACCGAAGCCTTGCCGTCCGAAATCATATAACAAGGAATGTGCGCAGACGACACTGTGCTTGCAGTTTGGAGACGAACTAAGGTGTGGTGGAAACAGAACAAACAGCGCAACGCTCCCTCTCATAAATCTTTATTCTTATTTGTTGAAAGCAGGTGTCAGTGATTGTCTAGAGATATATGATTTTGTGTGTGTGTGTGTGTGTGTGTGTGTGTGTTGTGGGAACATATATATATTCCTTTTTCTTTAAACCAGCTTTCCGTCTTTATTTACATCTATAGGTCGGTACGGTGCAAGGAATATAGGCCTATACATCATGTCATGATGATATTTGCACATCCGAAGATTGCGCCATTAGATCCGAAGATTACGCAGTTAAACTTCTAACAACGATCCTTTTATGTTTCAACTGAACAGCGTTTGATGAGAATTTGTTGCTTGTTATTTTTGCTTGCCTTTTTGAAGTAACCAATAAACAAACGAAATTAAACTGCATCCTGGTATATATTGAACTGAGTTAACTCCTTCACTGGCGCGTCCAGAAATTTTAATTGTCATCATCGCAGATTCACTGCCTGAGGCATAGGGATATATGAGGCCAGCAAGAGGCATAGATCCTCATGAGCCCCCGCATCCGCGGGGACTCATGGGGATCTATGCCTCTTGCACTTGGGTGTTGTTTTCTGTAGACCGGCCGTAAAGGGGTTACAAAACCACAAATACGAAGGAAGTCTTCATCCTTTAATCCATTTTGGCCTTGCCTCGAAAACAGGTATTGTACATACAGTTGGATATCAGAAGAAAAAAAAAACAGTCTGCCTAACAGAGCATCGTCCAAATTGCCTGTACGAAATTACGTTCAGAAAAACGTAAAATAATGTGACAAACAAGAAAGAAAAAAGCACGTCTTCGTGCTAAGAGAGTCAGCTTCTACGTCATAACCACAGACGAATCAAACCTTTTAGAAGTTTCTCGCCGTGAGGTGTCCATAACAGCCTATTGGGCGTTAAGCCGAGTAACTGACAATACGAATTAAGACCCCTAACAGTGGTTCTGAAATCCGGACATGGCTTCTTCACGCTGACAAGATCAGTAGCGAATTGAATACTTGTTTGTTTGTCTGTTTTGAAAAAATAGTTTTTACCCGAAATGTTAATAATTGTTGTTGTGACTGTCTTTTCTGAGCGTGTTTCTTTCTTCGTTAGGTTAATCAGTAGTTATGAAGACCGTTTATCAGACAGCACTCACACCAAGTGAAATCACTTAGAGCTGGACACACAAACAAGTTAGATCCCCTGACCGCTTCTTTGTGACAATTAAGGGAAGTAATTCAGTGCTTGATCAGCAATTAGATCCACTGACCCCTTCCTTATGGCACCCAATCGCTATTTGGCGATTGGGTGCCATAAGGAAGTTGTCAGTGGCTCTGAATGTTTGTTTGTCTTATGGAGCCGAGTGGTTTTTTTTTTCTTGGCACGTTTGCTTTAATTTATCGCTGCTTGTCTCTATACCTTGCTTGCTGATTTGTCTGTATCAGACAAGCTAAGAACCGCTTTCAGAGGACCTAACTCCTGTAAGTTGTTTTCCTTTTACTGTGACCACGAGACTCTTAGTATCAGGAACCCAAAACCCTTCATTGTTTGATCCCTTCAACTCCGACACGCTCTTGTGAGAGCTGGAGCAAATACTACACACCAGAATCTGTTTTGAGCAAACACATCTTTTTGCAAGAAAACAGTGGCCTTAAACGACAGGTTCTCTCTCAAGAGACGTTTTCAACGGCAAAATGTGTCACCTGTCATTAAAGGCCATCATTTAGGTGGCTACCGCCACCTAAATGATGGTCTTTAATGACAGGTGATATCTCTCAATTGGATGGTTTTGCTGTATTTCAAAAGGTTGTGACGGATTCTCTTGTTGCTAGCTGATATGCGGCTGTTTCACAACTGACTTGTATTGCGCAACTGAGTGCGATAGTCAAGCGAGACTAAAGAGGCGCCGCTAAAAGGGGCTCACTTTCAAATAGCCCCTCCAACGCAGACCCATGCAATTCAGAAGTGCACTTTACAATGAGTCACGTACCGAGGGATTAAACTGTAATGCATTTGCGAGATTGAAAATGTGCACTTTCAAGATGCTAATACGACCTGTAGCTGCAATATCCTAGAGTATAAGTACAGGTCTAATACGGGTCTATCAGCCAAACCTCTTATATCTACAAGCGGCATGGATTCTCATGAGTCCCTGCATAGCAGGGGCTCATGAGAATCTATGCCGCATGTCTGAAGAGACCGGCCGCAAAACTTTGTATTCTCTCATCCGAGAAACTGTCCGGAGAAGTCAAAACTGAAAGATACGTCCGGGTTTTAAGGTACATGTTTCACCGTTAACAGGTACCAGCCCTGAGCATGCTAGGGCCTGTCTATTGAGCTTTCGCGAAAACATGCCATCAATTATTTCCCCCCGTCCTGAGGTGCTTGTATCGGAGGCACACCTGCAATCACTTTCAGATATCTGGCTTCGGACAGATGTCACGTGACGTGACCTTCAACTGTCATTAAAAACCTGTTTAACATGTCCACTCCTGGGACTGAAGTTATGCTGACTTCTAAGACACACAAATGCAAAAAGGTTTTGAGTATGTCAGTCAGGCTTAAGTGTTGTTGATTTCTAGTCGTGAGTTTTAACCGCCCATGTGACCCACATCCAATTTCACGCAGGGAAATAACCCTAGACTACTGCACTTGACACTATCTTAATTAGTACTCTCACGTCTGGATTTTCAATTCCGTACGTTTCTTTCTTTTAACTTATTCGAGACGTGTTGTATATAGACACGCCATTTGACGCGGATCCGCATGCGGCGCGTCTCGAATGAGTTAACGCAAACGCATAACTCAAGAAGAAATATAGGATGAGAAAAACTGAAGTGATTATAAATGCGTTTTCTCTATTTCTGCTATTAATCATTTTGTTATTGAACGTCATCTATAAACCTCATTCTACATTTAACTCATTCAAGACGAGCTGCATTAGGATACGCGGCTAAAGCCTCGTATCCGAATGCAGCACGTCTTGAATGTGTAAAAATAATTGCCAGAAAACATTATATTAGCATGTTCAGAAATAAATTTGTGCCTTTGAACCTTCTTGCTTCTGCTATACGTTTTTACTGTTTCTATTGACAGAACGTATAAACGAACTGTTCTTGCCGTTAAGCTTCCTGGCTTCTGCTGAACCTTTTACTGTTGCTACAGCTACTATTGTAGCTGTTACTTTTGTTTGCGGTTGTTGCTGTTCTTGCTGTTACTGTGGCTGCTGTTCTTGTTGCCGCATAGTGCCGTGTATCCAGGACATGTAGGGCGCGAGGCGGGTGAAGACACTGGGGTAGCCGCTGACGTTGCAGTCCTCGGTACCCCACGAGACCACCCCGCCCAGGTACCAGCGTCCATCAAGTTCGCAGGACAAGGGGCCGCCAGAGTCACCCTGCACAAGAGAAGCGACACAGACCGCTTTGAATGAAATACCAGGGAACCCATATTTGATTGATGTTCGTGTATTTCCAACTATTTCTACACCCCAAGCTTCGGCAAAACAAAAAGAAAAATCAGAAAGTCTGTTATCCGCTTGCAAATGGCCATCAGCTGTGAGCTGTTTGATTGGATGAATCGTTAGACATCTTAAAATGTAATTGATAGTCGAGACGAGCTTCGGCAAGAAACCATAAGTCTCTGATCTGCTTGAAAATGGCCACAGCTGTGAGCTTTTGATTGCATGAATCGTAAGACATCTGAAAATGTAATTGATAATAATAACATATATAGAAACCAGTTCGCAGTCAAAATACAATTAATTTATAGATTTTAGAGGCCGAATTTATTTTTTGCAGGCACTTAGGACGTGAAAATGTTTCTCACAAACCAGATAGGTGAGGCTAGCGCTGGCAGAATTGTCAGTACTCAAACCAAGGGGAATCACAGCGCTGGACAGACAACAGTTAGATCCCCTGCCCCCCGCCTATCAGGCACCCAATCGCCAGCCCACAGAGAAATACGCAGGTATAGAATAAGACAATCATTTCCATTCCTAATAAGAATGGATCAGGTCTCTTATATAACCCATGTCTTTCTCCGGAACTTAGGAAGTAGGCAGGAGAAACATACATACACAAACATGAAGGTGCGCTACTATATGTGGTCGGGTAAATACCCTGATTTCCCACAGTAGATGCACAGAACATTACACAACAATGTAACGATACATTTGAAAATGTTTGGGGCGTAACAGCTGATACGTCGAAGTGTGTTATAAGTGACATAGTGTACGTCGAAGAAGTGCGGTCAAGACCTCTCAAGGAGTGTTGTTATAAGCGACCTTGCGAAGTTCATTGTATTTATAGGCGCTGGACCTGCCCTGGTCTGTGATTTTGGACTTTGCTGCTGAATGCTACACTGCATCAACACAGCACAACTATATCATACGCATTTGATACGGGGAATTTGAGATCGGAGCTGTTGAACTAAGTGAGCCATCGACGACCTCTTTATCGGCACTGAAACCGCCGCGTGCGTGGTCTCCTCTTGGTTATGGTGGGCTTGTGGCTTGCACAATGCACTAGTGCACTTACTTAGGATAGTGCATTGCAGTTTGGGAGTGGTTTCCTGAAGACTACTGTCATACATTATAGTTCAGGATGACATCGACCATGCTAGTTCAAGCGGGGTGCCAGAATAGCTTGGCGCCTGGAGACGCCAAGATATTCTGGCACCACCCTTTTAGAGTGGTCCCCTGAAGACTGCTATAATACATTACAGTCAAAGATAAAGCACCAACCATGCTAGTTCAAGTGTGGTGCCAGAATAGCATGGCGCCTAGAGGCGCCTAACTATTCTGGCACCACCCTTGAACGATGATTTGGTCTATCCTGTTACTGTTGGTTGGTTAGTTTGGGGTTTAACGTGCACAGCACATGAGTGATAATGTGCAGCCGCAACTTACTGTGGATTGTGGGGCACGGAGATAGCCGCTGTTGCCCATGTAGTACGACCTGACCGCTGATCAGTTCAGGCGCACTGCAGCTGTTGCAACAAACATGCTATATCGAGCCAGCCCGTCTCTCTGCCTGGGCCTGCTATTAATTAGTGTGTCAGGGTGGGGCATTAAACAACGACTTAGAAGGAAAAAAATCGAGGACAAAACTCTAAGCACCCACTTGTGAGCTGCACATGTCAAAGCTGGTCTGGCCTGTCCCGCCAGATAAGGGTGTTATTGAAAACTCGAACTGGCACACGCCTGTTTTTACTGCGCGGTGTCCCAGGAAACGGACACCAAAACAGCCGCATAATATTTGTACGTGTGTATTTTAGTCTCGGTTATGAAACGAGCCCTCCTTTCTATTCCGTCTGATCTTCTCTATGTTCGTCCTATTCTGGACTCTACCTAACAGGCAGCCAAGGCTTGCGGCGCACGAGTAAACTGCGGCGCATGGGTTGCGGTTGCGGCGCATGGGTTGCGGTTGCGGCGCACGAGTTAACTGCGGCGCATGGGTTGCGGTTGCGGCGCACGAGTTGCACTGCCTTTTATTTATTTATTTATTTATTTTTGTTTGTTATTTTGTTTGTTTGTTTTTGTTTTTGGTGTGTGTTTTTTGTGTTTTGTTTTTGATCTTTTTTATTTTTTAGTGACGATCACCAAGAGTCAATCACTTTCTGTCATATAAAAGACGATTCGATATTCGAAAGGGTTCTCCTATTATTGGATTGAATCGACCATTACAAAGTCGGAAAGTCCAAAATCACAGACCAGCCCACGCACAGTATCAATAAGAACTATATTTTTCTGTACCACACTGACGAGCAAAAGAAATGCGACATCATTCGAATCTCTGGAAACGCGTCAGCGTTTCCAGTGATTCGAATGATGTCGCATTTGTTTTGCTCGTCACTGTTCAAGTGACTGCGGCCGTGTAGTGACACCTACAGCGCAGGGTCCCCGAGTTCCGTCGCCGAAACAGATCATGTCTTGGTCCAGCTGCGTCCCCCACATCTCGCCACATGACTCGCTGTCCACAAGTTCTCCCTGCACCTGCCGTAATACCTGGTCACGGTTGCTCTCATCTGGAGAAAACAAAAAGCCACACCTGTGATAAAGAGCGGAAGCAATGTTGAGCGACCGCATTATGAAAGAGTGTCTGTCATTTAGGGCCATTCTTTTTAGATGGCTGTAACAAAGAGAGGTAGTGATACATACATACCGGCCATACAAGGAAGTATCGGTGTCGTCTGGTGAGCATTGCCGTTCGGATCGAAGTGTACTTTTTCGTGTAAGAAGGGCCTTAAGGAGGTATGAAGCACTGGAATTGTTTTTTAAATGGCCCAATGAAAACATGTCTAATACCACGTTAACGACTTCACTGCGGAAGAATATTAAGCATCACCCATCTCCAAGAGGCATAGATCCTTATGAGCCCCCGCAGTCGCGGGGCTCATGAGGATCTATGCCTCTTGCTGAGGCCAATTTGCAGACCATGTTCGTTTGGATTTTTTGGTCGTTGAATGAGCTACGATTTCAGAAATAAAATAGGGGTCCAGTAGCACGAAAGGTGTCAAGAGAAGGTATGGCCGCCAGGCAGGACCTGCCCCCTCTCTCCTTCCTGTACCCCACCATCAATACGTCACTGAGGCTGAATGCACGACGGGGATGCCTATAGGGTTCTTTGACCTTTTTGACATTTGAACTTCGACATCCTCACCCCTCGTGAAGCCCCATCCCGACACCCAGCAGTCCCCTTTCCGCTCCAAGGTGGTCATCCGGAAGCGGGACGCCATGTTGCTGTCGTCACTCGAGTTCTGCACGTCGGGTTCGGCCGCCTCCCCAGCCGGAAGGCATATGGGCTCCACGTTGGCGTCCTCGGCCAGTTGCACAAGGGCAAGGTCGTGCTTGTAACGCGCGTACAGGGAGCTGGTGGAGTTGTCTGCTCCTGAATTCCGCGTGTTGTAGCCTGGGTACTGCCGTGACCGAGACAAAAGATTCCAGATTCAGTACACTTTAATATTCACACCGACCGTACACAGTGCACAAGACAGAGGCTATCTCAGTGGCCAAAGTCGGCCGCAGTGGGCCCGCGCACGGTCGTGCGCGGGCCCACTGCGGCCGACTTCGGCCAGATAACCTTTTGCGCACTAGGTAAAGGGCAATTACAGCGCAGTGGTGGGGTAAAATAATACAGATGACAAATAAATACGGACAGACTAATTATACACCAAACACACGCACGCATACAAGGACGTGTTCTAGCAAGTAAGCAAAATGTCTTCCGGCCGACGTCGGCCGACTGTGCGCGGGTCAACAAGTGCGGCCGACGTCATCCGGAGGACCTTTTTCTCACTTGGTTGGCGCTTCATTACGTGTTTTTGTTTCTAGTCGCATTTTCAATGAGTCAAACAATAATTTGTAATTTGACGTAAAATTAAGTGCCTGCAAATACGTCCCTTTCGTGCGTGATTGATTTATCTTTTTTTTTTTTCTTTATTTCTTTGTTCGTTCGTCCGTCCGTCCGTCCGTCAGTCTGTTCGTTCGTTCGTTCGCTCGCTCGCTCACTCGTTCGCTCGTTCATTCGTGCTTCGTCCGTCTTTACTAAGTTCTGCTCGGCTCGTTCATTCGCTAGTTGGTTGGTTGGTTGGTTTGTGGGTACGTGGGTTTAGTTTCCAGAACTAGTCTTGTTTCATGTTGTTTTGCATGTCATTGCTTGGTTTGGCATGCTTTGGCTCGGTTTAGTCTCGCTTGGTTAGGCTTGGTATGTCTTGGCCCGGTTTGGTCTGTCTTGGTTTGGCGTGGTTTGTCCTGGTTTGGTTGCCTTTCGTTTGGCTTGGTTTGGTCTGGTTTGGCTTGGCTTGGTTTGGTCTGGTTTAGTTTGGTTTGATTCGCTCTCATTCTAACACAGCAATGAATGAGGTAATGAAATGTACTGACGATGAAGACGCTGGCGATGTGCAGATCTCTCTCCGTGTTGTCAGAGCTCAGCAGGTCGTACTCCCCCACTCGCATCCTCCACATGCTGGGCACCGCGAACCTGAAACAGACGTCACAACACTGACAGTAAGACGCTGAGTCCAGTGTCGGTTTACCCAGCGTTTGTGAGTTCTACACTGAGGACTGTATTACAATTCAGGAAACAGATTAGTCACACTGGTTGTCTCCCTCGATTCGCTGCCGGCGGCAGCGAATCGAGGGAGACAACCAGTGTGTATGACACTAAGTGGCTCACATGCAGTGTGTCTGAATTGATCAGTGTTCAGGTTGTATTTTTCTAAGCATTAGTTGTCCTCTATCGCTGACCCCGACTGACGCTTCTCTCCAGATCCCCTAAGACTGACAATCATTCATGTGGCGTGGAGGTCACACCTCAATTGACTCAGCAACCATGACAGGTTAAAGGTGATAGCAGACTAGCATGGTGCCCGACGGCGCCAAGCTAATCTGGTACCATCCTTGAGCTACCAGTGTTCATCCGTTACTGATGTTGCAGGCGTCAGGGCTTAATGGTTAAAGGGGAGTAAGAATCTACTCGCCTTCCTGTCTGATCGCTGGTTGCGTCCCTTATGCTTTGGGATTATTGTTAGTCTTCGACTTTCCTATCAGATTATTTTCTTTTCAAATCCTTACAGTTTAATGATTTCATCGGTTTGAACTGCGGAACGAGGACACAAACAACCCACCCACGCATCGTTACACTGGCTTGTTCTATGAAACTTTAAATCCGCGCCACACACTACACACAAAAATAAAAAATAAAAAATAAAAAAAAAATAAAAAATTCAAAGTAATGATAGGAACTGTACTAATAATCTTCATTTGCACATCTTATTCGTTTATTTATAGTACCATTACGCATAAATCTGAAGACACATATTAGCACCATTTGTGTTTGTTGTGCTTTGTCGACACACCTAATGAACATAACAGCAGTTTGGACACGCAGCAAAAGCACACGAGTAATTGCTCTTATTTATTCTGTGCAGCCGTTAGCGTGTCAATCTATTTTTAGCTGTTTCGCGTACTGATACCGTTGTATTTCTAGAACGGAGTGAAATTGTCTCGTTACTTGATATAAAGACAACGTGTGCTGAACTGGATTTTCCTGTGTCTACTAAATGAACCATAACTAGACCTGTGTGTTGTGTTTCGTAACCATCTGTAACAGAAGTGTATCATTGAACAGTTACGGCGGTAGTGGGCCTTTAATTAAACTTAGAAATCTAGGGGTCTAGGTGTCTCAGTCCTGCACACAGCTGCTGGAAGCAATGTCTATGAAAAGCAAAAGACATTACAGTCCATCTTTTGTGAAAAAGCAACATTTTCATTTACCCCACGGTTACATTTTCAACAATTTCACCTAATGACTATAATTATACCAGCTGTAGGAGATGGATTGATCATGATAATTCAAGGGTAGTGCCAGATTAGCTTGGCGCCATTGGGCGCCAAGCTAATCTGGCACTACCTTGAATTATCATGGGCGATCCATCTTCTGTTGTAGGGCGTCGGGGCTAAATGGATTAGTCTTGGTTTTCACACAAAAATGGACTTGCTGTCTATTGTACCTTCACAGGGCAGCCTATTTTTCGGTGACACCTTGTTCCTGGCCGACTTCTGCTAAATAATTATATACTCTCCTTCGTGTGGAGGAGTTTCCCAGCAAGCAAAGGTTCTCGGGCCCATGACGGCCGCAATGGGCCCGCGCACGGCCCGCGGCCGTCGTGGGTCCGAAGACGTTTTGCTACTGGGGTCATTGGGCGCACAACTCGACGACTGCTAGAGTGACAGTTTTCGGAAGAAAAAAAAAAGTTTCCTTCAGTGAGTTCGCCATACCCACACAACAATTTCTGTCGCAAGTCATTCCTACAGGAATCATCGTGACACAAAGCGCTGCCGACAGCTAAAGTGTTAACTTCACGGAGAACAGAGGAGAACACTGCGGCTGTAATCTGATATATACGGTTTGTGGTGAACATGGACGTTTCCGGGACCGAGGACTGCGCCGGAAACGTCCCACGTAATTTAAGCGCGTCGATTCCGATGTGAAAAAAATGGAGACAGAATTAGTCCATTCAGGAGAGAACTTTCCCTAAACGTCTCACAATTACCAGTTGACCCGTGCCATTTTTGTGCGCAAATGCCTGCGGCCTCAGGCCAGTAACCCAGCCATTATAACACGGAAAATCCCCGTTATTTAAGCACAGGCTCAGCTTCCAACATCTTCAAGAGGAACTGAGTAAATTCTCATGAGCCCCCGCGGCGTGTGGGGGCTCACGAGAACGTATAGATGCCTCTTGCTGACTCGGGTTACCTCTGTGTTGCTACGCATACGCAATGCCTGCCTTAAGGCCATGGTCGGGCCATATAATCTGCAGCAATCTTGCGCACATATTTTTATGATGTAAAAAGTCAGCTTCTTACATTCTTTTGATGCCTCGGTTAATATTAACGATTTCGCATAAGCCGCTAAAGCTCTTTCATCCATTTCTTCATTATAAAGGAACGTGCGCTCAAAGAGACGCAATAATACTTTGAACACTGCACAGCAGCATTTTTATTTTTAATTTCATTTCAAGACTGACGCAATAAAACTTTGTCGTAAGCTTGAGATTGAAAAAAAAAATTGATTGCATAGCAGACTAGGCATATTACCCTCAGCACTTCCACGGTACGACCCAACACTGGTTGTCTCCTTCGATTCGCTACCGCTTTCGCGGTAGCGAATCGAGGAAGACAAACAGTGTGGGTCGATCCATGCATTTCCCGCCGAGACAGGGCGTGAAAGACATGGCAGATCAGTTAATTTTCTTGTATTAAATATCGACTAGGCCTCACTCAGGCCAACGCAGATTTAAGATTGTCCGCCAGGTAAAGTTAAATACGTAAATACGTGAGAATTTCTTATGTGTTCCGGGGGCCAGCAAGAGGCACACATCATAATAAACTTCCACGACCGTGGAGGCTCGTAAGAACCTAGACTGGTTGCAGTCAGGTTGAAAATGTGTTTTCTATTGACAGGACAATTTCACTCACGTTTTTCTTTTAGCTCGCTAAAAAACATAGACAATGACGTGCAATGCCTTTGAGGAGGGTATAGAATCAATGCTTTAATTTGGTGGGAGATGGCCCGGATCAACCATGAATTCACAAGGCGGTGCCTGATTAGCCAGTGGCCCTGTCAAGGCGCCAAGCTAATCAGGCACTACCCTTGTGCTGCCATCATTGAACCATCTGAAAAGGTTCACACCAGAAGCTAAAAAGTCGCGACTACAAATCGCAAAATCAGACGATGTTTTATTGCACAATATTATTTTGTTCACTTACTGTTTGAAGCAATGGGCGGCAGTCACGACCCACCGCTGAGCTATGAGGGCCCCCGAGCATGCGTGCGCACCGACCAATGATCGGAGAGCCAACAGCCAGGGCCAGGAACCAGGGGGAGACACACTTCCGCCCACAATCCTCTTCCGGCGCCGCGCCCACTCCATGTTGCCACATTCCTCTGATGCACAGAGACAGATTCACACATCATTTTAATGTTCCTTAAAATGCACGCACGCCGGCTTCATCAAAGACTGAAATGACTCTTTATTACGCAGTTCAACTCATTCAGCCCGACGCACCTATTTCCCAAATTTTGGAGGCGTCATCTAACGTCTATGCACCTGTTGCAAGATAATAATAATAATAATAAGCGCGTTAAATAGGCGCTTTATCCCAATTGAAAATCGCCTCAAAGCGCCGCCGCGAACTGAACCCAACAAGCACGCTCACGTGAATCACGCGCATTCACTCACACACTGTACATAAACACAGAACATTCACGTGGTGCTAAGGGCAAGCTCAGTCAAACGAGCTACTGTAGTTTTTTGGAAATTCAAAATCGTTTGTATTTGAAATTTGATTAAGTGGGCTGAAACAGATACCAAAGTGGAGGGATCGACCATGATAATTCAAGGGTAGTGCCAGATTAGCTTGGCGCCTGTCGGCGCCAAGCTAATCTGGCACTACCCTTGAATTATCATGGTCGACCCATCCCCTGTTGTACTGCGTCAGGGCTGAATGGGTTAAACACCGGAGTTTATTTTTTAGGGCATGGTTTACACAGCGCCCGAGTGTTATACAGTCTATTCCGCTTATAACAAGTTCGAATATAACAAAAGTCGGATATAACAACACATTTTTTAAACACATTCTTGACGTGCCGCCTCCGGATACGCGGCATAAGCCGCGTATCCGGAGGCGGCACGTCAAGAATGAGTTAAGGTCCCGACATCTGTCTTTCGACGTAAATTACTTCGCTTATAACAAGCTTTGGATATAACAACAAGAAAAAATGGGTCACCTGGTGATTTATTTACTATACTGATGAGCAAAAGAAATCCGTCATCATTGGATTACCTATTCAGGGACGGATCTGGAGGGGGGGGGTCCAGGGGTTCCAGACCCACCCACTCCCACCCCCGACCCAAAATTCTTTTATACGTTATAACAAAGTCCCTTTTGGGGCTGTTTGGAACCGCCCCGACACCGACACCCCACCCCCTTCCCCTACCTTTAATATTTTTGTGAGTTTTCATACACGCAACCTCGCGTATGGTGAGAGTCTTAACACGCATGCGCCTCCTCTCTCTCTCTCTCTCTCTCTCTCTCTCTCTCTCTCTCTCTCTCTCTCTCTCTCTCTCTCTCTCTCTCTCTCTCTCTCTCTCTCTCTCTCTCTCTCTCTCTCTCTCTCTCTCTTTCCTCCCCCTTCCGCTGTTCGAATTTTCGGCGCATTGATGCAAGGTCTAGCGTCG
This sequence comes from Semisulcospira habei, assembly GCA_036245525.1. Classification (NCBI taxonomy): domain Eukaryota; kingdom Metazoa; phylum Mollusca; class Gastropoda; family Semisulcospiridae; genus Semisulcospira; species Semisulcospira habei. The sequence continues at coordinate 142,725,211 of BTPG01000003.1, forward strand.
GGGAGGCCTTTCGTATCAGGTTGAAGGTCCCAAACAAAAAGTTGGAACCCACCCCCCCCCCCCCCCCTCGAGGTAACTGATCCGCCCCCGTCAATGATTCCGATAATGTCGCACTTCCTTGCTCGTCAGTATATGTAAAACATATGATGTACAAACAGAAAGAAAATTATTGCATGACAATGCCTACAGGTGCCAAGCTGCTCTGACTCCACCTTTCAACCAGCATGGTCAATCCATATCTTGTTGCAGTGCGCTAACAGCCAAATGCGTAACGCGCTGAAAATGACAGAAAATACGTGTGTACCCATGACAGGTGCTGAGAACTGCACATCTCCCCCGTTATTCCCATTAGCGTTGTCATTTGCTGGGTATTCCATCCACCCCGTCGATCCAAAGGTCTCGGGCAGTTCGTTGCGAGGCGCTGGTGTGGTTGTGGTCGTCGTCGTGGTAGTAGGAGCTTCAGTAGTTGTGGTAGTCGTCGTGGTAGTGGATAGAGTGGTAGTTTCTGTGTGAGATGGGGCGTTTTGGTACGCTGCACAAAAAGGTAAGATGTTTGATGAATTGGTCTACTAAGACTTGTCGTGAGTGAGTACAATGTGGGAGTCACGATGAGTTTCCCCGGTGACAAAACGTCTTCGGGCCCACGACGGCCGCAGTGGGCCCGCGCGGGCCCACTGCGGCTGTCTGGGGACCGATGACATTTGCTTACTGGGATTTGTGCGTCTCTGGGTGCATACATGTTTAGAAAATGTATGCACCTGACCTATAGGAACCTTACCGATTTAGTTGTCAAGACGGAATCTGGCATGATTATCGTAAAATCTGTTAGGACACTACTTAAACATCATCAGCCTGCGATACCTCTCTTTGTATTTAAATTTGATAGGTTTTGCTTAAATAGAGGCATACAAAAATCGATCGGGTTGAGTGGGAGGTGGAGCGAATCATTGTATCTTTTCCAACTGAGATTTTCAGTCGCAGACTGGGAAACCAGAAAGATCTGCCCCCCCCCCCCCTCTCCCCCTCCCGTCCACGTGTTGATGATATCATGATGCGAGTTTGAGAAGGTATCCAAAGAAAAGATCTTGAGGTGGTGTCGTCCACTTAACAGAGAGGTTACGTTTACGCCGAACGACTTCTAACAAAGAAAGAGAGGAAAGCCAGGGTGTGACGTCGCTCTCGTTCGTTGTTAGGAGTCGCTCGGAGTTAACAAAACAACTCTAATATATGGGATCGTGCCCACGAGCTTTGCGAAGGCGAAAGACAGCAAGTCCTTTTTTTCTTCTTTTTTTTTTTTTTTTTTTTTTTTTGGGGGGGGGGGGGGGGGGGGGAGGGGTGTTGGGAAAGGGGGGAGCGAGATTTTCATTGTACTACAATGAACATTTCGGTTTGCACACAAATCCCTTTGCTGTCTTTTGCTTGCAGAGAGCATTACGGTGTAAGAGTTATGTCGAAACTGTCTGATGAGAACAGGCACAGAAAGTAATACGATAATGTATGTCCGGAAAGTGAGCTATTCAGTATCATGACGTCATTATGAGCCGTGCGTCATGACAATGTTCTAAATAACGTCATTTTATTACAGTGCATAGCATAATTTCGGGACTTGTCCTGGCACTTGCATTCTGATGTTCCTCGTTGTGTTCCAGCAGTAAACGAAAGAAGGTGATAATGACTTATGAATAACATCAGTAAGCAAAGGTCATCGGACCCAACGACGGCAGCAGTGGACCCGCTCACAGCCATGCGTGGCCCCACTGCGGCCGTTGTGGGCCCGAAGACGTTTTGCTACCGGGGAAATGTTCTACCAGATCACTCACCCGTTTCGGGAATACAACATCTGTATTCCATGTTGGCACACAGCGGTAGGCGCCACCGGTGTACGATGTATCGCTCACACTCCCCTCCACACCATCCCCCGAAATGTCGGCACAGGTTGAGGGAGGCAATGTAGCGCACTGCAAACATAAATATATTTCATCACCATCAACTTCATAAAGTGATAAACACTAATTGAATGCGAACTCAATCCGAATCCGAAGCGGGTCCAAAACAAAAAAGTTCGTGTAATCATTTTCATGTTTGTGTGTTTCTAGATGCCCGAAGCGGAAACGAAAATGACGCAATCTTTTAAAGAAAGTTGCAGCACCGCAACCTATTCCGTATCGGATTCGTGCTTATGGAACCGTAGCTTAACTGTCATTTTCGTCTTCATTGTCGTTGTCGACGTCGTCACAGTCGTCATGGTTGTCATTTTCTTCATCGTGATTAATCTATCACTGCCAGTGGAGTCAAATTACGTTTCTGAAATCATCGTAAACTCAAAGCCAAATGTCCCCAGACTCAAGGGAAAATAGATAGAAAATGGATTCAGCAAGAGGCATTGATCCTCAGGAGCCCCCGCAATGCGGGGGCTCATGAGGAATGCCTCTTGCAGATGAGGCGTGTTCACTTTTCATCTTGGTGTATCATTGTACATATTCCGGACCTACAAACAAGCACTCTTCTTTCCAAGGAAGAAATATAGCATAGTTAATAGAAGACGATTCACAAACACAGTCATCATAATATCCTCGCAGTATCCATTTGAAAAGGCAGCATTTGTTGATGTCGTTGCTTTTGTTGTTATTGTTGCTTTTGTTGTTCTTCATCTTCTTCGTGTTACTGTAGCGCGAGTGCGTGCGTGCTTGTGTGTATGAGAGTGAGACCCTGTGACCCTATGGTTCAACCCTTGACCTGAGGCGGCCCTCTCCTTGCAATATAGACAGTGCACTTGACGAAAATAGACTGATCTCCCTAATACCCGCTGCTTCTGGGAGACAATGCTGTATATATACCCCCATGAACCCCCCAATATGCTGGGGTCCATGAGGCTATGCCTTCTGCGTATGAAAGGCGTTGTTACGTGGTTGTCGTAGTCGTAGTATGATACACTCACACCAGACGAACTCATGTAGGGTTCTTGTAAAGAAACTTCACTCAGCTGCAACTCGTCACACGTGGCACAAGGCTGTAGACCACACTGGAGTAACAGTTCCAGCAATATTTTATTCTCACGATGCACTCTCAGCACAATGCGTCCACAAATGCATCCACACCTTGGTACACTCATACAATTCATCCACAATTCTGATACACTGCGTCTCCCATACAATTCACTAGAACTGATACACTGTCTCCTCGACAATGTATCAACACTTTTGACGCACTGCGTATCTCATACAATGTACCAACACTGATACACTGTCTCCTCTACAACGCATCAACACTTTTGACACACTGCGTCTCTCATACAATGCACGCACATGTTTCCTAACGCGCTCTTTAATACTATTAAAGATTTCCAAAACAATCCAGCAAGTTACACAACTCAACCAATCAGAAAAGAAAACATAACCAAAACGCATTATTATTCAATAAAAGTAACACTTTAGATCTATCTACAGCTTTCCACTAACATCTAGGCGCACTACCAATGTTGCTAAATGTTACCAACATATGTACTGCACAACGTTGACGTCATATCTGAGGTCACTATAATAATCGCGCCCCTAATAGAACCTTCCAGTCTAATGTAGGTCAAACTTTACAACATTTTGGCGAAAATATGTGTCATTCTAGCTAGACAACAGAAATTGGTCGCAATTCTCCAAGCAAAAGAAAATGAATCCTACCAAAAAAAGTACGTAATTCTTATTCAAAATAACTCAAATGAATATCCGGATCTTTCTTATGATGCTCTCAAAAGAATAAAACAACCGCAAACGTAACAGGCGTTCAACCTGCAGGGCCATTTGAAGATACGCAACCCTTGCGTTGCTGCAAGCATCCAGTGTATGTGAAATGTGATGGAGACACAAAGTGTTATTCACTTTACCATAACTTGCTTCTCTTGGGTCTCAAATACACGCCTACGTTTAAACCCTGAACAGCATCCTCAATATGAGGATCTTAGTGGTTACTTTAATCCATTTAGCCCGGGCGCACTACAGCAAGATCGACCATGATAATTCAAGGGTAGTGCCAGATTAGCTTGGCGCCTGATGGCGCCAATCTAATCTGGCACTACCCTTGAATTATCATGTTCGCTCCATCTCCTGCAACTTGTACATAGTCATTAGGTGACAGCCACTCCAAAATGTAGGAACTGCGGCCATGGGGTTAAATAGGGTAAGAAATAATGGTGTTCGTACGGCCCATGGCGGCTACTAGGTCTCATGTAAATCTAAGCATGTTCTGCATCCAGCGAAGACTTTCGCTGTCAGAGTAATAAACAGAACGGATCTCGGTAAAGCAAGATGTATAGACCCGTTCTCTTGAGCCCGTGCGACTGCTGCCTCGTGCACGTGCCCATCGTGTTGCGGAAGGGCTTGCAGCAGGCGATCACTCCCAAGGAAATTATGTCTTGTTCCTGTGTAAAAGTCATTTTGGTGATGGCAGCTGGCCGTGAAGAAACTTCATTAGTCCATCCAGGTCGGCAGTCATCTGGCTCACGTCCCAAGCTCACCTGCTAAGTTCACAAAAGGACGGGTCACTGTAGATTGCTATCGAACCAGATAGCACAACGGCTGACTGGGGTGCGCGCCCTCCTGAGATCTGCGAGTCTCGAGAGGCTTCCTGTCACTACTCTCAGCTTCCTGTCACTACTCTCAGCTTCCTGTCACTACTCTCAGCTTCCTGTCACTACTCTCAGCTTCCTGTCACTACTCTCAGCTTCCTGTCACTACTCTCAGCCCGCCCTTCACTGCCGGTGAAATGCGAACACAAACCCAATTTCAAGAGGCAGAGAACCTCATGAGCCCCCGCAGATGCTCATGAGGTTCTTTGCCTCTTGATGCTCCCACTTTGTAATCATGTTACACGAAAGGATGAGTTTCTTTGGCGATGAGTTAGCAGAGATTTCAAAAACATAGTCTGCCGTCCACTGGCCCATGTACAAGAATGTCAGGAATGATGAAAACGAAAACACGCCGAGAAAATGTGATTTTTTTTACCCTTCTGCATCTAATTTTTCGCCAATTTGAAACACCAACCTCAGCCGTCAATTTTGTGATTTTTAAAAAAAATAGCCACTCTTGTCATGAAGAGCAATCTTCGGACATCAGATAACCAGCGGCAATCGTTTTGGTTCTCTTTTTGTTGTTTTGGATGAACGCATTTTCCTGGAGAGGTATCTTGTTCCTATTATGAAACACAAAGAGCACTTAATATGAAACGTGTTTCATATAAGGAGCAATGTTTGTCTAGCGTATATATCGGAAACCATCCAGTCAGTTTGTTCCAAATTTCAGATGTTGATACTTTTGTCAATACAGAGTATCCCACACCAGGATCATGTTATTGATGACCCCACTTTGTATCCATGTTCTTTGGACGAATCAAGTTCTTTGGCGGTTAAGTTAGCAAAGATTTCAAAAACACAGTCTGCGTCCACTGGCAGCGAAGGGGTTACAATTTCCTGGTCAAGCTGTATTCCGGCGTCTTTTCTTTACAACTCTCTTGTCCCATCTGGGTACCGGTATACTAATTCGGGCAGCCTTGTCCGGGCAGCCTTGTCCGGGCAGCCTTGTCCGGGCAGCCTTGTCCGGGCATAGCGCGGCGCCGAGGGAGCAGTGTCTACTGTTCGATGTATTTGTCGTCGTCCGCGTTCTGTCAATCAAAGGCGGATCAGTTACCTCGAAGAGACGGGGGAGGGGGTTGTGGGGGGAGTGGGTACAACGTTTTGTTTGGGATCTTCAACCTGACACAAAAAGCCCTCGGATGCCAGACCTTGTTTTCCGGTAGCCGAAAAATTAAAAAAAAAGGGGAGGGGACGGGGGGGGGGGGGGGGGGTCGGGGAGGGGGAGGAAGGGAGGGGCCACGGAGAGCGGGGGTGAGAGGGGAGGGGGGAGACGGGTGAGGGTGTTGCTAGGTGCGCCAAGCATGTGTGAGGACCTGTTGCACTTTTTTACCACCGGGAAAAACAAGGGGGTGTGGGGGGGGGGGGGTGGGGGGGGAGGGGGGTTTCAAACTTCTAAAAAGAAACTGTTATATAGCATTCTGGGCCGGCGGGGGAGGGGGGATCCGGAATCTCCCCCCCCCCCCCACCGCCAACACCACCCCCAGATCCGCCCCTGTCAATACAGAATACACACTGGTTGTCTCCCTCGATTCGAGGAAGACAACCCGTGTGTACAGTGTAAATCTTTCCGCCTCGGATTATGTACCGTGAAGACGCAGCTTATACAATTTACGTCTTCGCTGTTAGGGATGCATCATTGCAACATCGCATGAAGCGTTCCTGGCAAAGCCTATTGCCCTTGGGTCAGTTGCATGAGCGAGCTTAGTCCTTCGCCAGCCACTAAGCAAGGTGCGCCGCTATAGCGGCGCACCTTGCTTAGTGGCTGGTGCAGGACTAAGCTCGCTCATGCAACTGGCCTTTGGTGCCAAAATAGCCCCTCGGGGTTTGGTTCGGTCTGGTGGAGGTGTGACAGTTATTAGTTTGTGCCGTAAACGCAATTTTGGACCGAAATTTAAAGACCATCTTGGGGAAAATGACCGTCTGAGTAAGACGTCTCTTGTTCCTTGCGGCTAAGTTATGACATCCACCCTTTCGTTGATTTAAACTGTTTTATATTCCTTGATGGCATACACTACTTGTAGAATTCCATTTCAAAACAAAACAAGCTAACACCTTACATAATAGTGATGTTGTTTTGTGGGTTGTTTCTTGTTTGTTTTTTTGTGGTGGTTTTGTGTGTGTGTGTGTGTGTGTGTGTGTGTGTGCGTGCGTGCGTGCGTGCGTGTGTGTGTGTGTGTGTGTGTGTGTGCGTGCGTGCGTGCGTGCGTGCGTGCGTGCGTGCGTGCGTGCGTGCGTGCGTGCGCAACGAAGAACTCCCATCAACGAACGGGAGCGAAGTCACGACAGATACCCAGCATAGACAACATTCCAAACATCTCCAAGAGGCACAGACCCTTATGAGCCCTCTGGGCTCATGAGGATCTGTGAGTCTTGGAGATGTTTGACGTGTTGTCTGTGTTCGTGGTTATCTGCAGTCTCGTTCGTTGTTGGGAGTCGCACGTCGCAAACGAAACCTCTGTAATACATATAGTGACGGTTACGTCCCCAATTTTTCTTCCAAGACGCTTACACGTCGCAATATCTACCGGTCCCACATGATGGCCTATATGCGGTTTCGAATGCCAGTTGAAGTAAAATTTATTTCAGTAAAATATTGCTTGCAATGGTGACGGTACAGTGCGGGAGTATAATCAAACCAAAGGTATGTAGATAGATACCGATAAATATATAAGAATAAGAATAAGAATAAGAGTACTTTATTATCTCGAAAAGAGAAATTCGGTTGTGGTACATTTATAACAAATAGTACAAACAAGACATAAAAACATTATAGCATAATTATGAACATTTTCTCCCTGCACTTGCACAGCTACAAATTCAAAATGGATATAAAGTAAACACTACAAAATCTTTACACATAACTCTTACACATCTCACACAAACAACTTTTATGGACTGAACTGAGCGGCACTTATACATTCACACCCACCTCTACATATGCATACATAATACGCGTGTTTCAACCTAGTCCTAACCCTCACTACTTATTATACAAACATCTCAGTACATTATTACACATTATTACACAAGCTGCATAATTAAAGTCTACCATAGTAAAATAATTAGTGGGTAAACACTCAGTAACAATAATCCCAGTATGTCCATGTTCACCACCAAATGAAACACAATAATATAATCACTTCTCTAAAATCAACAAGCTCCATTCCTACTGATTGCACAGGTAAAGGGGGATAGGGGGAGGAGTTAGGTTTGGGTATGCGTGGATGTACCTACAGATTGCTTAGAGTGATGGATTTGGGGATGAAACTGTGCTGTAGTCTAAGTGTTCTAGCTTTGTGCGTGCGGAGTCTGCGGCCAGAGGGGAGGAGTTCATAGAGGTGGGCAAGGACATGGGATTTGTCTGAAGCTATCCGCCTACCCTTTCTCACCACACGCTGTTCATACAGCGCAGGGACTCCACACTGTTTTGCTTACTGCCAGTCACTTTGCTGCAGATGTTTACCATTCGTGCCAGGGTGTTCTTGTTCTTCACACTCAGACCTCCATACCAGCACACAGAACCGAAAGTGATGACAGACTCAATAAAAGAGCAGTAAAAAGTTTGAAGGACAGAGGGGTTCACATTCAGCTTCCTGAGTTTCTGGAGGCAGTAGATGCGTGACTGACATTTCTTGTGTATGAGGGAGGTGTTTGCGTTAAAGGACAACTTATCATCTATGACTGTTCCAAGATACTTATACTCAGTCACACGCTCAACAGACACATCATCGATCATCAGAACAGGGACAGGGGCAGGGTTTCTTCGAAAGTCTATCAGTAGTTCCTTGGTCTTACTCACATTTAGGTCTATAAAATTATCTTTACACCAAACACTAAAACGTTCTACTTCTGCAAAGTAAGTCGCATCATTATTGGAGAGATCTTCTAAGTCAGTGTCATCCGAGTATTTTATAAGAAGGGTAGAGTCAGTGCCACTACAATCGTTAGTGTACAGTGTGAACAGCACAGGGGAGAGAACTGTACCTTGAGGGGCGCCTTTGGAAGTGGACCTAAGGGATGAGAGAGCTGTTTGAAAGCGAACTGACTGGGTCCTATTTACAAGGAAATTGACAATCCATAGGATAAGCCTTGGCGTTACATTGTAACAGAGAAGTTTTTGAGCTATGAGATAGGGTTGTATAGTGTTGAAGGCTGAAGAAAAGTCTATAAAAAGAATGCGTACAAAAGAGCCAGGTTTTTCTAAATGTGTGTATGCATGGTGCAGAAGTGTGAGTGTGGCGTCATCAGTACATCTGTTTTGCTTGTATGCAAACTGGAAAGGATCTTGATAGGGCTTGACCTGATCGAGCAGTCTAGAAAGGACAACACGCTCAAAGCACTTCATTACTATAGAGGTGAGAGCTACAGGGCGATAGTCATTGAGTGTCTTGGGCTTGTTCTTGGGGACAGGGCAGACTGTAGATGTTTTCCAGAGCCTAGGTACAGTGCAATCCTTCAGAGACCAGCTAAACAAACGGCTATAAACAACAGACAATTGACTGGCACATACTCTCAAAACTCTACCGCAAATATTATCAGGGCCTACTGCTTTCTTAACATTCAGTTTGCTAAAAAGCTTCTCAACCGCCTTGCCATGGATCTCAAAGTCTTCATCAACATTGCCTGCCACATTTACTTCAAGCTGGGAAATCATGCTATCTAAATCATCCTTCAGATCATCTTTCTCAAATCTACAATAGAACTCATTCAGTTTTTCAGAAAATTCAGTTTGTTCTTTCATTGGCATGCTACTGCTACTGAATTTTGGTTTATTGTGGCCTGATAAAGTTTTAAGTCCTCTCCATGCATCTGCTAAGCTACCTGATTCAAACTGTGACTCTACTTTCTCTTTATACTTTTTCTTAGCGTCTAAAATCTGCTTCCTCAATTTATTCTGTACTGCTTTCCTTTCTACTCTGTCTCCAGTCTGAAATGCAACTTTTTTCTCATTCAATGTGGCTTTGAGAGACTTTGAAATCCATGGTTTGTTGTTGGGATACAATTTCACTGTCTTAGATGGAATAATCATATCTTTACAGAAATTCACATAGTCAGAAGTTACTTCAGTAGCTTCGTCTACACTGGCACTAGAATCAAGAAACACGTCCCAATCTGTACACTCAAAACACCCCTGCAACTGTTAGAGAACATATAAATAAATGAATCATAAATATACTGACGAGCAAAAGAAGTGCGACGTTTTTGAAATCATCACATGTCGCATTTCTTTTGCTCGTGAGTATATATCGAAAGAAAGACACACTCTGGTTGGACTTACTCACTTCTTTATGCCTGAGGCAGCGTATATTCGACGGTTTCCGAAACTGCAGTTCAATTTACTGGCAGTGAAGGTGTTAACTACCGCCGTCGGAAAGGGGGGGGGGGGGGAGGGATTTAATGGACGTTGGTAAAATAAGGAAGGACATGAGAAACCTAATATCAACAAAAACAAAAAAAAAGGCCTCCTTCAAAGAAGCGACATAATTTTTTCGGATTTATGGTTTTCGTGACTGTTCAGAAAAATGAAGGCATGATCTATTATTCGTGTATTTGCATGGAGATAGCACAAGTCATAATTTTCCATATATATATATATAATGTGTCTGGCAAGGTGAAAGACGCGAATCCATGGTTTCACACTAAAACGTTATATTGCTCCCATCACGTAAAAATATCTCGTCAAAGTAAAGTTGCAGTACGCCGTGTCCATCTGGCACACACCAGCGTGACCCGGGTTTGATCTTGCTTAGGGATCTTTAGGGAACAGCACTACGGGGGATAACCGAGCAGTGACCAATTCGGCCAAAGTGGGCCCGCGCACAAATGTGCGCGGTGGCTGCGGCTGATTTCGGCCCGATGGCCTTTTGTGTATTGGGCTAGATGAATTTTGCATTGATAGAACACATGAGATAGAAACATCGTACTACTGACCTCTTGACACTTCGTACGGCAAGCCTGAACAACATAGGGCATGCTTAAACAGTGTATCGAATGCTAAAACTTTGTTCTGGTCGCTCGCGTCTAATTCAAATTTCGCGAAAACTACACCTTTATGTGCCAGTTCTTTCGATTGAAATGCAAAGAAATTCGTCATCACACGGACAATGTGTCTGTTTCTTCAACAGGTGGAAATAAAATTGAATCGATTGATGTGCAAAAATACTGATTTAAACGAGTTTCCGGTATACAGTTATCACCGGTGAAAGTCAAATAATAATAAAAATTAACATAATAATTAAAATAATAATAATAATAGTAATAATAATAATAATGATAATAATAATAATAATAACAATAACAATAACAACAACAATACTAATAAATAAATAACTTAATAAATAAATAAATAAATAAATAATAAAGAATAAAGAATATATATATATTTTTAAAATTATTATAATAAAGAAGATTTATAGAGCGCCTATACATGATAATATGCTCTAGGTGCCGTATATAAGAACAAGGAAATATTACACAATAACTGACAAACAAGAACCACGTACATTACACAATAGAACAGCATATGGCCGAATACATCAACACTGACAATCAAGATCCCTGGCCAGGCAAGATGACGGGCTTGTTCAGACAGCTTGTCCGTTATAAGTTTTTGTTAAATCAAAGTGGCATAGCTGCAGTGTGGCCGAACTGATCAGTGTTCAGGTTGTACTCCATAGGCAATAGCTGTCCCTGTCCCCATAACCCACCCGCTAGGGCCGTCCATTATCACTCCGGTACCGGGGACGTTAAACCCCAAACTAGCTGTCTAGCTAACTAACTGACAATCAAGATTGGAAAAGATACATTTTAACACATTCTACCCCAGGACAAAATCTCCAAATTGTGAAGTTGCCCTCTGAAGGACTGTATTACAATTCTAGAGACAAATCGAGCATGATAGTTCAAGTGTGGTGCCAGAATGGCTTAGCGGCTATGGGCGCCAAGCTATTTTGGCACCACCCTTGAACTATAATGCTCGATCCATGTCTTGCTGTGTCGGGGGTGAATGCGTTAAAACTGTAATGGAATGGTCTGGCGTAGGGATCATTCCGGGACAGTAAGCCTACTGATATAGATCAGAATATAATTGGTTACTGGAGACTGCATGCATGCCTCGTATCCTCATATATCTCTTGCGTCTGTGGGATTATTTATATAATGGACGAGGCGATGAAGCACTAAGTCGATAATAAATAAGCGTTTCGCTTGATACTAGCTCTTTTCCATCCATCTGAGAGCGAAAATTATTTTCCAATACGTAAAAAGGCATCGGGCAGACACCAGCCTTATCTGGCCCATGCTGTGGCCGACATCGACGCGATGTTTTTTTTTTCCTCGTGGATCCCTATTAAGCAAAAGGTGGTTGAAGACCTAAATGTGTTCGGGCCTCCGTCGGTGCGCGGGCCCACTGCGGCCAGCGGCGGCCCTAAAACCTTTTGCATACATGGTCCCCATCGAGCTAGTTGCTATCTTTAGGCTTATTCAGACATTCTTGCACACTGACTCGTCAGCCGTGTTAGTCTGATTACTGTGATTTATTATTACATTGGTTAGAAGTCGTGCAGGCGTTTTATCCGTGTCTCTAAATAAAACTACCCATGTTCACACACAAAAAGGCCAACATTAAAGAAAACTCCTCACAATAATGGTTTTATAGTTCATAATGAAGACACAACCAGACGTCGGTTGCCCTGTTGGATAAGCAAGCACCTATGGCGCCCAAGCATGTGGTAGACCGTCCTGATGTTCCCTTGGTTCAGTCCTGAGGTTTGTGAAGCCACAAAGACTAGAAGACAGGCGGAACATGTGTGACGTAGAAGCAAGCTTCAAACTCATTGCCAGTCGCACGACGGAACAGATTTACTGTTCTGGGTTTGAAAGTGAGAAAAAAGTATACAAAAGAGCGGCTTGTTTGCATCGCATCTGACCCTAAGGTGTTGCATTCAGTTGTCAACAAAGCACTGGCAGTCTCCCCTTTTCTTTTCAGTTGTCAACAAACTTCTTTGCAAGACGTCTCATCCTACTGTGCTCCGTGATATGACTAACAAGTCGGCTGCGGTGTCACTATCCTCATTCTTCTGTGAGAAGATTCAGAAGATTCACACGGATCTTGCATCGTCCACGTTCATAACTACGAGTGTCGCCCCTGTACTTTTTGCAGATTTCCTCTGTCCATGTTCACCATACTCACTGATGAGAAATTAAAGACGATAATCCAGAAATCAAAACCCACATTGTCCAGTTGATCCAGTTCCTACCAGACTTGTGCTAGATCACAATGCCATTCTTTTGCTAGTGACTTTGGGCATTATCAATGCCAGTCTTCTGTCAGGTACTGTCCCGAAACGCTTTAACTCATTCTACCCCAACACCGAAATCCCCAAGTTTTGCCCTTGTCCTCTGAAGACTGCACTCTAGTGCAGGACATAGATCGACCATGATAGTTCAAGGTGATGTCAGAATAGCTTGGCGCCCATAGGCCCATCCTTATCTTGCTGTGGTGTGTCTGGGGTAGAATGAGTTAAATCTGCTGTTGTCCATCCCTTGCTAAAAAAAACCAAAACAACCTCGACCCCAACACTATGACAAACTATCACCCTGTTTCCAATCTCCCATACCTTTCGAAACTCCTTTAGCGTGCAGTCGCAGAACAGTTAGTTGTCCGCATAGAAATCAACAACCTTCGTTTAAAAAAAACAAACTAATAAGAGAGGCTGACAACCCTTTGAGTACAGGAAAAATGAATTAAGACACAACGTTTCGAATCTGTGATCCTGCCTCTGGTGACATGGAAACAACGTTTCCATGTCACCAGAGGCAGGATCTCAGATCTCTTGAACTAAAACGGTTGATCTATCTCCTAATCTGTAATGTAGCCTTTATAGGACAATAAGCATTTTTTTTTTAAAAATCAGACTCAGGATGTAATGGGTTAAGCGCTGCCGGAAACTTTAAATCGCGGCCACCACCTTAACCCTTCCCCCTCTCCCGCCCCCTCTCCCCCCTCCCTCCACCCGCACCCACACCCGCATAACCCCAACCCCTTGTGCGACAATGGTCTTCAACATGATGACGTTTGTCGGACAACCTGGAGGAAGAAGTTGGGCAACCTTATTTCAGCGTCACCCTTGTCACTGCTAAAATCTCTCCACTGCATTCGTCCAGGAACTCAGTCTCTGTCCAAACCAGGGCCATCGCGGCTTCGCTACCAGATAACCTCATCTCTCTATAGCACACGGATACAGCTATATCCGCAAGAGGCACATATCACCATCGCGACTGCTGGGGCTCATGAGGATCTATGCCTCTTGCCTGCGGGCGTCTCGTCGCTTGTGGAGTGAAATCCGGCAGTGACAACGGTTAAACTAACTTTAGTCTCAAAACATCCGAAAAAAAGAGCACCATGCTTAGTGTAATGAAGCACCGTGTACCTAAAGGCGCCATCAATAACACTCAAACCCGAAACTTCTGTCCTGTTCCGTTTCTCCTGTCCCATGCGAGCTCGTGATGAATTGCTGACTGAAAAATCCTGCGGCTTTTACAAGGAACGCTACGAAGATTCTGGAAGAGGCATAGATCCTCATGAGCCTCCGCAGCTGCGGGGGCTCATGAGGATCTATGCCTTGTGCATGTCCTATTGATACATTCAACCATCCAATGACGTCATCCGATTGCACCAGATTGAGGGGGAAAGCGCGAGAGGGAAGTTGAGTTTGGAACGGTCTTGCGCATAGGTTTGAAGAAGACAGCGATGCTAATTTGAAACCTCTAAACGACTGTGAGCAAAAAACTAGCACTGACTGCCTGCAAGAGGAATAGATTCTCATGAACCTCTGAGGCTGTAGGGCCTGATGAGAATCTACACTTCTTGTTCAGGAAAATGGTGCCGACAGGTAAACGTTTGAGACAGAGGTTGTGTTTTAAAGATCTCATGTGAATAGAGGAGAGAGGGGGTTTGGGGGGGGGGGGTAACCATCACGGATCCACGACGATGTATTTGGCGAATCACGAAGTGACAATGAAGACTCTTTTCACCGGCTGTAAACTTTAACAACGGGATAGTTTAAGGGTGGTGCCGGAATTATTTCTCGCCAAGCGAAGGCAAAAGACAGTATGTTCACTTTATTAAAAGCGCGATTTTTTTAATTGTATTACTGTGACAATATTGCTTTTCACAAAAATTTCTTACTAGTTTTTGCTTTCACAGGGCAGAAGTATTTTGATAGTACTTTTCAACTATCCTGGTCGATCTGTCGTCTCCGAAACTGATGCAAAGTTAGAGGCACTAAGGAATGAAGGAAAAGATTTCCTGAGTTTTGGAGGGTTAAAAGATTAACACCTTAAATGAGCAACTCTGTCCATTACCCGGCTTTATCCTTCTCTCTTCCTTGAACTGCCATAGTCGATCTTCTACGGATTTTTGCAAGCTCAGATCTCAGAGTTCTGGTAATTTTTGTATCAGCTATTAATCAGTGAGTCCTTCTTTAATATTCAGTAGCATGCGAACACTGCGCTGTGAGGACAAAAGACAGTGGGTCCATTCTTAATAATAATAATAATAATAATAATAATAATAATAATAATAATAATAATAATAATAATAATAATAATAATAATATTAATCATCATCATCATCATAATCATAATAATAATACAGCGCTTTTCTATAGCGTCCTTCCCCACATACGCAGGCTCGGAACGCTTTACAAATGTTTAAAAACACACACAATACACACTAAGTCACAACAACAACAAAAATGTTCAGACATAATAACCAGTCTTTCACACAACGAACACATTATGTTTACAGTAACACCATCCAAAATCACATGATGGGAGGCAAAGGAAATTGATATGCCAAATTAAAAGATACATTTTCAGGTTGGTTTTAAAGACTGTGAGTGTCGAAGACTGACGGACAAGGGGAGGTAAGGAGTTCCACACATTGTGGATAGCAAGATTTTTTATTGTATTACAATGAAGATCTTTTTTCTCACACACACACACACACACAAAATTGACTCACTGTCGATAACGTTCACAAGATATAACTGCGGTGCTATGGTCCAGTGTCATGCTTTTAGAGTCCGAAATAGCTCAGGCGGTTAAGCGTCGGAGCAAGAGAGCGAAGGGAATCGCCGGGTCGTGGGTTCGAATCCCCGTCCCGGCCACGGTAGCTGAACTCACAATCCAGGGAAAAAAGACGGGCTTGTTCAATAGCATGTCCGTTGAAAGGTCCTGGTAAATCAAAGTGGCACAGTTTCAATGGGCCTGAATTGATCAGTGTTCAGGTCGTACTCCATAGGCAATAGATTTTCCTGTCCCCCATAACGCGCCCTTTCAGGGCCGTCCATTATCACTCCAGTGCCGTGGATGTTAAACCCCGTACTAACCAACCAACCAGTGCCATGCATGTTTGCCTCGCGCCTCTCCACCTCTTCACGAACATGCACGTGTGATCGGAGATCAATAGTCAAACCTTTTATCAAACCCTTCTGTACCGAGAAAAAAAGACCGCCACCCAACTGCAAGAGGTATAGATCCTCATGAGCCCCTGCAATTGCGGGGGCTCATGAGGATCAATACAGCTTGCTGAAACCACTTTGTATCCATTTTTTAACGGCTGCAGCTCTTTGGCGTCGAATTCACAAAAATTTCAGAAACGCAATCTGCGTCCACTTGAAATGAAAGGGTTAGGAATTGTCCCTTTAACAACGAAGTCGGACCAGCCAGTATAAATGGAGCGTTCTGCTTGATTACCGCGACATCGATCATCATACAGCTTTCAGCAGCAGAGGAGAGAGGACACACGCCTCTCTGATACAAGCAAGATACAGCCACAGAGCGCCGTGAACGGCCCACCGCGCAGCGCACCATGGCTGACACACCAAGACGCGACACTTCTCGTATGAAGTACCACGAGAAGAAGGCTTACTACAGGAGCCTTCGGCTGGCCCGCGAGGCCACCACACCACAGCCTACCCGGACCACCAGGCAGACGGCTCACCAACAACAACGAGCCAAGTCGCCGCCTTCACCCCAACCAACGGTGGAGGCCGAAAAATCACCGACACCCCCGTCGGAGGAGGGGTGCCACGACTCGTCAGGGTCGGCGTCAGGGCCCGACTCTCCACCCTCCCAACGGCCGGTCGTAATCCCCGAAGTACTTTTTCGGGAGCGCCCGGCATCGGCAGAGGAGGAGGGTACGAGGGTCCGCGAGATGACCTTCGACGAGTTGGTAATCCTCATCCAAGACGCCATACCAGTCATCACGGCGTTGGAGGGTGACCCGTACCAACGTGCGTTGGTCGCCGCCCGGTGGCTGGTGCACACCGGAGCGATTCGCGACCTTCAGCCACCACCGGTGACCGACGCAGCCAGTCAGACTACCACAGACGCCCCAAAGACGGCCAACAAAAAAATCGGCACGACACACCAACAACCCGCAACACAGGACGCCGTCACTGCAACGGAAGCAGCCGCGACCAAAGACGTGGCCACAGAACCGGCACCTCAACAACCACCACCACCATCCAACGGACCAACCACTGGCCTACGGTCAAACAAGCGCTTCCGACCATCAAAGCGCCACCGGCACCAGCGCCCACCGCTGCTCCCCACGCCGCCACCCCACATGCGGCTACCACCACAGTACCACCACCCACACCATCTACGACAGCGCGCCACACCTCGACCAAGAATCGACTGGCCGCCGCCACCACCACCCTACCTCCCCAGACCCATCTACAACCGGCCACGGTTCCCCCGGCCACCCCCACCACCACCGCCACCACTCCTACAACATCTTCTGGAGTGGTTGGCACACCACCACCCACCAGCCTGGCGATAGGCGACGGTCCTCCGGCCTACCACCTGCCTCCTGCACCACCAACCACCCGGCCCCGGCAATATCATCAGCCAGCGGAGCGACGGAGCGGCAGACAGTCAGAGAGACAACCCCCCCCCCCCCCAAACCCCATGGCCCACCCCCCCACCCCCCCACCCCTGGACGAAATCAACGCAAGTTGGAAGTCCCTGTCCCTGTTCAAGCAGAAGAAGAAGAAGATTACCGCGATCACTTCACCACCCACCAGTTGTACAGCTAAACGCTCGTGAACCAAAAACCAGCGATGTAAGCGAGATCACATCACTGCTTACTGGCCAAGGGTGGCATACACGTGTACACTGCTACAGGGGTTTATGAGAACATATGCCTCTCGCGGCAGATGTAGCGGGAGGGCTTATTCACTAAATGTGTGAACTCAGTGCATTTTCCGACCGACTTACTCCTGATTCAGGCGTAATCGACCTCTATTACTTGGCGGACGACTCTAGCACTTCCGCCATTTGTCTCCCCTTCACTGTCGAAAAAAAACTGAACACCACCCAACTGCAAGAGGCATAGATCCTCATGAGCCCCCGCTTTCGCGGGGGCTCATGAGGATCTATGCCTCTTGCTAAAAGCACGTTGTATCCATGTTCCTTTAATTGGAACGGCTGGTGATCTTTCACGCTGAGGTTACAATAATTCGAACACACAATCTGCGTATTACTGTTTACAGTTAAAGGGTTTTGTTAAAGCTACAAAATCAGGCACTGTTCTCTAGCCATCCCGGCCAATCAATTTTCCACTGTTGCTATTACTAAAAGGACTAAATAGACAACGATGGGCCCCTATCTCGGCTCAATAAATCTGTATTTCACATACGCGACCACAACCTTAAACCGTTGCCTGTCGGTAGCGGTTTTAGTCGCGATGATTCCTGTAGGAATCATCGCGACTAAAACCGCTACCGACACGCAAAGGGTTAATGGCAACTCCTGTTTAATACCTCCACTGACTGTGTGTCAGTCCGAAATAGCTCAGGCGGTTAAACGTCGGAGCAGGAGAGCGAAGGGAATCGCCGGGTCGTGGGTTCGAATCCCGTCCCGGCCCCGGTAGCTGGACTCACAATCCAGGGGGAAAAACGGATTTGTTCAATAGCATGTCCGTTGAAAGGTCCTGGTAAATCAAAGTGGCACAGTTGGAGTGCGCCTGAGTTGATCTGTGTTCAGGTCATACTCGGTAGGCAATAGATTTCCCTGTCCCCCATAACCCGCCCGTCAGGGCCGTCCATGATCACCTCGGTGCTGTGGACGTTGAACCCGAACTAACCCAACTGATTGTGTTTCTGAATCTTAACAACGACGAAAGAACCTTAACCGTTCAAGGAATATGGCTAGCAAACGAAGTCAACAAGAGGCATAAATCCTCACGAGCCCTCGCAACTGAGGGAGCTCATGAGGATGTGTGTCTCTTGTAGTTGGATTGTGTTCACTTTTTCTTGGCAGTGAACGAGTTAATGCAGCGTGGAGTGACTGAACCCCAAACAACATTTACGGTATTAGTTGCAGCACGGTACTGTACGTCGTTAACACAGGCCTTTGTTGCCATCACGGGACTGGCATGCCTAACCTGCGTTAATCGCTGTGGAGTGCATTAGTTCAGCAATAAGTAAATAAGTGCATTGTTTCGTTAGCTTATTCATGAGTTTATTATCCATAAGTATGGATAAAACAGCGGTATGGCGTTAATGAACTTCATGGTTTGGACTCGCTGACGTTTCCGTCAACCTCATCGGGAGCATTCCAAAGCATTTTGATGTACCTAACAAACCATTTGAGACAACATTCATCAACATCAATCGTCTGGCAATGGCTCAGAGTCTTATGAGATACTGCAGCTATTCAGACGTAT
This sequence comes from Semisulcospira habei, assembly GCA_036245525.1. Classification (NCBI taxonomy): domain Eukaryota; kingdom Metazoa; phylum Mollusca; class Gastropoda; family Semisulcospiridae; genus Semisulcospira; species Semisulcospira habei. Next base: position 142,744,569 of record BTPG01000003.1, read on the forward strand.
GCTTGTGGAATATGGAGCCGGTGTTTTCTTTTAGGAGGCATATATTCTCATGAGCCCTTGTACCCGCCGATACAAGCAAGAAGCGGCATAGATTCTCTCGAGGCTGACACGTCGGATGTTTTGCTTACATGGTGATTTCTTTTCCTAAATAGGCTCAGCACTACTTTAACCCATATAACCCCACGACCGCATTGTCCAAATTGTGCAGGCATCACTTAACGACCATGTGCCAGTTAGAGGCGAAGTATTGACCATGATAATTCAAGGGTAGTACCAGATTAGCTTGGCGCCATATTTTGTTTAGCGAGTCCGTTGTTTTCATAACATGTGATAATTTGAGGCTACTTTTCACCATAGCCTTGGTAAAATGTGATAAGATACCTGTCCATTGTCGAGAGAACGGGCGACCATGGGAAAAGATAAACAGCGCTAGGCAAATGAGAAAAAAAAAAGTGAAAGAGTCCGGGAAAAAAGACAAACAGACTCTTTCCGAATCCATTTTGTATTGTGTCTGGAACGCCTTGTAAGGCGTTCCGGACACAATACAAGATAGATTCGGAAACACGCATTAAGGTCACACAATGGCGCGCACATGCAATACGCTGACGTCAAACATATACATAGTAAGCTAAAAATCCTCGGCCAACTTGACCAGCTTTTATTAGTGCAGGTGCTAAATATTTCTTTACACATTAGTGTTATGGTCACTCTTGGTCTGACACTGTTATTTAACTCTCTGGCTGTCGGTAGCGGTTTTTTTGTCGCGGTGTTTCCTGCAGGAGGAGACGTATTGACCATGTTAATTCAAGGGTAGTGCCAGATTAGCTTGGCGCCATCAGGCGCCAAGTTAATCTGGCACTACCCTTGAATTATCATGTTCGATCCATCTCCTGCAGTTGGTAAATTAGTCTTTAGCTGACACCTTACATTTTTCGGAAATGCGGCTGTGGTCTTAAATGGGTTAAATCTGGTACGTGATCACTATATGACGTTGAGTCTGGACAAATACTGGTCAATAATACGCTATAATACGTAATGTTCACCTCTTGCGCCGACCCTGGGAGATAGATCGACGATGATAGAGAGTAGTACCTAAAATGCTCACTTCGGATTCGCAAGTCAAGCTATGATCAGACTCTATACTTGGGGTTATCGTGGTCGATGCATCTCCAGGGCAACAGGCAGCATGGCATTTGGTCAGTTCGTCTCTGAACACTGTCCAATGCCAGAAGTCAGCATGCAAAGCACTGCAATAAATTTTTCCACAAAAAAAACAGAGATACGTATGTTTAACCCCGTGACCGCTACTGGCGAAATAGCTCGGCGAAAAAGACGCGTAACTACGGGAGTTACGCGTCTTTTTTTTTTTCTTTTTTTTTTTTTTTTTTTGGGGGGGAGGGGGCGCCGCCAGCGGTTTCGTCACTCGCAGTCAAGGGGTTAAGGTACGCGTCTGTTCTGCCAAGCAACATCGTCAGTAGCAGTCAGGGGGTTGATTCTATTAACTGATGCCAGCAGCAAGCACGTATCATCACGAGCTCTTACAATCTGCAATTCTTACTACAGGAAGCGGATCCATTGGCACTTGGAAACTGATTCACCCATTCAGCCCTGACGCACTACAGCAAGAGATGGGTCGACCATGATAATTCAAGGGTAGTGCCAGATTAGCTTAGCGCCGACAGTCGATCTATCTCCTGCAACAGGTGCATACTGAGTCGTTAGATGACCCCTCCAAAATTTGGGAGAAACTTGCGCCGAACTGAATGAGTTAATTTGTTGCCAGACGACTTGCAGCATACGACGACCGTTCTAGCTGCAAGAGATGTACATGATTCTCATGTACCCCTCGAAGATGCGAGTGCTCATGAGAATCTACGCCTCAGATAGAAGATTTCCGGAAATCAAGGGTATATGTCAAAAGTGCACGTGTTTCAACGAAAACAGTGCATTAAAAGCTCAGACAAAAAATGCTATTTCGACGAAACCAGTGCATTAAAAGCCTGGACAAACACGCGATGTCCCATGTTTTTTTTTGGCTTTTAATCCACTGTTTGCGTGGAAACACGTGCAATTTTCGACCTACTTCCGACTTCAGGTCAACGTCTATAGATCTTTTGACACGATTCAATCCTCAGTCGAATAAAAAGTGTCGACCGTGATAGTTCAAGGGTGGGTGCCAGAATAGCTATTCTGGCACTACTCTTGAACTATCATGGTCGATCTTTGGCTCATGAGAATTGTTGCCTCCACATTCACATCCTCGATCGTAGGAAGCCGACGATTCTGGTTCTGGCTTGATGACTCACCGTCAATTTGTGTCAAGCTGAACAATAAAATCCTACATTAACCCCTTCAACCTTGACGCACAACAGCAGGAGATGGGTCGACCATGATAATTCGGCGCTAAGCTAATCTGGCATTACCCTTGAATTATCATGGTCGATCCATCTCCTGCAACAGGTGCATAGTTGTTAGACGACGCCTCCAAAATTTGGGAAATACGTGCGTCGGGCTGAATGAGTTAAATCCGCTGCTTTCGTCTCACATATGCATCACCGCTGGGTTTTTGTGAAGGCCAGACGTGTTAGCCGAAGCGATCTCATGTCACATTTTCTTGCCATGTGAAACCTCCCACTTAACCCTTTCACTGCCGAGTAAAAATTAACATCAACCAACCGCGAGGTACAGTCCCTCATGAGCCCCCCTCCCCCCCCACCCTACCCCCACCCCCCACCCCCCCCCCACAACCCCCCCCCACCCCACCACCCCACAACCCCCCACCCCCACCCCCGCAATTGCGGGGGTGGGGGGTGGGGGGTGGGGGGCGGGGAGGCGCTTATGATGATCTGTACCTCTTACTGAAAACACTGTGTAACCACGTTCCTTCGTGCTCTTTGGTGTTGATGCAACAACGCCTTCAGAAACAGACTTTTCGACCACTTGCAGTGAAGCGGTTAATCTGAGGGTGTGGATAATGGCGCGTGTCTGCTGCAACATTCTGTAGGCTGTAGATATGACCGATTACGGCAAACACGAGATGTGGATTCTCTTCCCCGGTGGCGAAGTTATCAAGTTTGAACAGTGACATAAAACGTCATTTCTCCCTTGAGAGTATAGGGTTTGCCATTGTAGGATCAAGACTAAACATATCCGTTCCTAACATAATTATTTCGCTTACACGATCGGTCAGGCTAATATTGCACTATCTTAACCTCTTCACTACCGTGAATATCACCCAACTGCAAGAGGTATAGATCCTCATGAGCCCCCGCAGTTGCGGGGGATCGTGAGAATCTATGCCTCTTGCTAAGGCCACTGTGTATCCATGTTATTTTGTCGGCTCTTTGACGTTGAGGTTACAATGATTTCAAAAACTAAGTCTGCGTCCACTGGCGGTGAAGGGGTTGAACAACTTTTTTATGCAGGAAAGGGTGTTAATGCGAGAGGTATAGAGCAGGATTGGTCGAAGCACAACATAATACTGGTAATACTGGGTGATTTTTTTTTTAATTTTATGTTTATTTATTTATTTATTTTTTAATTTATTTTATTTTATTTTTTGTTTGTTATGGGGATGGGGGGGGGGGGGGTGTGTGTGTGTGTGTGGGGGGGGGGGGGGGGGGGGGTCCGCGCGGTACATATACTGATGAGCAAAAGAATGCGACGTTTTTGGAATCATCGCAAACACTGAAGTGTTTCCCAGAAAGTGTTTCCGATGATTCCAAAAATATCACATTTCTTTTGCTCGTCATTATTCTCAGTCTGCAAATGGTTAAGAAACAATATCACTATTGCATCTGGCTAATTATTAGAGTAGCCAAAATCCAGAGCATAAAGGTGACAGACTAGCGTGGACATGCAAATAAATTTCTAACAAAAGGGCGTGCTTGGAAAGGACAAAGACAACACAATTGTGTTTTACTTGACCTTTCGGGCTAAAAAGAAAGTGTTCAACGTTTCTTTGCATGAGATCAGCCGGAGGTAAGCGCAAAATGTTTCTTTGCATAAGATCATCCAGAGTTAAAGGCAATCTTTTTTATATATACTTTTTTTAGGACTAGATGTTCCGACGCCTTCTATATCAGTGTCAGTCACCCACATTTATTTCTAATAAGCACTACTGCAATGTAGAGGTGGGTCGACCACGATAGCTCCATGGCAATGCAAACTTAGCCTGGTGCCATTGAGGTATCACTGTCGACATATTCCCGGTTGTCACTGGAATTGAAACAGCCAATAGGCCACAGGCGTCCGGAAAAGGTCAGACTGCTGTCTGTTGCGCAACTGAACTATGCATGACATGAACGCGTTACATGGGAATAGAATTTCACGTTTTTCTTTTTCGTATCTTTCTCGCTTTTTCGCAGCTTTGTAAAAACTAAACTAAACTGAAATAAATAAAATAAAATTGTAATAATAATAATAATAATAATAATAATAATAATAATAATAATAATAATAATAATAATAACGATAATATAGAAGAAGAAGAAGAAGAAGACGAAAAAGAATATAAGAATAATAAGAATAATAATATAACTTTTGCTTTAAGACCCTAAAGTAAAAAAAGAAAAAAAGCAAGGAGGCCATGAGTTCAAAATGTAAAAATTAAAAAGTCTTTTTTTTGTTGTTGTTGTTGTTTTGTTTTTTTGGGTTTTTTTGTTGGGGGGGGGGGGGGGGGGGGCTTTCTGAAAAAAATAGGATTTTTTAGATTGTAATAAATATATTAGTAAATAAGCAGACTTAAACAACAGTTTGCTTGCATTTTGTTCTGTTTGTTTATTTGTTTGTTTGTTTGTATTTTTGTCTACCGTATTGTCTACCGTACCGTGGGCAGTGGGCAGATGTTCACATCTGCACGGGACATAGACGACCCCGCCCTCCACGAGTCGCCTGCTGCCTTGCAGGCCTGGCCGCTTGGCTGCGGAAAGGCTAAGGGAGGAAACCCCTGACATCAAAGCCCCCGTGTCTCCGGGGAAGGCTTTTGAGCCAGAGACTAGGACAAAGACAGTCTGATATAAAACCTACGACCCGAGGACCTCGATGCCATCGTCCCAGCTTGCTAGGCCATGGCAGATGAACCAAGGGTTTAAAGGGTGGGGCCAGTACTGCGCACACTGCACTCCACCAAAAAGCTCCACCGCGCAGGCTTTAGGAAACGTCCACGGACCATGACACTGACCATTCCAAGTCCTGTAGCGACGGGCGAGGGGCGAAACGGCAGGTGAAAGATGTCACTGGAAGCCGCAGTCTCAAACCTGCATGCAGGCGGTTCAGGATATTGGTCGCCTGATGTTGACCTGGGGATGACAACATCACTCGGCACACCCTGAACGACCAAGCAGCCTTCTCTAGGGACAGCACTGCTTGCTCCACACGGAGAGGGGCCTAGAAAAGGTGGCCTAACCAAAGCTCGTCCCCTCGCAACCCCAGTTGGCTAGCCGCGGTCAACGGGCATCTTCTCCTGCGGTCAAAAAACAAGAAAGAATAACGGATCCACTCTCATGACGACCACGACCGGACTCAACGTAGCATGCTGGAACGTCCGAACCATGCTCGACAAAGCAGACAGCGGACGCCCTGAACGTCGCTCCGCCTTCATTGCCCATGAATTGCGAAGGTTAAACATCGACATCGTCGCGCTCAGCGAAGTACGCCTTCCGGACGAAGGCAGCCTCCAAGAACTTGGTGCTGGGTACACCCTCTACTGGTCAGGCAGGCCTGCATCAGAAAGACGGCTCTCAGGCGTGGGTTTCATGGTCAAGACATCCATTGCGACTAAGCTGGAAAACCTACCAACGGGCCACTCAGACCGCATCATGTCCATGCGCCTCCCACTGAGACACCAGCAACACGTCATCCTTCTCAGTGTGTACTCCCCAACCCTCCTGGCAGAGCCTGCTGAAAAGGACAAGTTTTACACTGACATGCGCAGCCTCCTACAGAGTACCCCTGCAGACGACAAAGTCATCATCCTTGGCATTTTGGCGACTTCAACGCCAGAGTGGGCCAGGACTCTGAAGCCTGGAAAGGAGTCCTCGGCAAGCATGGCGTGGGGAACTGCAATGACAATGGCCGCCTACTGTTGGAGTTCTGTGCGGAGCAGCAACTGGTCATCACCAACACTACTTTTCAGCAAAAGGACAGTCGAAAGACCACCTGGATGCATCCTCGCTCCAAACACTGGCACCTTATCGACTATGTCCTAGTGCGTCAGAGGGACCGCAGTGACGTCCTCCTCACCAGAGTGATGCCCAGCGCAGAGTGCCACACTGACCACCGCCTTGTCCGCTGCAAACTCAGGCTCCACTTCAAGCCAAAACCCAAGAAATGGGGGCCCCCCAAGAAAAAGCTTGATGTTGCCAGCCTTCAGCGTGACGATGTGAAAGCTGCCTTTCAGACAGATTTACAGCGCAGGCTCAAAGACACAGCGGTCCCAGTAGACTCCTCCCCTGAAACACTTTGGGAACAACTGAAAACTGTTATTGCAAAATCCTCTGCAGAAGTCTTGGGTTTCGCCAGAAAGAAGAACAAAGACTGGTTTGACGAAAACGATGTAGAGATCCAGGAACACCTAGCAAAAAAGAGAGCCGCCCATCAGGCTCACCTAGCCCAGCCTTCCTGCCCTGTGAGGAAGTCTGCCTTCCGCCTCGTCTGCAGCAGTCTCCAGCGCAAGCTCAGAGATCTCCAGAATGAGTGGTGGACCAAACTTGCACAGAGGACCCAGCTTTGCGCTGACAATGGTGACTACAGGGGCTTCTACGAAGCACTGAAAGCAGTGTATGGCCCCAGGCACCTGGTACAAAGTCCCCTGCGAAGCGCGAATGGCCAGGCACTCCTCACAGATAATAACTCCATCTTGAACCGCTGGTCGGAATACTTTCAGAGCCTCTTCAGCGCTGAGCGCACTGTTCAAGAAGCAGTCGTCCTACAAATCCCACACCTCCCAGTAAAGGTTGAATTGGACGAACCGCCCACCGCTGAAGAGACCCTCACAGCCATCCACCAGCTCAAGAGTGGCAAAGCAGCAGGCATTGATGGAATACCGCCAGAGATCTGGAAACATGGAGGCACAGCACTGCACAACAAGCTCCATGACCTCTTTCTCTGCTGCTGGGAGGAAGGAACACTACCAAAAGATCTCCGTGATGCAGTCGTTATCACCCTGTACAAGAACAAAGGCGAGAAGTCTGACTGTTCCAACTATCGGGGAATTACCCTGCTGTCCATTGCTGGGAAGATCCTTGCAAGGCTGCTCCTGAATCGGCTGGTACCTGCCATCGCTGAAGACCAACTCCCAGAGGGCCAGTGTGGCTTCAGAGCAAACAGGAGCACCACCGATATGGTCTTCTGCTGAGACAGCTACAGGAGAAGTGCCGCGAGCAGAACAAAGGGCTGTACGTAACATTTGTCGACCTAACAAAAGCATTCGACACTGTGAGCAGGCAAGGCATGTGGCCGATCCTGGAGCGACTTGGCTGTCCCCCAAAGTTCCTTAACATGATTGTCCAGCTACACGAGGACCAGCAAGGCCAGGTCAGACTCAACAATGACCTCTCAGAACCATTCCCTATTCTCAACGGCGTAAAGCAGGGCTGCGTGCTGGCACCGACCCTCTTCACCATCTTTTTTAGCATGATGTTGAAGCAGGCCACAGTAGACCTCGATGATGACGATGCAGTGTACATCAGGTATCGTCTCGATGGCAGCCTGTTCAACCTCAGACGACTGCAGGCCCACACGAAAACCCTAGACCAACTGATTCGTGAGCTGCTTTTTGCTGATGATGCTGCCCTCGTTGCACACACAGAGAGAGCCCTGCAGCGCATCACGTCTTGCTTCGCAGATGCTGCCCAGCTCTTTGGACTCGAGGTCAGTCTGAAAAAGACAGAGGTCCTCCATCAGCCGGCACCCAAGACAGTGTATCGCCCTCCTCACATCACCATTGGCGAGTCTGAACTAAAGTCAGTGCACCAGTTTACTTACCTTGGCTGCATTATCACGTCGGACGCCAAGCTGGACAAGGAGCTTGACAGCAGGCTGGCAAAAGCGAACAGCGCTTTCGGGCGACTCTTCAAGCGGGTGTGGCACAATCAACAGCTGAAAACAGGCACCAAGATCAGCGTGTACAGAGCTGTGGTCCTCACCACCCTGCTGTATGGTTCCGAGTCCTGGGCCCTCTACCGCAGCCAACTACGACTCCTCGAACGCTTCCACCAGCGCTGCCTGCGTACCATCCTGGGCATTCACTGGAGTGACTATGTCACCAACGTCGAGGTCCTTGAACAGGCTGAAACTGTGAGCATCGAGGCTTTGCTGCTGCGGACACAGCTCCGCTGGGCGGGGCATGTCTCCAGGATGGAGGATCATCGCCTACCAAAGATCACCCTGTTCGGCGAGCTTGCTACTGGACACCGTGACAGAGGGGCACCAAAAAAGAGATACAAAGACTGTCTCAAGAAGTCACTTAGTGCCTGCCAAATCGACCACCACCAGTGGTCTTCGCTTGCTGCGGACCGTGACACCTGGCGCTCCACCATTTACAAGGCAGCTGTCTCCTTTGAGGACTCTCACAGAGCTAGCCTTAAGGACAAGCGGCTCAGGGGAAAAAACAGAGATGCCGCAGCTCAGAACCCTGGCCATACCTTCCCCTGCAGCCACTGCGGTCGAACCTGCCTGTCTCGGATTGGCCTCCGCAGCCACGAACAAGCCTGCAGACGTCGTGGGCAACTCCTATAAAATCTTCGTTCGCGAAGTCAAGCCAAGCGAATTGAAAATACGATAGACTTTGAAATGGGGATGGTCGGAGCACATTCCGGAGCATGTACATGACGTTTTTGGCGTGCGGGGCAGAAATTCTGGCAAAGAAGTAACAAGATAAAAATGGCGTCAAGTTTAGCTACGCAAACGTTGCTAGAGAACGTCTTTTTGGCGCCAAAGCGCCGCGCGTGTGTGTGTGTGTGTGTGTGTGTGTGTGTGTGTGTGTGTGTGTGTGTGTGCGTGCGTGCGTACGTGCGTGCGTGCGTGCGTGTGTGTGCGTGCGTGCGTGCGTGTGTGTGTGTGTGTGTGTGTGTGTGTGTGTGTGTGTGTGTGTGTGTGTGTGTGTGTGTGTGTGTGTGTGTGTGTGTGTGTGTGTGTGTGACAGCGACCAGAGCCCGCGTTTGAGGACGGACAAGCTTGATATTGTATGATATTGTTGCTAAAAGAATAATCCCGAGACCTTTTTTTTCGACTTTTTTTTTTATTAAGATGCTCATTGGCGAGAAATGGCCGTTTCACAAAAACCGGTTGATCCACACTGGAGTCCGTAATTTTTCTTATTTTTACTAGATATTTTGAATATAGCTAGATAAAAGGGAGATATTGAATGAGTTCGTTAACCAGCATTGTAGGGGAGAAGCCCCTATTATAAAACAGTGCCTATTAGGAAACACCTTGCTCCCAGCGACACGGAATAACTTTTCCAAATTCCGCCTGTGCAGTAATATAGAGCTACTTCAGTGAGCCTTATTTCCGGTACAAGAACGTCAGGAGTGATGAAAACGAAAACACGCCGAGAAAATGTGATTTTTTACCCTTCTGCATCTAATTTTTCGCCAATTTGAAACACCAACATCAGCCGTCAGTTTTGTGATTTTTAAAAATTAGCCACTCTTGTCATGAAGAGCAATCTTCGGACATCAGATAACCAGCGGCAATCGTTTTGGTTCTCTTTTTGTTGTTTTGGAGGAACGCATTTTCCTGGAGAGGTATCTTGTTCCTATTATGAAACACAAAGAGCACCTAATATGAAACATGTTTCATATAAGGAGCATTGTTTGTCTTGCGTATATATCGGAAACCATCCAGCCAGTTTATTCCAAATTTCAGATGTTGATACTTTTGTCAATACAGAGTATCCCACACCAGAATCATGTCACTTTGATCAAGGTCAAGGTCACCACGATTACATTTATTATGTATGCCATTGTCCAGGCAATGTTACTGTAAACACTGAAACGATGTCATCCGAATGGCAAATTGTGATATTTTGTGACGACACAGAGTGTTGCATACCAGAAACTATTCACTGTCGTAAAGGCCAAGGTCACAACGGCCATATTTGTTTTGTGCAGATTTGTATACTAGGCAATATCTCAATAACCATTGGGCCTATTCAATTTAAATTTTGGATTTTTATAGTATTTTACCATATCACACATTGCCATCAATCTTAACTGTGCCTGTATCTGAAGGTCAAGGTTATAGTTGCCATATCTTTCTTGCAGATTATTGAGTAGAGAATACCTCTGAAACCGCTGTACAGATTTGCTCTGAATTTTTGGGAAAAGATGCCTTATCCTCATGTATGATGTTTTTAACAGAATAAATTCACGACCTATAAGGTGAAGGTCGCAGAGGACATATTTGTGTGAGCCTTTTTGCAGGCAATATCTCTGAAACCACAGGACCGATCTTTTACAACTTTTGTTTCATGATATTTGCACTTAACCCCGTCACAGCCGAGAAACTCTCAATAGGATCCATCTGCAAGACACATAGATCCTTATGAGCCTCGCGCGATCGCGGGGGCTCATGACGATTTTGGCTCTTGCTGACACAACTGACATATATTTATGTGACGTTTGGGGTTCCTTGGAACTGAATTAGGAAAGGTTTCAGAGCAAGAGAATACAACAGATATGTCAAAAACCAGGTTTATGTCGCTACATCACTTCAAGATGACGCGCACAGTTGTCGGGAATGCTTTCAGACAGACAAAATGGCCCATTACTGTCTGCCGGGAGGGGGTGGGGCTAAAAGATTGTTCCAAGAGCAAACCTTGTTGGCTTAGGTGTGACAGCAAATGTGAAAGAGTATAAATGTAGTCACCAATCGTCCATGCAGCCGCTCTTCAGCCGTTGTGTGTGTATGCCGGCGTGCGGTTTGTATAAGGCAATTTCATAGGGACTATAACATTCACAGACTTTAAACTCGACACAATTGTAGTTTACAAGAACAACTTTACCTACACATTTCACCTGTAGTAAAGATCAAGGCCATCCCAGGTCGATGTGTTTGTAAAGATTAGTCATTTTTCGCACACACATGTTTTAAAAGTTAACTTTGGGAGCAAAAGTTTGAAAGTACCTTAGTATGCATTATATACCACGAATACTATTGCGAATGACCCCTCTTTAAGGTATAGGGCAGTTAAAAAAAAATTTTAAATTAAAAAAAGAACGTGCGGGAGATTCCGTATACCTTTTCGTGGGGAACTCTTCCTGTCGGTGCAGTCACAGTTGCTAAGAATGTGAAGAGGGTGAGGGCCTACAAATGCGCCACCTGTTGACTATCAAACGAGGGGCGGATAGTGCTGGTGTTAGTGCGGGTGGGAGGTCGCGGGAAGGGGGAGAGAGGTCTGGAGAACTTTTTACCAATGGGCGAAAAATCACACGACGGGCCGTTTACAATTTCCAAGAAGAGGCGCTGGAGGGTGTGTGTGTGGGGGGGGGGGGAAAGGGGGGGGGGTTCCAAAATCCCCAAAATGGAAAATTACACATTAAAAAATATCCTGGGAGCCGTGCACCTTGGAACACCCCTCTCCCCCTGAATTTGCTTCTGAATATGTACATAAACCTTTGTCGATAATTCTGAGGTGGAAAAAACTAAATACAGTAGCTTTTATTCCCCCATAAATAGAACATTTTCAACACACTTGCTGACATGCCTGCCCGTTGACCGTTGGAGGGAGCCAATAAATTAATATGCATAGACAGTTTAACCCCTAGCAAAACATTTCCACTGGGGTCTTATTGCAAAGTTCACATACGAACTACCTGTAATAACAACAACCTAAAGTAAAAGCCTTCTTACTTCTCGTGACCTTTGACCTTAACGAGAGGTTAACTTAGTAGAGCTGCAAACAAAAGTTGTATCATCAGTTTTCTCTTTGGCAAGTTTTTTAATTAGATTATAACTATTTTCTTTAAAAATCGCCCGTTTATTTACCTTTGTAATTCCTTGACCTTTCATGGATGTCAGCCCAAGTGACAATCAAAGCTATTATCAAATATGATCACTGTGTCAAATTAGAAGTCTATGGCTCGGATGGTCTCTCAGAAATTCAAAATGATAACATCTGTCACAATTGGATATACACAGGATGATGGATGGATGGACCAATAGTGAACCAGTGGCGGATGACTCATTATATTTAACTCACTTTTAATATTAAATGAACCTATAATGTGTGCTAACCATCTCTCATGCCTTAATTTTCCAAAAAATGTAAGTGAAACTTGTAAAAAGGACATAATCACACTGTGTCATAATAGGAGACCTAGTGTTTCATGTAAGGCAAATGGTGCCTAATATAAAACAATGTGTCGCTTTTTTTCAAACTGGACCTGCTTCTGCATCGATGCAGGTTTCGGGTTGATTGACATTCTACCTTTCTTTGGACGGTCGTTTTTGCTTAAGTGTTTCATACATGGGTCTCCTCCCCTACCTTTAGAACCTTTTGCATGATAATTAAATATTTTGTTGAAAAAAATATATTTTCACGTTTTGGGGATTAATTTCACGAATTATATGGGTTAATCTTAAAACAATTACTTTTTTTTAATCTTCGCATTAATAATCGCATGATTTTAATATACTGTATTTGTAAGACTACAGTTTGTCCAAGCTGTCAGGTACGATTAGGTCAATTGTGACCTGTATGTCCTAGGTGTGAAATCAATTTTCTGCACTACTTTTTCGGAGTCATTTGCAAAACAGCTAACATAACTTTAATTTTTCTTTTACGAAAAAGCTACCTTCTCATTAATACCCGCATGATTTTTCATAAACAGTGTTTGCATAATCCTGCTGTTAGTCCCGGCCCTTGGGGTAGGATTAGGTCAAATTGTGACCTGTAAGCTCTAGGGGTGAAAATCAGCAAGAAAATTGCAAATTTGATCCTCTGATACGTCAAATGTTAGTACTGCGATGAGTGACGTATAACATCGAGTCGTCACTATGAACACGGCGTCGTGGGACTAATGATGCCATGACGTGAAGCTTAAAGTGACGTCATTTTGCTGCTCGTGCTATTATTCTTCTTCAGAATAGCTATGCTACGCCAGACCACAGAGCTTACGAATGGCGGGAATCGTCGTGTGTCCGTCTTTACTTGTGTGTGCCAGTGTGTGTGGATCAGCAGGTTGGTTAAAGTAGAAGGAGATGGATTCCTGTTGCTACACGAGCCCCGGCACAGAGCGTACTAAAAGCTGGAAGCGCCGTGTGTCCGCCNTTATTTGTGTGCGCCGACGTGTGTGTTGATCAGAGGTTGGCTTAGAGAGAAGGGAAATGGATCAGCATTATACGTCTATAAATATGATCAACTCTGAATGTTCCTAAAAAAGATAAACGCATCTGAGCTCCAAACAATACGGTAAACTTTGGGATAAAATCCTGATCTTGTTTTGTTTTTTTTTTAAATAGGGTGGGTGGGGGGGGAGGAGGGGGGGGAGGAGGGGTGGTGGCTTTTTTTCTCTTTCCTTCCTTTCTTTCCTTTTTCTTCTTTTTCTCCTACCCCCTAGGCAGTAATAGCAGAGTCCAGACGTACTGATTTAGGCCATTAGGAAAACATCTAATTGTTCTTATTTCACCGGCGAAAAACAGACTTTGTTCGAAACTAGACTAGTAAAGTGCGGCGACAGATGCTTCGCATAACGACCGTACCTCAGTCAAAACTGACCTTAAAAGTACACTCTGTAGGCGGTCAAAGAGAGAGAGCGATACAGAAACAGAGAGGGAGAGGGAGAGAGAGCAATAATTGCAAACTTTCTCCAGAAACGAAAGCCGCGCAGTAAACAGAAGATCACGACCAGGCCGTCGTGGTCCGCCTGGCGGCCGACGTCGGCTAGTAGACCTTTTGCTCATCGGGCAGGACAGTTTCTGCCCAGGATTTTTGTCATTTCGACACTAGCAAAAAAAAAAAAATACACACAAAAAAAACCAGGCAATTGTGAGACTTAGACTGCGCCGTTTGAGAAGATGGCTCGTAGGTGATTAAATCGCCTTTTTGCACGAACTTTCATCTTGGAGTCGGCGTCAAACGCAGTCAATTTCTCCTAGTGTTTCCCACGCAGCCGGCCTTTTAAAACCTGCATCGAGGAACACGCATGTAAATGGGTCCCACAAGAGACATAGAACCCCCACAATTTCGCGGGCTCCTGAGGTTCTTTGCCTGTTGGGGCCAGTGAGAGGCAAATAATATTATGCATCAGGGGGATTTGGTGGCCCATGAGTTTTTTTTTTTTTTTTTTTTTTGTTTTTTTTTTTTGCCTTATTGTAATTGGATGACGTTCGCATTTTTCAGTCACTGAAGGAGTTAATAGGTAAAGGGTAGTGCCGCATAGGCTCAGTGCATAAGAACGCGCAAAGCTGATAACGCGACATCTGTGTCCCACAACCAGAACATTCTGGACAGAGCTAAAAAGATAAAAGACTCGGCTGGCCATAAGGACAACCAGAACAGCAAAGACTTCCAGCGAGATTGCCGCGATAGTTTGGCAGCATGAGAAAAGACACTTGGTTCTACTGCAAGAAGTCTGATACTGTGGAGGAGTCAATTCCTAAACACAATGTTAGTGAGCTTTCGTGTGAAAGTGAGGGCAGCCAGTCTACCGTTATCCGTTATCAGTGACCAGAAATCTGAAGACATGGCCACAAAAGAAATACACCAAGATGGTAAAGACCAAAACAGCCAGCCATACAACAGAACGTTTATACGTTATAGGTTATACCATACCCTGTGTTTGCCTCGTTGCATCCAGTACCGAAAAAAATATCTGATTATGAGCGCGCCGAATGGCAACGCTATACGCAAGGACGCGGCACGTGACGAGTGTTTTCAGGCTTGCCAAACAGGAAAAGCTCAAAAGATACTTTTTCATTCTGTCCAGACTGTAAGGATCTTGTGGTGACAATACAGTTGCGTGGCAGATCGCAGACAATGCGCAACGTAATTCGTTCAGCAAATAGCAACATTCAAGCCCAGATCAGGGAGTTGTTCCATTCCATCACCTGCTGAAATGACAGCCATCTGCAAGTGGTACAGATCCTCATGAGTCCCCCGCTTCAGCGAGGGGTCCATGAGGATCTATGCCACTTGCAGGATGGGAATCCATACACGCCTTGCCTGCCTCATTTGCGTCTGTGCGTGCTTCTACGAAGGGAAGATCTTGGGAGTTCTGTCATTGATTGCGTTTCAATCTTTTCTCTCTCTGTCAATGCACCAATTATTGTGTTCAAAGAAAATTTGAGACATTAGACTTGGTCAGTGGCCGGTTCTACTGATCTAATTCCTTCGAACTCACTTTTTAGGAATAATTACTGTTTGCTTGCTGGTTCTTCCGCTGATTAGACGGTTTGTTTGGTTGACTGTTTGTTTGTTTTTCTTTTGTTTTGTCGTATGCTTATTTGTTTGGTTTATGCTAATTTGTTTGTCTGCGTGTCTGTCTGTCTGCCTGCTTGCCTGCCTGCCTGCCGGCCCAGCTGCATTCCTATCTGCTTATCTGTCTGTCTGTTATTACCCGGGAACCAGTTTGTTATATGAATGGCATGATCTCATCTTTTTGTTTTCTGGAAATGGTACTTGAGTCTGCTTATAAAGCAACAATAACAAAATCGCTTCCATTCTAATATTGATAGAAAGAGTCACATGTCAAAAAGAGTCACATTTCAAAAAGAGTCACATGTTGTATTCACTTAGGAGCTTAAAAAACAAGCATCTGCATTATCTAGTCAGCCCTACCCGAGAAATGATACAATGATAGCGCAGTCGAACAGCCCGGTTAACTTGGCGCCTCCGGCGCTAAGCAAACTGGGCACTGCCGATGAGCTGTCATTGTCGACTCATGTCTCGAGCATCATTCTCTTCGGCGCCCAGCTAATCGGGCACTTCCACTGAACTATCATTGTCGACTCATTTCTCGTTTGCGATGAAAATGAAAGAGACAAAATTGGGCTATATTTGTCAATGCTCAGAGCCAATCAAGCGCCGTTGGGATGGTCAGTCTATCCTCCAGCGTTGGCGAAGGAAGGAAGGAGATCTGCTCTAGGAAGACAAAAGACAGCAAGTCCTGTTTTGTGAAAAGCGAGATTTTTATTGCAAAGCAATGAATATCTTGCTTTTCACCAAAAAAAGACTAGCTGTCTTTTGCCTGTTCATAGTGCAGAGATAAACACTGACACAGAGAGGAAACAGACCCCAGATCACGTCACAACATCACGGGTTCACTTGTCCAATAACCACATCCCTCTGTCTGTCAATACGCTTTGGGGAATTCGGCCCTGTGAAGACAGGAGTCAATAAGTCTTCTTTATTTTTAAGCGAGATTTTCAGTCCCTTCACAGAGCGAGAATTGAGGGACGGAAACCAGTCACACACTGAGCCCGATGGTGGACATTAAAAGTTTGGGTTTTGCACTGTCTCGTCAGTCTGAAGGCAATGTAAAAGTTCAGGTGACAAATCGATTATCATCCCAATGCTCAAAATATCCTCGAGCCGACGTCGGCCGCTGTTTGGATGCGCACAGCCGTGCGCGGGCCAACTGCGGCTGACGTTGGCCCAATGACCTTTAGAGCACTGGGATAATTTTCCTAGCGGGAAGACAAAGGGTAGTAAGTTTACATTTTGTGAAAAGCGAGAGTTCCATTTTGATACACTTGAAAGTCTCTCTTTTTACAACAACGGTCCTTTGCCTCGCTACGGCAGTAATCTTCTTCATCATGACGTCATGAGTGATTGTATAATTTATGCGTGTCTGACTAAAATAAACTGTTTGGAAATCTTCAGCTGGAATGCACTCCCGTTTTTTTAGAACACTTGCGCTGAGACTGAGTGAATGTGCTTAGTTCCCTACGTACACCTGCACTTTACGTGCAGATAGTTTGGATGGCTCCTAATATGCACCGGCGCCTCAGTCGTCCCATATGCCAGCGAACAGATTGGTCGTTAGTTAGGAACTAGGTTACTACACTACAACATAGGATATAACGCTTTTTTCTTTGTTGCATAATTTTAAAATGTGAACATTTGTAGCCCCCAGGATAATATTGGAGGTTCATCCCCTAGTGCATAACTTATCATGATCATCAGACTTTTTAACACATTCGAGACGTGCTGCATCTGGATACGCGGCTTTATGCCGCGTATCCGGATGCAGCATGTCTCGAATGAGTTGATGTGAAACGAGATATACCCCAGAATCTGTTATCTTACAATTCTGTCGTCAAACCAACACCATCAAAAAAAGTATTTTTGGAATGGGTTGTACATCAACACTGTATCATCATCAGACGCAGTGGTATATAAGGGCGATATACCACAGTGCATACATTTTAATCCGGTTTCAGTATCTCTTAACTCAGCTATGTCTGACATCGGAGACAGCAATTTTCGAATGGATGGTGTATCAGCACTGTGTCATCATAAAATGCAATGCCAAAAGGGTAACATACAGTACAGCACAACCTGTTATAGGCGACCACCCTTATGAGACATCACCTGTCATTAAAGACCATCGTTCAGTTGGTTGCAGCCAGCAGAAAGATGGTCTTATATGACAGGTGATATTTCTTACCCTCACTTTTCTTGCGAGAGCACTTTTATTCAAGACCTCTGCTTTTCTTGCAAAAGAAATCGGTTGTTTAAACGGGTTCCACTGTATGAATCATACAGTATTTTTATCCGACCTCAGTCTCTCTTCTGTCATGTGCCTTCTGTCATATGAACACGATCAAAAGTAATTTTGGAACGGGCGATATGTAATTATATACTGTACAGCGTCAGATGCAGCAGTATTGAGGCCGTATACCCCAATTCGTTAATCTCTCTGAGCTCAGACTATTAGCCGAATACTTTTCATCTGCAAGAGGCATATATTGTCATGAGCCCCTGCGAATGCAGGGACTCATGACAATCTATGCCTCTTGACAGCTGATGTCGGACCTGTTTCCATCCACAGGCTGAGGGTGTTACCTCGGCTGACGTGTAGAACTGTCAAAATATGGCACAGGCATGACGAGGCTGAGACGTAGCTGTCATCACCCACTGAGACTAATTTTGGAATGGGTGGTACTCGCGTCTACTACCGATAGATGCCCGGCAGATTAAAGAGAAGTTATGTCTCATTTTAGTGCAGCAATCTCATTAGTGGTGGCGTATGAGTGTGGATGGTGATAATGGCGGTGTTTGTCGTTGTTCTTCAAAGAGTCAGAAAAGAAATGTGAGCTTGTCATTGATCGTGGACCTTACGGCTCGAAACCGTAATGTCCAAAATCACAGACTAGCACACAAATAATAGTAGTAAGCTACAGTGCAGTTCAGCCGCATACAGTGTGACGTGAGAATGAAAACAATTAGGCATTGAACTGACTGTGTTGGGTTACTTTGAGGGTTTCATCTTGGTATTGCAGTCCTCGAAATGGCTCAGGCGGTTAAACGTTGGAGCAGGAGAGCGAAGGGTATCGCCGGGTCGTGGGTTCGAATCCCGTCCCGGCCCCGGTAGCTGGACTCACAATCCAGGAAAAAAAAAACGGATTTGTTTAATAGCCTCATGTCCGTTGAAAGGTCCTGGTAAATCAAAGTGGCACAGTTGGAGTGCGCCTGAGTTGATCAGTGTTCAGGTCGTATTCCATAGGAATAGATTTCCCTGTCCCCCATAACCCGCCCGTAAGGGCCGTCCATGATCACCTCGGTGCTGTGGACGTTAAACCCGAACTAACCAACCAACCAACCATCTGCAGCTGATTAACTCATTCGCGGCCGGGCGCATCCGGATGCGCGGCATAAGCCGCGCGTCCGGATGCGCCCGGCCGCGAATGTTATGCCGCGCATACGGATGCGGCTGGCCGCGAATGAGTTAATCGGACCGATGCGCCGACGCCCGGGCAGAAGTAACCCAACACAGAGCGTTCAGTGTCATTGTCGTGCAGTCCAAATTACGCTCTATTTGAAACATCGCATTTGTGTCTGACGTCAGGAGTAAAACTCCAAATACTTCTGACGTCAGACTGAATCATTTCTAGGTCATACACAAGGGGATGCGAATCGTTTATGCATAGGCTAGCTACCATGCCATCATGCCCGGTCGTGCAAAGTGTGCTTGATTTTTGCCGATAGAATTTCAAACGGTTACGAGCGGCGCTGTTCCTAAGTAGCCAGTGACCTTGATATCAGAATCTTTAGCAAGGAAGTGCGGACTTTTCTCACTGGATTCAAGTGATCAAACTTTAAATTGTGAGCTTTAGTTTCCGTGGCAAGCGAATGGATACGGTAGGTCTGATTGTCTTTCCACCAACCGCTACTGAGCTCAAACACGCATTCCGCAATGAATCGAACTTTTCAACAAGCTGAAGTGTCATAGAGCTGTCATATTTTCTTCATTTATTTCTCGTTCTCTCTTGCTTTTATCCCCCCTGCGATTTGTTGTGTGCTGACCAATCAAAGTGTCGGAAAAGTGTCAAAATAGACTGACTTCACGACAATGAAAGTTGTAATACTGGATGATCCAACAAACATTAGTATAAAACACTTCGTATTGTATCCACAGTGAACTGTTTTGCTCAGTCTTGTAACGTTTTAGAAAGTGCTGGCTAGTTCTATTTGGGTTGTGTGTTTAGTTAAAGTGCCTCTGTTCCACATTAGAACCTGCTAATGACACATCAAAAAACCGTTACAGTTAGTTATCATCAATTATCACCTTTCTGCATATTATCTCCGTCTCCGGAAAACACGGCCGAGATTCAGTTACTAAAAAACGACCGGATATATTTGTTTAACTCATTCTACCCCAACACCGAAATCCTTAAATGTTGCCGTTGTCCATTGAAGACTGCATTGCAGTGCAGGACACAGATCAACCATGATAGTTCAAGGGTGATGCCAGAATAGCTTGGCGCCCATAGGCGCCAAGCTATTCTGGCATCACCCTTGAACTATCATGGTCGATCCTTATCTTCCTGTGGTGTGTCTGGGGTAGAATGAGTTAAGCCTTTCGCTGCCAGCGGCTTCCGCTTTAAAAAAAAAAAAAAAAAAAAAAAAAAATCTGAAAACGTCGCAGCCTAATAACCAGATAACCAATCCTTCTCAGGAACATGGATATAAATAAGCCCCACAGCAACGGATATGAATAAGCCCTCTGGAACGAGGATATGAATAAGCCCTCAGAAAAATGAATAAACTTGAAACTTGAAACCCAGCAAGGGGGAAAGATCGCGGAGGCTCGTGAGAATCCTTGCCCTTGCAGTTGGATGTCTTTGGTAGTGAAACAGTTAAAGTGGGTTTCTGACTTGCAGTGACGAATTCATCCTGGGCAGCTGACCACACCTCTGTAATCATTCAACACATTTTGATCGTCCTTCAGGCGCCCCCCTTGCCCGTCTGCAAGAGGCACAGAGTTTCATAGGCTCCGGCAGTTGCCTTCTATCTGCAAGAGGCATAGATTCTCATGAATCCCTGCATCAGTCTTCTTCCATTTGCAAGGGGCATAGATTTTCATGTGCCCCTACGGCCACAGGGCACATGAAAATCTGTGCCTCTTGCTGGAATATGCAAGTATTATTTGCATCCTCGAAACAGATGATTTTTTTTTTTTTGAATGGGCAGAGTTTACACATATAGCGTTATGATTTCAGAAATAGAGGTTGGGTATAATGCTCGTATACATAAGACTGCAAAGCGTACAAGAAACCTGCTGTGTACCTTTCGGGCCCTCGAATCAACATTAACCCATCTTGTTTACGTCTTGTTTATTTCCATCACGCGCGCGGACTCGACTATTGGATAGTGGTCTCTTATGCGCGCCGGACACTTGTTTAGACGTGACGATAGCGCTAATCTGGATAGAGTGATAAATAAAAGCGTGTGCCTCACGGCGCCAAAATCTGTAATAAAGATATATAATCTGAAACCGGTTTACCTTCTTGAAACCGAATTATTTCTCTTTGAAGCTTCTTTCTAAGCCCCCCCCCCCCCCCCCCCCCCGCACCCTTCCCCTTCTCCTGTTTAACACGTGCTAAAAAAAAAAAAAGTCACTTTCATGTCTGAGAATATTTATTCATTTAAACAAATGTTTTAACAAATTTCTAAAATGGTCTGCAAGAACTTCTTTCTTACAATGCGCATCATCGACATAATTGGTTGCCACGGCACTTTTTGAAGCCTCCACCACCCCCACCACCCCATTTACATCCCTTGACACTATGGCTGAGAAACATAATTGTCACTGTTGAATTCACTCAACAAAATCAATCCCTAATTTGGACTGCAAGAGCTCTGTGTTATAATTGGAACTGTACTTAATCGCGTCACTTCCAGTGGACGCAATTTTTGTTTCTGAAATCTTTGTTTAGTTCCACACCAACGAGCTCAAGCATTCAAAGGAAGATGGATTAAAAGCGGTGTCTGCAAGAGGCATAGATCCTCACGAGCCCCCGCAATTGCCGGGGCTCATAAGGATCTATGTCTCTTGCACCTGGATCTTTTTCTCGGCAGTGAAGGGATTAGTAATTGTCAGCAGCACCAACCCCCCCCCCCCAACCCCCCTCCCCTCACCCCCACCCACCCACCCCCCCACCCCACCTCCCATATTTGACTTTTAAAGTAACACGTCCCTTTTTCACGTAGTTTGAACCAATTCTTTCATCAGGTTTGTAATCTGGTCTTCAAAGCTTTTTTCTCCTAATGCGAATGATTGACCCGGTACTTTGTTGTCACGTCACTATTTGACATTTGCTGAGAAAGAAAAAAAAAACTATTTTCGCGTTTTAAATTCATTCAGCAAAACTAGGTCTTTCACCATATTCTCTAATTAGTTCGGGAAAAGTCTTTCAACCCACTCTGAGTACTGAATGACTTCAATTCTAAGGAATGGAAGTCGTTCAGTTCTGGGAGTTACAGGGTTAATGCACATTACGTACATATTTTTCAGAGTCCATTCCTTTGTCGGCCAGAATCGTGCCTTAAGTTGATATGTATCGACGTATCTTAATGGACAGTGTGCTGCAGGTATGCGGGAAACAACCCCACACCATTTGTCGTATTCTCACCGCGCTTTGCTTGAGTGTGTGACTGTTCGCAACAAAAAAAACCAAACACACACATTCTAAATGTGAATGGCTAAAGCTCACTTCCTACACGTACAAAGGTCACGCACAATCCGAAAAATATATTCATTTTCCCATTATTTATTTCGAAATAAAAAGTTTTGTTCGAGATCGGGCAAAGTACGTAAAAGGTCTACATACCGAAATACCCCAGAATGCGATCAGTTAGTAACAAGGGAAACAAATTCACCTTCGCATTGTAATGTAGATTTCGGAGTTCAAAATAGTTTTGTTTTACACTTTGTTGATTCATGTGTTACTTTCAAGTTAAATTTCTTCCTTTTTTCTCTTTTGTTGTTGTTGTTGGTAAAATGGACATAGTGTTACGAATTTTATTTGTTGATTAAACTTTTGATGTTGGAGTTATTGTGTACTATTTACGAAAATAAATGCGTCGCTCCTGTTCAAAAGATGGCTTTGACCTACATCGCTATTATGCGGTTGTGAAAGGTTCTATAAAACTTATAAGTGAAGTGTTCGTATACTATCATTTCCAGACAGACCAAGCGGCTGACACTTCTGCGTTGTCCCATAGCGCCTTCCGCGTTAGGGGACAAAAGATCAAACTGTTAACTCATTCTACCCCAACACCGAAATCCTCAAATTTTGCCGTTGTCCTCTGAAGACTGCATGTTGCAGTGCAGGACACAGATCGACCATGATAGTTCAAGGGTGATGCCAGAATAGCTTGGCGCCCATAGGCGCCAAGCTATTCTGGCATCACCCTTGAACTATCATGGTCGATCCTTATCTTGCTGTGGTGTGTCTGGGGTAGAATGAGTTAAACAAATGTGAGCTGCTCGGTCTGTCTAGAAATGATAGTATACGAACACGCCACTTCTATGATATAATAGACTCACTGGTTGAAAGTCGCTGGGAAATAGGTCAAACTGAACAGCTCAATGCTAGTGCCTGATGAGCCTGGAGATCCTCATGAGCCCCCTGCAGCCTCTAGGTCCCAACAAGCACATCACTTTCATTTGATCCAACACGATCGGGCTCGCACTGCTGGCACCGGAATGAAACTAATGACAGGACACACTGAACCAAAACAAAAACAAAAAACAACAACAACAACAACAAAAATATTGAAATTGTCAATACGTCAATTTATTCTTTCATACTCTTACGTCTGCAAGAGGCATACATCTACAGAGCCCTGGGTGGGGGTAAGGGAATCTTTACGATCAGCGTGGGAGACGTTTTGTAGGGCAGAGGAGGGGGGAGGGGGTGACGGAAGTAAGGAGGAGGGTACGCAGGCAGAGGTTGAAGGCCCACTACCGCCGTAACTGTTCAAAGATACACTTCTGTAACAAACGGTTACGAAACGCTACGCACATGTCTAGTTATGGTTCATTTGGACACAGGTGAATCCATCAGCACACGTCGTCTTAATATCAAGTAACCTGACAATGACTCCACTCCGTTCTATAAATACAGTTCTATCAGTACGAGAAACAGCAAAAAATAGTTTGAAACGCCGTTAACGGCTGCACAGAATAAGTAAGTGCGATTACTCATGTGCTGCTGCTGCCTGTCCAAACTGCTGTTAAAGTTCATTAGGTGTGTCGACAAGACATAACAAACACATATGGTGCGGAAACGTGTCTTCGGATTTATGCGTAATGGTACTGGCGATACAGATTTGAATTTTAGTTCAGGCTTCAAAAGACTATAAGTAGCTCAAGTTAACACATTCGAGACGTGCTGCATTCGGATACGCGACTCCTGCGGCGTATCTGGATGCGACACGTCCCGAATGAGTTAACAAGAATGTTTTTAAATTCCGTTTTCCTCAGTTTCGTTCTCATTATGCCTGTAAGTAGCTCTTCACAGTCATATGATACCAAAACTCAGGTAAATATATTTCAAATTATTTTCTGTCAACGTCCGACTGTGGGTAATAATTGTGTGTCTTCACGATGATAATTGTACAAGGTGTGAATAATTGGCATCATTCTTCTTTTTGTAGGCCGGGCTCTCACCCGACACGCTGGCCCAGAGGGGACGAAGAGAAATGACCAACATAATTGCTGCACCCTCCCAACTTCAACGCCATGCAACCGTCAGCAATAACTCTCACTCTCGGGACGCGGTGAACACCACTCAATCGACAATTGCAAGAGGCGTAGATACTCATGAGCCCCCGCAGATGCGGGGCTCATGAGGATCTATGCCTCTTGCTCGCTGCATGCTGTTCTATATTTCGTGCTCCCTGTATAAGGTTTTGTTCTTCTTGCTTGCTGTCGTATATCTTCTGTCCGAACCTTGAGCGGTTACAGGGTTTTCGGTCTATGACTATGAGCGTTTCGGAAATTCCACTCCAGCACGGCCAGTGGCAGTGAAGGGGTTACTGCTCACCCCTAAGAAAGCCCCTAGAGACATCTAAATAGATGAGCTTCGACGCAGAAAAGAGATGAAAAGCCTATTCACGCCGTTTGGCGCATACTACACCCTTCGGCAATTAGTTCTACTCATTTGCAAAGAAACACAGAACCTCATGAGCCCGCGCAGATTACTGAGGCTTATGAGAGTCTGTGCCTCTTACTGTTCTCTTGCATACAAAAAAATATTATCCGTGCTTCTTGATCGAGGGGGGGGGGGGGTTGGGGGGGGTGGATAATCAAAGGGAGTTTAGTCTGAAATATTCCGTCAAAGGCTAAAAACCTCGATGTCTTCTAGCAGGTGAAGACCGCAGATGCACATTTACCCAGCAAATTGCATTGATCCTCAACAGTAACTGCAACCTGCAGGGCTATATGTCGATCCAAGCTGCTTAGGGGGTAGACAAAGTTTATTCCTGCACGTTGTACGTAATTTGGACTATAAGGGCTCGTCTTTATTGTCCTTTGGTAAGCCCAATCAATTTAGTCTAATGTGAGTCTTTGTGACCAGTCCCCTGCAAGAGGCATAAATTCTCATGAGCCCCTGCGGCCGCAGGGCCGACTCATGAAAATGTATATTACCTCTTGCTGGCAGAGATCAGTCCCATTTACGTCCTCAGTATGAGAAATTATTGCTGGTTTAATGTACATCGGAACTTCCAGCCAATAACCAACAATCAGTGTCTCTTGTAAACACTTTCGTTCAAGAAGTGTTCTCGTGTGTCGTACGATCTAGTGCAGTAAGGTCGAAACTGATAGACCAGTAACAGCCAGACTGCAATATCTCATGAGCAACTATGCGTCTTGCCCATGGCTCAGTTGCATGAGTGAGCTTAGACTTGCGCAGGCCACTAAGCAAGGTGTTCCGGGATCACTCATGCAACTGAGCCATGAGATATTGCAGTCTGGTCTTTACTGGTCTATCAATTTCGAGTCGTCACAGGTCAAAAATCAACAACCAGTAGACACATTTGGACTGTAAAAACACATGTGCATCTATGCTTCTTGTAGACATAGAGGACAATTCTCTTGGCATGCACCTCTACGTTTGGACAGGACAGGAACAACTTACGTATATGGACCGCAGAGAACCACTAGCATCTATGCTGATAGCAAACACACGGGACTCTCTCTCTCTCTCTCTCTCTCTCTCTCTCTCTCTCTCTCTCTCTCTCTCTCTCTCTCTCTCTCTCTCTCTCTCTCTCTCTCTGCAAATAGGTTTAATGACCACTTTACCTCTATAGCCGAATCGTTAATCCCACCAGGAACTAACTCATGTGAGTATGTTTGTCCAAACGCGCTAGTACACCACTGTAACCGGGAAAATACGGACAAAGAACCATTCACGATACCGCCTATAGCAGTCCACGAAGTGGGTAAATTAATTTCCTCGATGGAAAATAAAAAGTCATCCGGGCCTGATGAGATCAGCTCAAAAATTCTCAAGATATCTCTTCCATACATCGTCGAAAGTATTACATATATTTACAATCTCTGTATAAACCAAAACTCTTTTCCGGACGCATTTAAAGACGCGAAAGTGATCCCCCTACCAAAATCAAAAGATCTGAGTGAAATCAACAACTTTCGCCCCATATCACTATTACCTGTTTTGTCGAAGCCTTTAGAGCGGCACATCCATAAGCATCTATCTGAATACTTAGAAAACCAAAATCTCATCCATTCACTGCAGTCAGGCTTCAGACCAAACCATTCCTGTCACACTGCCTTGATAAGGATGGCAGATACCTGGTTATCATCTATTAATGATTCCAAACTAACAGGTGTAGTTTTCTTAGACTTCCGGAAAGCCTTTGACATGGTGAACCATGACATACTTATAAAGAAAATATCCTTATATACTAAAAGCGCAGCCGGGTTTTTCAAATCCTACCTAGAAAACAGAAGACAAAAAGTTCTCCTTAATGGTACATATTCTAGTCACTGCAAAGTAAAGCATGGCGTGCCCCAGGGCTCTATTTTAGGCCCTCTTTTATTCTGTTTGTTCATTAACGACCTTCCACTCACAATTAGTGATGATAGTGTTGCATGCGATATGTTCGCTGATGATGCTGCGATACACACTCCCGATAAGGATTTGTCAGTAATTGACACGCGCCTACAAAACACATTACAGGACATTAACAGCTGGTGCAGTAACAATTCCATGATCTTAAACCCTGCAAAGACTGAATGTATGGTTGTAAGTACCCGCCAAAAGCACCAGCTCGGCACTCTCTCACTCAGCTTGTCCCTTCAAGGCAAATCTATCAGCCAGGTAACGGAACATCGTCTTCTCGGCGTTACTGTAGATAACCAGTTTAAATGGCAATGCCATCTTAGTAATATATGTAAAACAATATCAAAGAAACTGTTTATTTTATCCAAGTTAAAACATATAGCTAATGTAGAAACACGAAAACTGTTCTTCAACGCCCACATCAGGTCACATATAGATTATGCTTCTACGGTGTGGGATGGCGCAAGCGAGGTCCAGTTAAAGAGACTGAACTCTCTTCATCGTAGAGCCGCGAAGCTTATCCTTTCAGACCCTAACTCAACAACGGATAATAAACTGAAAACCTTAGAAATTCTCCCCTTGACAAAAACATTTATTATACAATAAGGGAATAACGATGTTCAAAGTATTGAATAACAGACTCCCCGAGTATATAAAAAAAAAATGTTTTTCCTCCCGGCATCAACATATTCCAGATCAAGGCAGTCCATTACTGTGCCACGACCTAGAATCGATCTCTATAAGACAAGTTTAGCGTTCTCAGGTGCTAGCATGTGGAACACATTGCCCAAACATGTTACAACATCAACAACGCTTTCGTCTTTTAAAACCGCTCTCTTCAAGTACCTCACCTCAGCATCGTAAGATTTTCACAGCAACCTGCACTTGCAGTGTACGATTTTCCCCTTTCTAACTCTTCAATTCAGTTATATCTTCAGTTAATACAAGATGCTAATGCTGCATGTATTGTGTGTGTGTGTGTGTGTGTGTGTGTGTGTGTGTGTGTGTGTGTGTGTGTGTGTGTGTGTGTGTGTGTGTGTGTGTGTGTGTGTGTGTGTGTGTGTGTGTGTTTTGTGCTTGTGCTTGTGTTTATGAATGTATGTATGAAGATTTATACCTTTATAATTGTGTGTATGTGTGAGATTTGTTATGTTTATTTTCACTTTTTCAATGATTTCCTTTTTTAAAAACTTTATATTTCAATTTTTATTAGTTATATATTTAGTTTTTCCCAATTTAATGATAGTATTTTTGTGATTTGTGCATTATATGTAAAGTAGATTAGCAACGGCAAGTTCGAAAAATGGTTTCACCAAAACTTTCACCGTTGTAAAATAAAGAATCATTGTCATTGTCATTGTCATTGTCTCTCTCTCTCTCTCTCTCTCTCTCTCTCTCTCTCTCTCTCTCTCTCTCTCTCTCTCTCTCTCTCTCTCTCTCTCCTCTCTCTCTCTCTCTCTCTCTCTCTCTCTCTCTCTCTCTACCGTCATTGACTGTGCAGAGACATTTCCTTATTCATATTCATGAATCATAACACTTTAGACTTGCTGAGGTGTTCTTTGTCATTTCTTTTGTTTTGAAACCTCAGCGGAAAAGAAGACATGCCTTCTTATCATAACTTTTCAATGTTTAATGTTCGATGTTTAGCTTGGTGTCAGTGTGTGTGTGTGTGTGTGTGTGTGTGTGTGTGTGTCTGTGTGTGTGTGTGTGTGTGTGTGTGCTGGTAGAAATTAGTACTGTGTGTGTGTGTGTGTGTGTGTGTGTGTGTGTGTGTGTGTGTGTGTGTGTGTGTGTGTGTGTGTATATATAATTATAAGTGTGTGTGTGTGTATGTGTGTGTGTGTGTGTGTGTGTGTGTGTGTAATGTGAGCATTGATTATTTAAAATGGAATTATTGTTGCCTGTACTTTCCACTATTATGTATACTTTTAATATATAAAAGTATGTGTGTGTGTGGTTACGTGTGTTCTATAGCTTAGCAAGGAGATGATTGTAAAAATGGTCATTGAAGGTACCTAATCATTTATCCTTGAAAAATAAAGTTTCATTTCATTTCTCTCTCTGTCTCTGTCTCTGTCTCTGTCTCTGTCTCTCTCTCTCTCTCTCTCTCTCTCTCTCTCTCTCTCTCTCTCTCTCTCTCTCTCTCTCTCTCTCTCTCTCTCGTCTCTCTCTCTCTCTCTCTCTCTCTCTCTCTCTCTCTCTCTCTCTCTCTCTCTCTCTCTCTCTCTCTCTCTTGTATCGGAATGTAACACAAGTGACCTGTGGGTGTAGCCGCTTGTTTTGTGCTGTTAACATATTGTTTTAATGTTGCTTTTAATGTTCAGTAGTTTAGCAAGGACAAACATGAAAAGAGGCCTGTGCGCCTATTGTTTCCATCCTTGAGAAATAAAGTATCATTCATTCATTCATTCATTCTCTCACTCTCTCTCTCTCTCCTCTCTCTCTCTCTCTCTCTCTCTCTCCTCCTCCTCTCTCCTCTCTCTCTCTCCTCATCTCATCTCTCACTCTCTCTCTCTCTCTCTCTCTCTCTCTCTCCTCTCTCTCTCTCTCTCTCTCTCTCTCTCTCTCTCTCTCTCTCTCGGCATTCAATGTTTTGGACAGAAACAAATTGTTCTGAATCTAAACGTGATCCGAAGGAGCACTGAGGGACTTGCGGAAGTGTTGTCGGGGAAAAAAGATGAATGTGCAAAGCACTCCAGGAGCAGGATCTGATTTGTGTGTTTTGCCTCAGGCTTACGTCCCCTGAGTGTAGCACGCTCTATCCCAAAATCAGGCAGTTTTGACGGTAAATCTTTGGAGAACAATAATAATCATGAGACCAAAAAACAGATTTTAAAAAGTAAATCGCACAAGTGCCTGCCTCCCCCTAGACCCCCCCCCCCCTCCCCTCCCCTCCCCTCCCAACAAAAAAAAATTAAACCACAGGCACATGACGGTGACTTGAATCGGCTGAAAATGATCATATCTTTCGTCCATCTGCTTAGTACACTGAGTTCTAGTGTACAAATTCCCGAACCACAGTACATTTTAGGAGACAGATTGACCATGGTAGTTCAGGGCTGGTGTCGAAATAGTTTGACGCCTGTAGGCTGGCTATACGTCAACATTTTTTTAATAGTTAGAGTTTTCCACTTGAGACTCAATAAACAGTGGGCAGATCGAGAAAGATAGTTCAAGGGTGGTGTCAGAATAGCTTGGCGCCTTGAAGGTGCCAAGCTATTCTGACACCACCCTTGAACTATCATATCGACACTGGTGCCAGAGACCTGTCGATTGTGGTACCTGATTTCGGCGATAAAAACTGAACACAACCCGACCGCAAAAAGTATTGATCCTCGTAAGCCCCGAAACCACTTTGTTTCTTTTGACATCTGGGGGTCTCTGACGTTGAATTTTAATGCTTCTAAAAATCAATCGACCTGAGCAATAGTACTTTACTTGACATGGTAGGTTAGAGAGGATGGTGGGGTTGCGGGGGGAAGGGGGGGGGGGGGCATACGCCATTATTTAGTCTTGCGATTCATGACACTGTTATAACCACAAATCGACGGTATGCGGAAACGATTCAGACTTCAGCATCCGCACCGCGCATTAAGTCTTCCGCCTAAGCACATCCTCCGCAACTTATAAATAGTGTTGATTTCAACATAAAACAACACCCTCTCAGGCTCCCCTCCCCTTCCACCCCCGCCCCACCCCTTCCCCACCCAACCATCCTAACCCACCCACCCACACACAATAAAATATCTAATGCGTAATACAGATCAGCATCACTGTATCGTGATACCCGGGAGCCATATTCTGACTGCGTTATTCGCGATCGCGTTAATACACACGGGCGATGAAACCGCTCAAATGAGTTATGTGCCCCTGCCGAGCGTCAATAGGAGCCATGTGAGGGGCACATAACTCAAGTGGTAGGAGATGTCGCCCCTGTGGTTATTGAAGTGTGAATTTACACAGGCTTGTGAACATCATAAATGTAAATTTAAAAAAATAATAATAAAAATAAAAATAAAAACCACCAAGTTAGTAAAAAGCCCTTATTCTGTCTGACGTTACGTCAGCTCGAGACCCTTATGTTTGCTCAACAGGACTGAATCATGTCGACTGGAGAGCATAAACCTGTCCGCATAACCACTTCACAGCCAATAATAAATAACACCACCCAACTGCGAGAGGTGTAGATCCTCGTGAGCCCCCGCGGTTGCGGGGGTTCATGAGGATCTATACCTCTTGCTGAAACAGCTTTAAGTTCCCTTGACAGCTGGAGATTTTTTGCCATTGAAGTCACACACACCCTGCGTGCACTGACAGTGACGGGATGAAACTGGTTGGTTGGTTAGTTCGGGTTTTAACCCCTTGACTGCAGAGAATAAATTATAATCCAACTGCAAGAGACATAGATCCTCATGACCCCCCCCCGCACGACTGCGGGTGCTCGTAAAGATCTATGCCTCTTGCTGAGATCAATAATTCATTTGTATCCATGCTTCTCGGACGGTGTTAGCATTTGGTCGTTGAGTGAACCAAGATTTCAGAAACAAAATGTACGCACAGTATACGTACAATGGCAGGGAAGGGGGCAACGTCCCCAGCACCGGAAATGATCATGGTCGGCCCTAACGAGAGGACTATGGGGGACAGGAACAGCTATTGCCTATAGAGTACGAACTGAACACGGAACACTTCAGGCGCACTGCAACTGTGCAACTTTGATTTACCAGGGCCCTTTAACTCATTCTACCCCCAACACCGAAATCCCGAAATTTTGCCGTTGTCCTCTGAAGACTGCACTCTAGTGCAGGACACAAATCGACCATGATAGTTCAAGGGTGATGCCAGAATAGCTTGGCGCCTTTGAACTATCATGGTCGATCCTTATCCTGCTGTGGTGTGTCTGGCTTAGAATGAGTTAACGGACATGCTTTCTGAACAAGCCTGTCGTTTTGCCAAAGGATGAAACTGGTGCACATAACTTTATAAAATAAAATAAAATTTTAAAAAATGGTTTAATACTTGTTGTAATGTCATACAAAGTGGGTGAATGCATGGAGCGTCCATAACGCGTCTGGCACTTGTGCGTGTTTCCTGTTCGCCCCTTGGTGTCTGGCACGATGCGGTGCAGATATTTACCGCCCACATTCAAATAAGTAGGCCTAACCCTTCTTGCTTCCAGAGTCAAGTGTCTTCTTGTCGTCGTGGTCTATGACATTTTCTGTGAAGCACTTCGCTGTCAGTGATCAAAAACTAAAATTACGTCATGACAATGACGTTTTTCAAACCAATGACGCGTATACACTGTGCCCTTTATAAAGCTCACTGACGCAATTGCGAATCTGCTAGGATTTTTCGAACAGGAGATATTTCAACATCAGAATCAAGTCAAAGACAACAGGTAGAGAACCTTGACAGCGAGGACAGCTCGCATATAAAAGGGACTTTGTGGGTTATGGCTCTCATATAGAAGAGACTTTGTGGGTTATGGTTCATCCCATCTTGTTTTATTCGACTGTAATAGATCAAGGGCGTATAGTGCCTGATTAGCTTGGCGCCAAGCTAATCAGGCACTATACCCTTGAACCGTCACGGTACTTTAATTTTTTGTTGGCCCCTTCGCTGTTGGCACTGGAAGTGGAAGGTTAAGAGAAAATGAGATTCGCAAACGCATATAGCATATTCATGCTTTTGTTCTCTCCAGGAGGTATGACATTCATTTGTGATACAGTAGTGGAATCACATTTTCCCTTTTATCTTGTCAGGAAAGGACTTCATTCGAAATACCAGTGAATGGCCTGTAAAATAATGTTCTTTCATCATGTCAGACAGAAACGTTTATTTCTAGAATGTTGTTGTCGTGTCGAGTTTTCTCGTTAACATTTGTGAGACAGAAAATTTACTTTGCAAATAATGAGAGGGGAAAAAACACTTCTTTTGAAATATTAGCTAGTGAATATGTCCGACAATTTCTTTTATCAGGCTAGATAGATACTTTGATTTTAGAATGTTGTTGTGGTGTCGAGTTTTCATTTTAACATTGATGAGAGAAAAACAACACTTTGCATAAATTCCGGGTGGTAACATTTTCGACTGGTGAATCAGAATCTTTTAAGAGCCCAAGAAGCATGGATATAAAGTAGTGTAGCAAGAGGCATAGATCCTCATGAGCCCCCGCAGATGCGGGGCTCATGAGGATCTGTGCC
This sequence comes from Semisulcospira habei, assembly GCA_036245525.1. Taxonomy (NCBI): domain Eukaryota; kingdom Metazoa; phylum Mollusca; class Gastropoda; family Semisulcospiridae; genus Semisulcospira; species Semisulcospira habei. The sequence continues at coordinate 142,777,316 of BTPG01000003.1, forward strand.
TCTTGCAGTGGGGATGTGTTTAGTTTATTTCTCGGCGGGGAAGCAGAATTTGGTGTACAATTACATTTTCTTTTTTTCTGACCAAATAAGAACTTTAAAATGCGAGTGCCACACTGTGAAGCATGCTGTTATGTACCCACTCCATAAAGTTTGTCCTTCTTTGACACATGTATTGATATATTGTATAACAAGCAAATTATTATTTATGAACTTGCTTGACACACTTTCCTTCCCAAAATCCAAGGACTCCATCTTGATTATACTTGCATTTTTCAAAACGGAAACGCAATATAATTTAATACTGAAAATTAACAAGCTCCTCGTGTATAGTTGTAATGAAATATTTCTTAGTGTGTACGGTCGCTAGAAGTTTATATCCTAAACACGCACAACACGAGCGGAGAACAGACGCCAGTGAAATTGACGACAACCTGAGAAAATAACTAAATAAACAAACCTGCTGGCTTTTTTCGCAAGCATGCGTGATCTATGTACAAGGAGAGTTTACTCAGTAACACGCACGGTTATACAAAGCACCGATGACTTCATAGTCAGACGAAATCTACGCGCTGAGCCGACAGCGATATGTAGTCGTCTGTCGTTCATGTATTTTGTCTGAACCCACAATCAGCCACAAAAATGAATGACACGCGGCACGGTTTTTTTTTCGACCGGATACATAAATTATATTGAGCAATATTTTGCTTGATGTAGTGCCGATAACCGATAGATGTGATTACTTGACCCGAATCAAAATGCCCTCGTCTTACGACTCGGACATTTTGATTCGGGTCTCGTAATCATATCTGCCTGTTATCGGCACTATATCAATCAAAATATCGCTCAATATAATATAATCTTATGGTCAAAGAGGAATGTTATTCGTAACTTGGATTGTTGGAATATTGCATATGTTACTCTATCTGGTTACTTAGAAAAATGCCTTTTTGTAACTCTCCTGGACTGTGATGACACAGATAACATTTTATTATTTTCATATGTAATATTAATAGTATTTTATTTTTATTTTAGGTAAGAAGATAACGTCATTATCTGGGTTTTTTGTTTGTTTGTTTTTAACGGTAGAAGGGCTTCGATCGCTGTTTATTGCTGTGGTAGGGGGTACTTTTTACAGGATGTTTGTCCATCCTGTCTGGTTTGCTTCCTTATTTCTTTTTATAATACTTTTAGGAGACATTTACATTTAGCTTGCATGTCACACATTCAGCCCTTGGGTCATCATCCGCACATTTTGGAGATCCTGATTTGTTTTCTGCAAACTCCAAAGCGGTTCAAAGTGGCAACTCGACCATGATAGTTCAAGGTTGGTGTCAGAATAGCTTGGCGCCTTCAAGCGCCAAGCTATTCTGGCACCACCCTTGAACAATCGTGGTCGTTTTATCTGCTGTGGTAGGCTATTAGGCTTGAATGGGTAAACACTGGTTACACATAAATTGTATTTTGTCTCAGCGTCGACCTGGTTGATCAGCATTGTCTGGCATTGTCAATGTCTTGGTTACATTCACTGTTGTTCATCCGACCAGCTCTCGAAACAGATTTTCATCAGTTAACCTCTCCCTAGCAAAGATCATCTCACCATTAACTCATTCAGTGCTTGCTGAAGCTGATTGTGCCTATGCAATCTTTCTTAATTCAGGCCCCCAAAAAACCTAGATGTACCATGAACATGGATTCAAAGTAGTTTCAGCAAGAGGCATAGATCCTCATGAGCCCCCCGCAACTGCGGTAGTTTATGAGAATTTATGTCTCTTCCATTTGGGTTGGTGTTCCCATTTTCTCGGCAATGAACGGGTTAACGATGGTGCTTCTGGCTACACATCACGGCGCAGCAGGGGTTCAAGTGTCCCTCCACAAGTCACTTACAGCGTCACAGGGGCTCTACACACTGAGCTCAAACTTTGAGTGGAAACTATTCCCAAATCCCAAATTAAGACTGTACCTGACAGTTAAGGGGACATACAGATGATGACAGTTCTAGTGTGTTGCTAGATGAACAGCTTGGCGCCTAACGGCGCCAAGCTGTTCTGGCACCGCCCTTGAACTATCATCGTCTGTTGTAGAGTCACGATGTCAGGGTTGAAAGGGATAACAATGCCTATTGTAGTTGGGCAAATTCTAAGTGTTGTGGACAAGTTTCGAAACTCAGTGACGCCGGATCTACATCCTAAAATCACATAGGCACACATGATAAAATAATATGGTTTTGCTTATATTTCATGTTGACGTTTTCGTAAATCACACAAAAGGGACAGAAAAAATAATGCCATGTTTTAGCCCTGAAAAGTTTAATTACACTTTTGATTTAGTGTTCGGCAAACGACGAATCAATTAATATGCTTCATTGGCACACTTAATTCGCAACTTCACTACATATAGGGTCGGTGGAACTCACACGTCCATTCCTCATTCCGTTGAATATTTTAGAGAACGTTCTGCTATTTCGTACCACAAAGCGAAATGGGGAGGAAATCGAGCTGTCAACTGTCTGGACGACCGTCTCAGCTAGCCAATATTCGAAAAACCAGACCAAAAAGTTGGCTGCCAAGGCGTGTGAAATACAAAGAAAAGAAATGCAAAGGAAATTACCACCAAAGCAACAACAACAACAACAAAACAAAAAAAAAACACGCTTAGTAAGGTCAACCACAACACACTTGTTGCATTACTTGTTCTTTCTAATGCATCAGTGTGTCTTTGTTGGGGATTTCTCTGCGAAAGGAGACGACTCCCACAGAGTTAGAAAGTAAGCGGAAATTATCTTGAGCAAGAGGCATAGACTCTCATGAGCCCCTTGCATACGCTCAAGAGGCATAGATTCTCATGAGATTCCCCTGCATACGCTCAAGAGGCATAGATTCTCATGAGCCCCTGCATACGCAGGGGCTCACGAGAATCTATGCCTCTTGCAGATAGATTTATGTTTGGTTGAGGGACCGTCTCGAAGTGTACAATGAAGCAAAAATTCTGTACTTTGAACGTAAAAGCCCAGATGGGTGATGTCGTCGGCATCACCTAGGCTATC
>BTPG01000003.1:142785358-142859756 GCA_036245525.1 Semisulcospira habei
ACGCACGCACACACACACATTTGAGCGTGCAAATATGATGCAAGTTGAATGTATGATAGCAGATCAAAGTAGCATGATACGGAATCAGAATTAATGATCATCTTTATGATACTATTAATAAAGTTTGTAGAGTACATCTAATCTGTTCGATTATTTCTGAGTAAATATTGTAGTAGTTGGGCTTTGAAGGAGCTCACAGACTGTGCTGATTTAATCTTTTTGGGGAGTGCGTTCCACAGTATTGTACCCGAGTAAGAAAAAGACGTCTTGAATATGTCTATTCTGGGCTTTGGAACTACCAGGTCGTTTTTACGTGTGTTGTAGGGTGTGCTACAAGTCTTGAAAAGATTAGATATGTAAGCTGGTGTTTTTCCTACTGTGGCCTTATATACCTTATATATATATATATATATATATATATATATATATATATATATATATATATATATATATATATATAGAGAGAGAGAGAGAGAGAGAGAGAGAGAGAGAGAGAGAGAGAGAGAGAGAGAGAGAGAGAGAGAGAGAGAGAGAGAGAGAGAGAGAGAGAGAGAGAGAGAGAGATCACACTTACGTTCTTCTGGTGACATTGGTGGTGGACCTGGCTGGGCTGCAAAACAAGAGTGTATTGTGTATGTATTCGACCTCACTATGTCAATGCATTTCATTCATGTAAATCATACCATCTAGTTTATGTTTTCTTGAACACCTCCTTCTTTGTTGCCCCCCCCCCCCCCACCCACCCACCCACGTCTGCCCTGGGGGACTTCACTTGGGTAGGGTTAATTACTTTTTAGTTCCCAGGGTCACCCTGGTCAGCCCCACAGGGTGGGTTTTCCCCTTTATTCTGGGGCATGTGTTTCTGTCTACCCTGAGTCCATTCACCTGTATTTTCCTTTTAAAACTCTCCCTACTGTCTGCGCTTTCTGTAGCTCTTGATATTGGATGTGTGTTGCTAAATGGTCTTAGGTTTATTTAGCGTATTAGACCGGCTGGCGACTACATGCATTCGGCAATATTCTGTTTAGTTTTTTTTTTCACAAGCGGCAGTGCAGGCACGTCCTGAGAAAGTCTTGTTGCTGTCGGGACGTTAAGCAATGTACAACCAACTTCTTTGTTGCATTTGAGTGAACAAGCTGTGTCATACACGTGTGATACATCTTGAGCGCATTACACGTGTGTGATACAGCCCTGGTGCGTAAACAGCCACGTGTGCAATTGTCTTTTAGAAAGTCTGGTCAACAGAATGGCGCGGGCACACGCCTCTTTGAATCTTGACCTACTTTAACCTCGTGTAATGACGCCATTTTATTTGACGACTGTGACTCTGACGTCATATGTTGCGCAATTACATCACGTTGGAACATTTGTCTGGCATCCAAACGTATTGAAGCCACATTACAAAGTAAATTACGTTAACATCTTTGCCAAGACACCATAGCGGCTTTGTTGTGGTTATGCGCGTGCCGGAAACCAGATCACATCGGATTACTGCAAAGACTCGAGGTAGATGAGTAAGAAATTAAAACGATTCTTACATCGGTGTTTAGGTGATGCTGAGAATCTCGCTCTGTGGCCTTAAAACCTTATCCTACTCCCTTTAACTCGTAGGGTAAGGTTTTAAAACCACTCGAGTGAGATTCTCAGTATCACCTAAACATCGATGTAAGATTCTATATGTAGGCCCTATAAAGTTATTGGTAGCAACAGTTTGCTACACGGACTCGTGTAGGCCTGAGGGAGGTCAAAGGAACCATTGTACCCCGAAGGCCTGAGTGGTACGATGGTTCTTTTGACCTCCCTCAGGCCTACGAAAGGTTGTGCAGCAAGCCCCTGCTACCAATAACGTTTTTGTTTTCATTCCTCCACTATTTTCGTAAATGAAATCAAGAAGAAAGCTTCCGACCTGGATCACGCCAGTCATGACTGACGTCAAAGGAAAATACATTTATACATAATAGACTTATGACGTAATTTAAAATCGTTCATGACTTCGCCGTCTCCAGTAGTACAACATTAACTAACTTTGTACTTCAGAACGTTTTGGTGATCTTTTGTGGAGCAAAACTGGCATCCAAGACGCGTCAGGAACTTGAGAGGGATAATAACCATAAAAAAAAAATCCGCCATTAGTCGCTACACGGGTTTTATTTAGCGAGGTCACATGGTACAGTTTGCGCTAAAGAAATTAGATCGTATGACATGAAAACAGTTACAATTGTATCATAACTGACAGTAAATTCAGGTTGATAATTAGTTTGTTCAACATGTCAGCAAATTCCAGGCTTAACCCCTTTGCTGTCGGAAGCGCTTTTAGTCGCGATGATTCCTACAGGAATCATCGCGACAAAAAGCGCACCGACAATCAAAGAACTAAAATAAAGTGATATGAGAAAGAAAGAAAAGAAAAACACGCTTTGGGTTTGCATGGGCGAAACGTATTTATGCTCATCATTTCTACAAAGAAACACGTTCTGGGATGACAAGAATAACAAGAACACAATCTAATTTATTCTGACTTGTCATTTCAACAAAGAATTAAGCAAGCTACTATTTAGTTTTGATTCAATAAGAATCTTTGCTGTTATTGATTTTACACGTTACACGAATGGCTTCACAGTCTGAAGTAAGATAACCAGCAAAGAAAAATGTAAGGGGAAAAAAAACACGATTTGAAATGTGGAATGACAAGGACAAATTAATTTCTACTTCCCAATGCACAAAGGACATCGGGCCAACGTCGGCCGCCGATGGCCCGCGCACAGTCGTGCGCGGGCCATCGGCGGCCGACGTCGGCCCCATGGCCTTTTGCGCATTGGGTTGTTATTCTAAGGAATGACAAGCGGAAATTGTTGGGGTTTTTTTGTCCTTGTAATTCGAAGGCGAGGATTTTGTTGTTATTTGTTTGTTTGTGTGTTTGTTTGTTTGTTCGTTCGTTCGTTCGTTTGTTTGAAATTATTTGTGTCCTTGTAATGCCAAAGCGAGGACTTCTTAATTGTGTGTGTGTGTGTGTGTGTGTGTGTGTGTGTGTGTGTGTGTGTGTGTGTGTGTGTGTGTGTGTGTGTGTGTGTGTGTGTTTGTTTGTTTGTTTGTTTGTTTGTTTGTCGTCTTTCTTTTTGGGCTATATTTATCTCACATTGAAGAAGCCATACTTCTCAGTGAATAACGTCTGTGTGCCTCTTACGGGCAGTCATCGGCCACGATAGACGATTTCGACGGTGGATAAAAAGCCATGCCGCAAACATGGCATGTTTGTCCAGGCATTTAATCCACTGAAATGCGTGCAATGTTGTCCTACTTCTGATTTTCGAACAACGTCTATTATAGCTTCAGATCTATCATCAGCGTTTTAACTTATTCAGCCCGACGGCCGTATTTCCCAAGTTTTGGAGGCGTCATCTAATGATTATGCACCAGTTGCAGGAGATGGATCGGCCATGACAATTCAAGGGGCTTGCCAGATTAGCTTTGCGCCGACAGGCGCCAAGCTTATCTGGCACTACCCTTGAATTATCATAGTCGACCCATCTCCTGCTGTAGTGCGTCTAATTATGTGCGCTAAAAGAAGCTAAGAATTTTTTTAGCAGGCTGCAGTATTTGGAAAAGATATTTAATTCTCTTTTCCGTGTATACTAATTCTGCGTTCGCGTTATCTAATCTACTTGTTGTTTTTTCGTTTTGTTGTTAATGTTACGTTTGTTTGTTTGTTTCTTTCTTTCTTTCTTTCTTTCTTTCTTTCTTTGTTCTTGCGTTCGTTTGTTTGTTTGTTTGTTTGTTTGTTTGTTTGTTTGTTTGTTTGTTTGTTTGTTTGTGTTTGTGGGTTGTTGTTTTTTTTTTGTTTTTTGTTTTTTTTGGGGGGTTGTTTGTTTGTTGTTGGGTTGGTTTTTTTTTTTTTTTTTTTTGGGGGGGTTTGGGGTTTGTTTAGTTGTTTGTTTGTTTGTTTGTTTGTTTTTGTTGTTGTTGTTTTGTTTTTGTTTTGTTGTTGTTTTTTTGGGGGGTGTTATTGTTGGGTTCGGGTTGTTTGTTTGTTTGTTTGTTTTTTGTTTGTTTGTTTGTTTGTTGTTGGTTAGTGTGTTTGTTGTTTGTTTTTTTTTGTTGTTTTTTTTTTTTTTTTGGGGGGGGGGGTTGTTTGTTTGTTTTGGGGGGTGGGTGCGGGGGGGTGGGGGGTGGGGCATTTCATGAATACAGATACTTTACTTTTTGTCCCTTTTTTGACAGGAATGAAGACATGAAAATGACATAGAGGGATTTGTTTCATAAAGTTTTAGATTACTAAGGAGGTGATAGTAGCAGATTTTCAAACTTCAACTTCCGGCCCTGAGGCGCCTTGATCATCTTGACAACAATAAAAGGATACACGTGCACCCTCGGGAGACTAGACCACACCATTCCATAAAGATCGGTTGTGGAAAGAGCTGGGCTTTGACAGGTGTGGGGGAGGTAGGGCAGATAAACCTGAAGTAAACACAAGACATCAATAATGAACTATAAAAAAAAAAAAAGAAGATGGGAAGTGAAATTGAATGAAAAAGCTTAAATTGAGAACACGTGTCCTGGAGTCACTTGCTTGAGTAAGCGTAGTCCTGCGCCAGCCACTAAGCAAGGTGCTCCGCTTTGGCGGAGCCGCACCTTGCTTAGTGGCTGGCGCATAACTACGCTCACTCATGTAATTGGCCTCTGTTCAGCACAGATTAGCACACCTAATTATAAAACACTTACCTTGGACAAAAGACAACGTCGGTAACAAGCAGAGCAAGGCAATCATTTGCACTGCGGAGTTCTTTCGGGTCTCCATCCTTAACTGTGACATTTGCACAGATCGTATCTTCTACACGCTAAATTCAATGGCTTCCTCTGGTAGGTTTTTCGGGTCACCTGCGTCGTCCTTTCAGAACATAAAATTTTAACCCGCCTTATAACGGAAATCCCACGAGGACTATAATTTAGAATGCCACGACTTCAAAAATAATAATTTTCTTTCTTCCTTGCTGTTTATAAGGCACAAGCCCCTGGAGCTTGGTTGAGCTTTGTTCTCGGTTCAACAGGGTCTCTTGAACTTTGTGTTAAAAGATGCAATTGTCTATTGTAATTTATTCAATGTTGTTTTTTTAAGCTCGCCAATCTCTGTTTGTTCTTTTCTCTGATTATTTGATTGTGTGGCAAACTCCGTCAGAAACACTTCTTTTTTTTTCTTTTCAGATGAAAATCAAGTTTCTTGCAGGGTTTTTTTTTCCCCCCGAAAATTCTAAAAGTCTTTCTCGAGCGTGAATCGACGATACTTGCTTTTATTCTGGAAAAAAAAATCGGCGTTCTTGTAGCGCATGCGTGGCCATGTCCAGTTGACGATTTTCTTACACAAGGAGATGAAAAATAAGCAAAAATAAAGCCAAGAAAAATTGTAACGCCTTTCCTGCCGGAAAATAAACTTGGACAAAATGCAACTGCAAGAGACATAGATCTTCATCAGCCCCCGCATTCGCGGGGGCTCATGAAGATCTATGTCTCTTAGTGACATGTAACACTTCGTGTCCATGTTCCTTGGAAGGCTGGAGTTCTTTGGCGCTAAATTAAGGAATATTTCATAACACAATCTTCGACCACCGGTAGGAAATGGGTTAAGCTAAGTTGTTGAAAGGCCGTGAAGGTCTGAGTGAAACAAAAATTACCTCTAAAAAGAAAAGACTTCTTGATTTAAAAAAAAAATAGTGTTGGCATAGATTTTTAGCAGTTTCTGACTACGTCAGAACCCGTACAATTTCTGACTACGTCAGAACCCGTACAATTTCTGACTACGTCAGAACCCGTCATCGCAAAAAAAAAAAAATATGTAAACGTCGTAAAGATATCAACAAGAGTGATCACTGAAAACATGTCCACAGATTTCCTTTTTAAAGAAAGAAACGTTTTCTTCTCATTTACTAGTTCATTAAAACTGCAACTGTAAAAATAAACCGCGCCAGTCATTAAAGAAGTTTACAAACTGCTAAATGAAAAGTTCCTGTCTTTTGAAATTATACCTGAAAACTTGCACTTGTTCAAATTGTTATTACCACTAAAAACGAGTTCTTTGTCCATGAAGTTGCTGTAAATGCACAATGCAGACTGTTCAGGTGACACGACTGACTCTAACTGTTGAATGCAGAAATACACGTGACACGACTGACCAAAGAGGTCGACCACGGAGGGGCAGATGTTGGACTGAACTACTGGAAAGACGGCTGAGGCACGCGCGATCTTCACTATCTCTGCGTCCAGTGTGTCGCACTACCCACTAATATAATCCCTCGCCCACGGCTCTCGGGTTGGTGTGAAGCAGCAATGCGCGATCCGACCGCCCTCACTGGAAAGTATGCAGTCGTGAAAGACGGAACGTTCCATCTTCAAGAGACATAGATTCTCATAAGCCCCTGCGGCCGCATTGGCTCATGAGAATCTATGCCTCTTGCATCTATGTCCTTAGAGCTGCATCAACCTCAGATTTTATCTCTAGCTTTTTCCTGCAGAGATCCATCATAATCTATGCCTCGTATCGGCTCAAGGGCACCCAAGATGTATGTGCCTGTCTCTGCTTGCCGCACGGACACATGACGATCTATACGCCTTACGCTGCAGTAGAAGAAGACTGGAATTGGTACCTGTTGTGGCTGCTGCAGCAGGGACTTACTGAAATTGATGCCTTCTACTGTAGGCTGCAAGGCTTCTTTAACTCATTCAGCCCCGACACACCACAGCAAGACATAGATCGAGCATGATAGTTCAAGGGTGGTGCCAGAATAGCTTGGCGCCCATAGGCGCCAAGCTATTCAGGCACCACCCTTGAACTATCATGCTCGATCTCTCTCTAGAATTGCAACACAGAGGGCAACTTGAAAATTTGGGGAGTTCGGCCCTGGAGAAGAAAGTGTTAAATCTGCTGTTCCTTTGGTTTTGCTAATAAATGTTGGGAGCATATTATGGTTCAATTACGCTCTGTGGTTCGGAGCCAAATCCCATATTCTATACCTCTTGCTAGTGGTAGTCGGCCCTTATATAATGTATAGCTGTGCTTCTTCGACCGAGGAAATCAGTGTGGGGGTAAGCCAGTGACTGAGTTCTGCGACTGCCCTGACGCGTACTTTGGCTCACACGCCGAGTTCCACGCGAACAGTCTAGACAATTACACCAGTCCTTTCCTGTCTTCTTATGTAGTAATTATGTAAAGAAAGTTAAATCTATACGGAATTTTCGCTTGTGATATTATCAAACGCAGGCTCCCTTTGATCTCTGCCCTGTGCAAGCAAAAGACAGTAAGTCTTTTTTTTGTAAAAAAACGATATTTTGACAAAAATGGACTTTGATTTCACAGGGCAGATGCGGTCTTGACGGAAAACTGGAAAAGAAACACCCCCAAAAATTAAAAATTAAAAAATCTTAAATACTATCCAGAAGACCTTTAACCCATTCGCCCGGACGCACTACAGCAGGAGATGGATCGACCATGATAATTCAAGGGTAGTACCAGATTAGCTTGGCGCCGACACTCCCAGATTTGGGAAATACGTGCGTCGGGCTGAAAAAGTTAAGTGCGTACCGTAGGCTCATTAAGTGACATACTTAGCGACGCAGACCAAGTTCATTAGCTGAATTCAGGGAAAACAGAAGAAGAACTTGCTTCAGGGTAACGGTCCTCACGTTTCACTGTTGAGCCTTGGAATATGATTATAAGGGCCTCACAAAAAGTAAACCTGGTGATTGATTGGTTGTGTTACAGCTTTCACACAACGGAGACTATATCAGCGTGAAAATGTAATTATATCTCAATAAAGGAGGCGATTGGAATGTCGATTTTTGCCAATTCACTGCCGGGCAAAAGTGAACACTACCCGAGTGCAAGAGACATAGATCCTCATGAGCCCCCACAGCTGCGCTGCGGGGGCTCATGAGGATCTATGTCTCTTGCTGGGACTAGTATGTATCCATATTCATTGGACGATTGTTTCCTTTGGTCCTTGAATGAACAAAGATTTCAGAAACATAATATGCGTTCATTGGCAGGGGAGCGGTCAATGAACCTCCTCCATACCTCAATTACCTCCATAATGAACCTCCATCGTGGTGGCCTTGATCTTAGGTCTTCCCTTTGTTGACCGTGTCACTAGCGCCATCGTGGTGGCGCATCAGCATCATCAAAATGCAATGGTTTTGTTATGTGTGTTTCAGTTGTATTATTAGTTAACCCATTCAGCCCTGACGCACTACAGCAGGAAATGGGTCGACCATGATAATTCAAGGGTAATGCTAATCTGGCACTGCCCTAGAATTATCATGGTCGATCCATCTCCTGCAACTGGTGCATAGTCATTAGATGACTGACGCCTCCAAATTTTGGCAAATACGGCCGTCGGGCTGAATGAGTTAATGTATCGCTGCAACATATAGGCGGCCTTTTTTTCACAATTTTTTTACCTTTTTTAATGTTCAGTAGTACTAGTAGTATGGTAACCTGAAACCAGGTGGTGTACATCACTGCGAGACAGTTCGAATACAGTTCTGGTACAGTCCTCGCATTCACTTTCAAGTGACACGAAGTACCATTTAACGTACCAAAACCCGCTTTTCGTACGCTAAGTAGTAAGTACTTAGTGTCTTTTGAAACACAGCTGCGCACGCACTGCTACAATTGTGGAAAACCACCCCAAAAAACAAAACAACAGTGGACGCATAATGTGGAAATCTTTGTAAATTCAATTGCAAAATCCCCATTTATGAACATGGACAACAAATGGTTTCAACAAGAGGCATAGATCAATGAATGGATTAATAATCTGAGTTACACACACTTTTGGCTCATATATTATCTTTAATATTTTTTAATATTTTGAATATATTTCCTTGCGGGTTTTATCTAGGACGTTGTCACTGCAGAACGAGACAACAGGAAGGCGGGCCATAGCGTCTGGACAGTTTCGCGCTGCCCACTTGGTCAGCTTCTGCGGTGAGCATTTCGCTTGACCCTTTCCTCCCTGACCCGCTGCAGCAGTATACAGAACGACCATGATAGTTCAAGGGTTGTGCCCGAAAAGCTTGGTGCCTCTGAGCTTTGCTATCTACATGGACAGTTTTTGCCGTTTTCATTTCAGTGAACTCGTGAAGCCCATGAGACAAAACGAGAATGATATCTCAAGGGTGGTGCCAGAATAACTTGGCGCCTGGAGGCGCCAAGCTATTCTGGCAGCACCCTTGAACTGTCTTCACAATAACGTTCCTAATTGTAGTGGGCATGTGGGTCTAATGGATTAATCGTTGCAATATCAGTGTTGTTCGAAGGACTATGCACCGGAAAGCGTTTTATGATACAGATATACGCAGCGCATGGAAGGAAGGCAGCCGCTAATAAGCCATCGGGCTGTTAATATGCTGTCCAATTAGCCGTAAATCAATCTCTCTCTCTCTCTCTCTCTCTCTCTCTCTCTCTCTCTCTCTCTCTCTCTCTCTCTCTCTCTCTCTCTCTCTCTCTCTCTCTCTCTCTCTCTCTCTCTCTCTCTCTCTCTCTCTCTCTCTCCCTAAGTTGGTGTTCATGCGCAAAATCACCCTCTCAGAAACACCAGCCTATCTCAATAGTTTGTTCCACCTTGCTCATACGAGGTCTAGTCGAACACCAGGGAACAATCTTGTAGTACCGATGCCTCGGCTGGACATTTCAGTATAGGTCGTCATTGTCCTATTCTGGTGCAAAGTTATGGAACTCTATTCCTGCGGATGTTAGAGCCGCGCCATCGCTTAAAACTTACAAGACCAAGCTGCTGAAACATCTAGGCAAAACTTAATTTTTATTTTTATTTTTATTCTTACATGTAGCATTCCATGCCTTGTGCGGCATTTCGCGGATAGTCTGCGTTCACTTGTAACATTTATGAACGCGTGTAATATACCGCTGGCATTCCAGCAAACCGCATTATGTAATATCCATGACCCCATGGACTCGGCTTTGATCCTGAGCTTATCCAGTGCTAGTGGACAATTGTGGGCCTATGTTAAGTTGCCGTTGACGCTGTGATTTGAGAGGCTCGCTGATTTCAGCTGTGCTTGGGTGTGGGGTTGGTAAGGAATCAGGTTCATAGCCAAGAAATGAGACTGTCATTGTGCTGGTTTTTTTTTTTTTTTTTTTTTTTTTTTTGTGCATGGCAAATGTGCAGCTGGTGGACGGTAGTGTTTTTTATGGGATTTAAATATTAGGGGATGACTGGGACTGACTATGGCTAAGAGACTGGACAGTACGGAAACGGCACTGTGTTCCGTGGCCTATAGTTTCTTCGCGTCGACCCGAGCGCGCGATGATTGCGGGGTCACTATAAGATTACTTTTACTGCAGATATAACAGCTACGCGCGCATCTGTTCGTGCTTGCGCACGCGCGCGCGCGCGCGCGCGTGTGTGTGTGTGTGTGTGTGTGTGTGTGTGTGTGTGTGTGTGTGTGTGTGTGTATGTGTGTTGTATGCGTGTTTGTTGGAGCGAGCCGTGTTGATTTTTATGATGAGAACAATAGGAGTTTCAATGTACAAAATCGTTATGCCCTTTACATTTGCTGTAGTATAGTTTTAAATAATAGCAATGTATGTGTACATTATATACAAGCTAATCTGGCACAAACCTGTGCTCGCGGCAATAGCACACCGGCGCGCGCGCGTGTGTGTGTGTGTGTGTGTGTGTGTGTGTGTGTGTGTGTGGGTGAGAGAGTGATTTTATGTACGTTATTTTGTTTTGTAGTGTGTAGCAAGGACAAGAATGAAAACAGGTCTGCGCACCTATTCTTTCATCCTTGGAAAATAAAGTTTCATTTCATTTCATTTCATCTCTCTCTCTCTCTCTCTCTCTCTCTCTCCTCTCTCTCTCTCTCTCTCTCTCTCTCTCCTCTCTCTCTCTCTCCTCTCTCTCTCTCTCTCTCTCTCTCTCTGTTCGAGCGTCTGACCCCCCATCGTGGCTGACTAATGAAATCATTCAGGCGATGGAGCTTAGAAATAAGTTACGCAGAGAGAAAAACTATGCCGAATTTTAGACGCAGCGTAGCAAGGTAAAATATCTTATTAGAGAGGCGAGGAAACTGTCATTTCAAAAATGTATTGAGGAGGATCGCAGCGTCTCAGCAATATGAAAGGGTCTGCACTCTCTAACCAACAAACGTCGTGACATCCCAGAAAGTCTGTCCGCAGACAAATTTAATGAGCATTTTCTGTCTGTAGCCGAGTCACTTGGTTTCGGCTAATTCTTCAGACACCTTTACAACTGACTTGCTGGAAACCTTTTGTAATGAGAAACTTAGGGCAGTTGACGCCTTCGTCATACCGAGAATAGCGGTCCATGAAGTCGGACAGCATCTCTCTCGCCTGGAGAATAAAATCTCCTATGGTCTTGTTGGTATAAGTGGGTATGTCTTGAACTTGGCTGCTCCATATATTGTCGAGACACTAACCTATATTTACAATCTCTGCATAGAGAATAATTTCTTACCCGCTGCTTTTAAAAAAACGCTAAAACTATTCCTCTCCCGAAAGCTAAAGACTTCTCTGATATCATTAATTATCGTCCAATATCTCTTTTCTCTGCATTATCTAAACCATTAGAAAGGCATATTCAGCAAAATCCTTCAACAATACCTAGATAAACGTTCACTCTTACACAAATTGCAGTCTGGCTTTCGGCCTCAACATTCATGTCAGACTGCCCTAATACATGTAACCGATAAATGGCTAAACAAAACTTAACCAGTCCCACATACCAGGTGCTGTCTTTCTCGACTTTCAGAAAGCGTTTGACCTCATTGACGATCAGCTGCTTCTTCGCAAGCTTCAATTGTATCTGAGATGTCATAGATCAGTTGCTTTCTTTCAATCGTACCTGAAGGATCGCACTCAACCTGTATATTTTAACGGTAATTCTCATCGGAAGGATTTGTCAAATATTCTCGGACCTCTCCTATTTAACATATGTATAAATGACTTACCCCTGCAGCTGTCTGACGCAAACACCACTTGTGAGATGTTTGCGGATGACACCACTTTGCATACATCAGCGAAAGACGTCCAACAGATATCAAACACTTTACAAGGCAGTCTAGATGAGGTAACAGCTTGGTGTGATGCAAACCATATGGTACTGAATCCTTCCAGAACGGAAACAATGCTCCTCGAAACACGCCAAAAACACCAGCTTCACCCTTCCCCTCTAAACCTTGCCATTGGCAATGATCCAATTAAGCAAGTGTCGGAACATACTCTACTTGGTGTTGTTATCGACGATCGCTTTCAGTGGCAATCACATGTTGACAAATGATTTGCAAAGCCGTGTCTAAAAAAAACTATTTCTTCTGTCACGCTTATAACGCATCATAGATCTTCCAACTTGAAAACTGTTTTACAATGCCTATATCAAGCCTCATTTTGACTATTCCTCCTCTGTACTGATGGGATGGCTGCTGTGAAAATCACTTCAAAAGACTGAACTCGCTCCACCGCCGCACAGCAAAGCTAATACTACCATGTTCAAATTTGACCACGGACGAAAAGCTTGTCCAGCTAAGCATGTTGCCATTGCAAAAGCAGCTCTTCGTCAATAAAGCGATGCTGATGCACAAAATCGTCGATGGCAAATTCATTATTCATTCAGTCCTCTCTGCGCCGTCTGGTGCTTGAGGCGACGGCAAGGGAGCGCCACTTTTGTCTGTCAGCTGCTATTTTGGGTGCTGTTTGCAGAGTAAGGCCTCTGTTCTTGAGCTCTCGCTCCACGGTTCGGCGCCACGTCTCCTTTGGTCGCCCACGGTTTCTCTTCCCCTGTGGTGTCCATCTCAGTGCCACCCTTGGTAATAAGTCGGGTGACATTCTGCAAACGTGGCCTAGCCATCTCCATCTCCGTGTGGCGATGGTTTCAGCGATGCTGTCTGCGCCTGCTCTCTTCCGTAGTTCCTCGTTTGTAATCATGTTTGGCCAGAAGACCTTCATGATCCGTCGCAGGCACTTGTTCTGGAAGACTTCCAGCTTGCGTTCCGTAGCAGTAGTGGATTTCCAGCACTCTGACCCATAGAGAAGGACACTCAGCACGTTACTCTTAAAAATACGAAGCTTGGTGTGGATGCTCAGGTTTGTGGTCCTCCAGATGGGTTTCAGCATTGCGAAGGCTTGGTTGGCTTTGCTGATTCTTGTGGTGATCTCCCTTGTGCAGTCTCCATCTGTGGTAACCTTGCTGCCCAGGTACGTGAACTCGTCCACCTCTTGCAGAGGTTGGTCATTGATGGTGATTGGGTCGCCCACTATGGTGTTCTTCCTCATGACTTGAGTCTTCCTAATGTTGACCCCGAGACCTATGGAGCTTGCTGACTGTGTCAACTGTTGTGTCTTCTGTTGCATGTCCTGGTTTCTGCTTGCCAGCAGCCCGATATCATCGGCGTAGTCGAGGTCATCCAGCATTGAGGTCAGCGTCCACTGAATTCCCTGCCTCCTTCCCTCTGTGGTGCGGCGCATGATCCAATCAATTGCCATTGAGAAGAGGATCGGCGAAAGAATACATCCTTGTTTCACTCCGGTTTCCACCTTAAACGGTTCGGTGAGCTGGTTGTTGTGGACGACTCTGCACTCAAAATTCTTGTACAGGGACCTGATGACGTTGACAAGTTTCTGGGGGATTCCATAGTATCGCAGGATTTTCCAAAGGGAGTCTCGATGCAGACTGTCGAAGGCCTTCTCAAAGTCCACAAAGACCACATAGAGGGATCCATTCCATTCGTTAGACTGTTCAAGGATCTGTCTTAGGACGAAAATATGGTTCTTTGTCAGATTTTTCAAAAGATCTGGGACACTGAAGAAGCGCCGAGCGATTGGAAGACCGGCACCATCGTCAAACTTCCGAAGAAAGGAGACCTGGGGAACTGTAACAACTGGCGAGGCATTACCTTACTATCCCTCACCAGCAAGATCTTCAGCCGCATTCTCCTTGAACGCATTACGACAGCAGTGGATGGCATCCTTCGCCAGGAGCAGGCAGGCTTTAGGAAAGGCAAGTCCTGCATTGACCATATTTTCGTCGATGGCAAAGCTCCACAGTATTTACTGACAATGTTTCGACATTCGCAAATTCGCTACATAAACCAGAGGAACAATCATCTTGTCGTGACTCGCTCTAGAATTGATCTGTTTAAGACTAGCTTTTCTTTTTCGCGTGCATTCCTATGGAACTCCTTACCAACAAAGGTAAAATCTTTAAATCGCATAAGGAATTTAGAAATGCTCTCTTCAAATTATTCTTCAGACCTTGACGTAGTTCATTTTACTCATTTAACGGTCAGTTATACATACCTCAAGTTGGTTACAATGTAACCAGCCTTGCGCGTGCACCTCTCTCTGTCTCTCTCTCTCTCTCTCTCTCTCTCTCTCTCTCTCTCTCTCTCTCTCTCTCTCTCTCTCTCTCTCTCTCTCTCTCTCTCTCTCTCTCTCTCTCTCTCTCTCTAGACGGCTTGAGACAGGCGAAACGATGTATAATTGTTCTATCCTGAAATAAACAATTTATCATCTCTCTCTATATCGAGAGCTCACACGCACACAGTATGTCTCACGTTATGGGGAGAAAGGAAAAACAAGATTTGCTGACAACTGCGAGGCATTTCGATCAGAATGTATGCGAATTTAATGATGGGAAAAACTCAGTAAAATATTTATCGGTCGAGGGGGTCAGTCGCTTACTTATATCCAGTACTTTGGCTGGCTGAAGTGTTTGGCGGCAAATCGTGTTGTCATTCTCAATCTGAGAATGCAATATGTTGTATTCTTTCTTTCTTTCTTTCTTTCTTTCTTTGGTTGGTGGCTGGCTAATCTGTCGGTTGGTTGTTTGCTTGCTTGCTTGGTGGGTTGGTTGGTCGGTTGGCTGGCTGGCTGGCTGGCTGACTGGTTGCTTGCTTGCTTGTTTTGTTTGCTTGGTTAGTCGGTTGGTTGTTATTCAGTGGTCTATACCTCGATCTCTCTTTGCATTGAAGAGGACTGATGTAACTCGCCAAAGGCCTCCATGACTCCAGATACACTCAGCTTCAACAAAATGACCGCGGATCGATCAGGAGTGAGAGTAAGTTGGGTGAGTTACTCCTTTATGAGCAACAACACCGCAACAAAGTGACCCGGTCAATCTAGCGCACATAATATTGACCCTTGGTCGATCTTCTTATCATTATCCCTTTCACCGCCGAGAAAAAAACTGAACGCAATCCAACTGTAAGAGGTATAGATCCTCATGAGCCCTCGCAGTTGCAGGAGGCTCATGAGGATCTATGCCTCTTGCTGAAACCACTTTGTATCACGAAACGCGATAGCGTTTGAGCCAAAACCACTAAGTCACCGCGAACACACACGGCGAAATGCAGAGCAGTAAATTAACAGAAACGATAGTTAATACATTATCGCAGAAATGCAAGGCTGTCAAACTCATTATTGGCTGCTGCTACTGTCACTTGGATTGTTGTTTACAGTAGACAGCACCCAAATGAACACGCCAGCACGTCAAACCATAAACGGAGTTTGTGTAATTTGATTTTCCGCATGTCAAAAACGCTCTTATTTTTTTTCCTTTGTTTTATTATTTTTTTTTTTTAATTCAGACTACCGAAACTTTTTCTTGAGAAAACATTTTTTGTGTATGGCAGGACAAAATCTTGCTACGTTCATGTTCGTTTTGGATTCCTCAGTGGGATTTCATCGTGTGTATGAGGAAATGCAGTTTTGGCCATTGTTTTACGCCGATACGCGTTTCTTGTTTGGATCCATGTTCCTTGGACGGCTGGGCGTCTTTGACGTTGAATTTACTTTGGTTTGAAAAACTCATTCTGCGTCCACTGGCAGTTGTTGTTGTTTTGTTTTGTGTTTTCTTGGACTTTGGTTGTTGGTTTGTTTGGGGTTTTGTGTGTGTGTGTGTGTGTGTGTTTGTTGGTTTGTTGGTTTTTATGGTTTAGTTGTTGGGTTTTCTTTTGTTTTGTTTTCTTTTGTTCTTTTTTTTTTTTTTTTTCTTGTTTTGTTTTGTTTTGTATTGTTTTGTTTATTTTGTTCTGTTTTGTTTTTTGTTTTGTTTGTTTGGGGTTTTTTGTTTTGTTTTTGTTGTTGTCTTGCATGTTGTTTTGTTGTTGTTTTGTAGGAGGGGGATTTTTTTATTTGTGTGTGTGTGTATATATATATATATATATGTGTGTGTGTGTGTGTGTGTGTGTGTGTGTGTGTGTGTGTGTGTGTGTGTGTGTGTGTGTGTGTGTGTGTGTGTGTGTGTGTGCGTGTGTGTGTGTGTGGATTGGTTGAGGGTCTCACACTGTCTGTTCCTCCATCTCCCCTCTTCCTTTGTTTCCCCTTCCTCCTTCCTATTTCCTTTTCCTCACATCACCCATCCTCTCTTTTTAATGTCGTTGTGTCCGTTAGAAGAACGATTTGACACAAAAAAGGACTTCAGGAGCGCGAGACAAGACCACTTAACCGCTTCAGTACCGATCAACACCACGAGCACAACCCACTGCAAGAGGCATAAATCCTCATGAGCCCCCGCGACTGCGGGGGCTCATGAGGATTTATGCCTCACCTCTTGCTGGCCTGATTCGTTCCAGCCGGCGGTGATTCTGCGATGGTTTCAAGGGGGGATCAGTTCTAGAGGGATGGCAAGGGATGGTTTAATTGTGTTATCCGCACCCGCCTGCTTCATTTCCGCACCGGACATGCGTGACGGATGAGAGTCAGGGTGTAGTCACGCGCTCAGCCGGTGTACGTGCGCCGAGTGTATGTCAGCGTGCGCGGTTCAGTGCTGCGCCACTAACGAGACGTGTCACGTCCTTTATTGTCGCATAATCACCGCCCACCCCCACCTCCCATCTCCCCCCCCCCCCCCCCACACACACACACACACACTTTGGTACCGGTTTCAGGCCACTTTACAAATTTCAAATACAAGCGATCAAAAATCTCTGTAACTTCAGTAGCTGAACTGGCCCTTCGTCTGTCTTGTACTGTGTTTGTCTTAAATGGTGTAAATCCGTGTCTGTTACGTGAGTGTGCGTGTTGGGTTTCAGTTCGCGGCGCTTTGAGTCGATTCGTCCAAAACAGAGAAAAAGCGCCTATTATAGTAACGGTATTATTATTATTATTATTATTATTATTATTATTATTAACACTGGTGTGGGAGAGTGTGTATTAACTGAGCATTTGTAAAGATTGGAAAATATTACCGACGAGGAAAAAAATGCGACACCAATTGAATGATTCGACTGATGTCGCATTTCTTTTGCCAGTCAATATACTTCAGGTGCTAGTAAAATCCCGTACTTTGAAGAAACAAAAAAGATGCACATTTCCAAACTGTGGCCTTTTCACGAATGAAACACAATGTACATGTTGCTTCATCGGTGGACGAGATTCATCAACCGGAACGTCGTGCAATTTCTATTTTTGAAGGATTTTACTGACAACTGAGTCTTTTTCTTCTATAACAATCCCAGCCGTAAACCTTTTAATCTCACTGGTAAAGAAAATATCTTTCTTAATCCACGCCAAATCGTTCAAAAATGTTTATTGCAAATGCGATGTCATGTTCAGACAATTCTCACTCAGACAATTCCATTTCAGAACTGTATAAAAAAAAAAAAAAAAAAAAAAAAAAAAAAAAAAAAAAAAAAAAAACCTTTTGTCTTGTTTTCCACCGAAATTTATGCACGTGAATGTAGATATACGTATACAGAGTATTTTACAATAGTATTTGCATTATTAGTTACAATCCATAAAGCCCAGCTAATGAGACGACGAACCCTTCTAATGACAATGACGTTATTGTCATAAACACTTCTTTTTAGTTTTTAAGAACTTGTTCGTCTTCTCACGCTTACATACATACAATGCATTTCGTATTTTAATCATTCACTTTGCTTGTATTAATCATACAGATACAGTACTCATTACTCTCGCAAAATCACCAGTTCATCATCGAGTATTACAACAGAGCTTTAAACCAACATTTATCAAAGCTGTCCGTCAATGTAACTAAGTCGCTTACATATTGGCACTGTCGTTAAAGCTAAGCATTATGTACAAGAATTTGGAAATGGTTTGACCATGACAGCTCAAGGGTAGAGCCTGATTAGCTTTGCGCCTGTAGCCGCCAAGCTAATCAGGCACTACTCTTGAGCTACAATGGTCGAACCATTTCCAACACCTGGTGTTGGAATCTGGTTCATTGACTAGTAGGAGTAACACCGCATAAGCAAAGAACAAAAAAAAAAAAACTCATTCCCTTGTTAGATTTTTGCACTCTAAATGGTATCTCACGTTCTTAAGCTTCCAAAACTGCAACAGATTGAATATCTTTGCGGATTGGACTGCACTTCTAGACTTGCTGCAAAGGCAATATTTCTGCTGAGGAGACTTTCATCTACTGGGCATCTGGCCAGACGTCGGAGCCGTGTGCAGGTGAAGTCACGATGGCGCAGCAGGCGATGCGAGCCCCGGCGTTTCCAGACTTCTTGCTGGCCTCAGTACCTCCCATTCCCAAGTCATCTGGGCCCGCATGGAGCTGGTGAATAAAATAAAAGGGTATGAGGGTTGCTCGTGATTGCCGATGTTGTCGTCATCGGCCTTAAATGCGGGATGTCAGATTGTATGTATGGGCACTTATTGGCGGTGAATTGGTTAAATCACGTCATACTGAGGCTAAAAGCTTCAAATTTGTACACTGCCATATGCAAGCTACGTTATAGTACTTACAGATAAGGATATAAACCAATGGCTTTAGTTCAAGTTAGTTATTTGGGTTTAACGCCGAGCAGGTGACTAAGGCCATCTGACGGCGGGATGGGTAAAAATCTGGTCAGCCAGACTAAAAGCAAGGTCTTAAGACAAGATGTAAATATAGCTTTAAAATGTCAGGCTAAAATGTCGTACATGTCTTTAGGCTTTAGTTCAAGGGTGGTGCCAGAATAGCTTGGCGCCTAGAGGCGCCAAGCTATTCTGGCACTACCCTTGAACTATTTTAGTCAAACTTACTTCACATTCCGAATGATAAGGGTTAACAAGATCAAACTCGTCAGCCAGGATCATCGTCCGTGTCATTGTCTTCATCATTATCATTAATCAATGAAGAATAAATGTGAAAAAAATATATCGCTCCTAATAGCAGATACAAAACGCTGAAGAAAAATCATTGCGACTATATCTGTTATCACAGTCAGAAATCGTCTCGTAGTCGCCCAAAGAATGCAATGCAATGCAATTTTTTACAGGGACTAAGACTTCCAGCTATCGCTGATTTCGTCTGAGGGGGGATGGGCCAGGGGAGGGGGGGGGGAGGGGGCCTGTCTTGCTGACTGTCTGTCGCCCCGTCGCGCAGTGGCTGATGGTGTTGCCAGGGCCGGGTGGTTGGTGGTGGAGGAGGCGGGTGGTGAGGCCGGGGGACCGTTGCTTTAGTGCCAGGCTGGAGGGTGTTGACAGGCCAGCCACTCTAAAAGTTCTTGTACGAGTGGTGGCGGGGTGGTGGTGGCCGGCGAAACCGTGGCTGGTGGAGGCAGGGTGCGGGGATTCGGGGTGGTGGAGGTGGTGGCCAGTGGATTCTGGGTCTTGGTGCTTGGCGTTGGAATGGGCGGGCTGGGTGGCGATGTGGTGGTGGTAGACGGAGGTGGGGTGGTGGTGTGGGAAGTAGTGCCGGGCGTTGCTGTGTCCTGAATCTCTTTGGTGGGCGGTGGCGTTGGTGGGTTGTAGTTTGTTGTCTCTTGGCCGGTGGTTGAGGGTTGTGATTCTTGTTCGCTTCATCGGGGGTCTGGGTGGTCGTGTTGGTGGTGTCAGTCGGTGGGGCGTCTGCCCTGGCCTTCTGTTGCCTTGGTAGGTCAGTGTTGCATCCCCTCTCATGGGTTGCTGGTGGTGTCGTGAGGCGCTCTCGGTCGTTGGTCGCTGTGGTGGTTGCGGTTTCGGTATCTTTGTTTGCTGTGGTTACTGTCGCTTGGCAGTTGCTGTCTTGTTGTGTTTTGACTGCTTGGCTTCCGCTGTTCGTAGTTTTGGGTGGACAGAGATCGGCGAGTTCTCCGGTGTCTATTAGCCATCGTGTGGCGTCGCCCAAAGAACTTCACACGACAAACCGATAGACCTTCACAACCAATGACCTTCAGATGAAAACCATACAGACCAATGACCTTGACCCACTTGGGTGCCGGTGGCAATTTTTAAAAGGTGGCCTGTCAAATCGTTCTCCTCCGAGAACCAGTGGAAGAGAGAATAAGCTGCCAGCTGACTGACTGACTGACTGACTGACTGATTGGTTGGTTGGTTGGTTGGTTGATTGATTGATTGATTGATTGATTGATTGATTGATTGATTGATTGATTGATTGATTGATTGATTGATTGATTAAAAACTTCGCCGAAGAGGATTGAGTCAGCAAGAGATCGTCACCACGAATCTCTGCCTCTGGCAGATGACGGAATACACGCTTCCTGTACGCGTGTCTTTGGACTCATTCGAGACGTTTCGCATTCGAATACGCGGCTTCTGCCGCGTATCCAAATGCGACACGTTTCGAATGAGTTCAAACCCGCTTGTGCAGCAAAGAACACGTCTCGCTTTTTTTCTTTCTTTTTTTTAACGTATAATACACTTAGAAGAGACTTACCACAATACCGCGCCCAAGTAGGGAGTGAGGCCCAAACAGGGTGGCTAGTGTGTCGTTGAACGTAGTATTCGCAAAGCCGAACTCGTCCACGTGAATGTTTCCAAAGTCACCGGGATGTCTGCACATGAGAATCTTGTCACTAAATTCGGAGAGTAATATTTAACTCATTAAGCCTCGACACACCACAGCAAGACACGGATTGAGCATGATAGTGAAAGGGTGGTGCCGGAATAGCGTGGCGCCCATAGGCGCCAAGCTATTCTGGCACCACCCTTGAACTATCATGCTCGATCTGTCTCTAGAATTGTAATACAGTCCTTCAGAGAGCAACTATAAAATTTGGGGATTTCGGTCCTGGGGCAGAATGTGCTGGGGGGGAAATCAAACTTCAAGACAGTGTATCGTCCACGGCAAAAGAAAACACAGAAATTTGTAGTGAGATTATGCAACTCGCAACGCTTTTTTCGACCATGTTTTACAAGGCTGTCTCAAGTTCACTTGTAGTGATACAGGTTGTGCTGTCTCCACCCTACTTTTGACTGTTTTGTGGCAGTGCGGCGTAACGATCAGCAACTGAGGCGGGTTAGAGTATGAACGACCCAACTGTGGCACTGCACCGATTCGAAGAGGAAAGAATATGTCCATTCTGGTGCTAAACCCCTTTAAACAAGTCATTGCATTGTATAAATGAATTAAATTATGCCTGACGTCCCGTTACGCCAAACAAACCACTCGGGCTCAGTATGACCTATAAAATGCAAACTAAAGCTAAAGGTAAAGCTAACGCTCGCATTTTATCGGTCGATTGATTTATTTTGCGTAAAGTGACGTCAGACGTAATTTAATCTCTATGTATCATACATGAGGACTTGGGATAGTATATTAACCCTTCCCCTGCCACGAACGTACACTGTACGTTCATTTTTGTTTCTGAACTCTTGATTCATTCAACGACCAAAAGCCAACAACGCCCAAGAAAAATGGATATCAATTGGTCTCAGCAAGAGGCATAGATCCTCATGTGCCCCCGCAGTCACGGGGGCTGATAAGGATCTATGTCTCTTGCAGTTGGATCGTGTTCACTTTGTTTCTCGGCAGTCAAGGGGTTAATACCCGTGCTAATCACAACAGTCTGCAATAATTCAAAGGCCATGGGCACAGTAAAAAATAAAAAATAAAACACAAATTTAAGAAAGAACATTTTTTTGAATATCCTTAATCCGACGGCCGTATTTCCCAAATTTTTGAGGCGTCATCTAATGACTATACACCAGTTGCAGGAGATCGATCGACCATGATAATTCAAGGGCAGTGCCAGATTAGTTTGGCGCCGACAGGCGCCAAGCTAATCTGGCACTACACTTGAATTATCATGGTCGACCCATCTCCTGCTGTAGTGCGTCAGGGCTTAATATCCTTAATGTAAGTAGTTAGTTAGTTAGTTGGGTTGAACGCCGAGCATTAATGTAAGTAGCTGTAGGCAGAGAATAGTTTTGTGCTTTCTAATTGAAAAAAAAAATGTGGTCACTTATTTACCGCTTTCAGTGCTATCTGATGCAGACTGAGTTTCTGCAATCTTCGTTAATTCAATACCAACAACAACAACAACAAAACTGCCTGTCCCAGAAACATGGCTTCAGAGTGGTGTCGGCAAGAGGCATAGATCCTCATGAAGCCCCCGCAACTGCGGGGGCTCATGAGGATCTATACCTTTTGCAGCTGGATTATGTTCAAATTTCACGGCACTCAACGGGTTAAATGAGGGTGTGTGTGTGTGAAAACAACGTGTGAACTACGTGAATTTTAACCCGTACAATGCCGTGACAATTTGAACAACATCACACCCAACTGCAAGAGGCATAGATCCTCATGAGCCCCCGCAGTTGCGGGGGCTCATGACGATCTATGCCTCTTGCTGACACCACGTTGAATCCATGTTACTGGGACAGCTAGGGTTCTTTTGGTGCTGAATTAACGAAGATTACAAAAACTGACAGTGCGTCAACTGGCACTGGAAGGGTTTTAAACATACAATAACAAAAGCAACAGACTAAACAATGAGACATACCGTTCAGCAGCGTCATGCCCGCCGTGTGCCGTCTTGGTTGGGTTGAAATGGCCGCCCTGGTTGTTACAGTCGTTACTGACGTCACCAAACTCGTGGCCGTGTATGCCGTGCATGTGATGGTGTTTCTGTCCCTCGGGGCTGGCGTGGTCCACGTTAAGGCCTGACAGGTCCACGGAGATTTGCAGGGGCTGTTTCGGCTGAACGTGTAACGGAATGAAAGTTCATGAGTCATGTGTCTTTATACTTTATACCAGGGGCGGATCAGTTATCTCGGAGGTGGGGGTGGGGTGGGTGGGGGGGTGGGGGAGGGGGCGGCGGAGGGGGGTCCAACTTCTTGTTTGGGACCCTCAGTCTGACACAAAAGGCCTCGTGACGCCTTCCCAGTAGGCGAATAAAAACGCGGGGGGAGGGGGGGGGGGGGGGGCGGGGACTGAGGGGCGGTGGCAAAATGGGGCGTGTGTAAGCCTCCTGCCCCTTTTCACCGCCAAAATATACAAAACCGAAAGGTTGGGGGGGGGGGGTGGGGAGGGGGAGATTCCAAGCTGCCCCTACAGGAACTTTGTTAAAGCATTTTAACCCGTCACATCCTGAGGCTGGTTTTTTTCTTTCTTTCTTTGTTTTTTCTTTTTTTGTGTTTGTGAAAATTTGCTTATTGTCCTGTGAAACCTACATTACGGATTAGGAGATGGATCAAGCACTTTATTTCAAGGGTGGTGCCAGAATAGCATGGCGCCTCAGGCGCCATGCTACTCTGGCACCACCCATGAACTATCACAGTCAACTTTATTTCAAACAATGGAAGTATCAGTATGAAAAGTGTTAAAGAATTTTTGGCGGGGGGGGGGGGGGAGGGGGTTCTGGAAGCCCTTGAACTCCACTCCCAGCCAGAACCGCCCTTGTAGCCTTTCAAACAAAAAGGAAAGCACACTTAAAAGGAACAAAAACAAATCATTGTATTATGTTGTACTTTCTAAGCTTGTATCTTTTTCTCTGTTTGGGAATTTCTTTGCATTTTACCTGCTTAGCAGTCACCTATTTGGTCTGTGTTTTACAGCCTTGAACGATGTGCTTGTGTGTATTATATTGCCTTGGACGACCAAAAAAAAAAAAAAAACGCGCTTACAAAGGTACCACACAGTTTATGTGTGTTTCTTTCTTTGTTCGATTTTTTTTTAATGCTTGACGTTCGCGTCAGGATTTTATATTGCCTTGAATAATGCAGACGCAGAATCATATCTCTCGGGTGTATTCAAAATAGTCCACACTGAAACTATAAAAAAAAAATTAAACAATTGAAAATTGCACGGCCGCTTCAAGAGGTTGTTGGTCCGATGTCAATAATAAGCTCCTGCCCTTAACGCAAGAATCAACACTTACCAAATCTGTTGTATTATAGTGAATTGAATTGAAACTTTATTTTCTAAGGATGAAGACAGTAGGCACGCAGGCCTTTTTACACGTCTGTCCTTAATAACATTTTAAATAAATATAACGGCAGAAAAGATAACATGACAAATAAATAAAAATAAAAAGAAGACAGGATAATAATAATAATAATAATAATAATAAACAGAAATATTTCGCGCGCGCGCACACACACACACGCACACACACACACACACACACACACAC
Organism: Semisulcospira habei; assembly: GCA_036245525.1. NCBI lineage: Eukaryota > Metazoa > Mollusca > Gastropoda > Semisulcospiridae > Semisulcospira > Semisulcospira habei. The sequence continues at coordinate 142,809,695 of BTPG01000003.1, forward strand.
ACACACAAGATGGAGGGAGGCTGGAAGTAAATGCAACACAATCTGCCTCCGCCGAAGGTATTATTATGTTTCCAGAGGGCGCTCCGAAAGGCCCAAAAATGCAAAGTAAGTGACCGTCCCAAACAACATTGTGGAAATGTTGCTTCAGAGAAGAAAATATTTAACACGACTTTTGCGCAATATTTTTGGTACAGACAACTTGAGGAAGAACTAATATTTGGATTTCCAGCTTGTGTACAGACTTTTCCTGTTTAGCGTGAATTTCCTGCATGAAAAACAAAATGGTGCTAGAAATTGGAAAAAAAATAACAACTGAATATTTTTTATATGTTTAACATGGTAAATACTGGAAGAATGTTCCAAAATTCTGATAAAGTATGCATTTGCCATCCCTTTCAAAGGTAAGTACTATGTTAGATGTTTAAAATGTGTATTCAACAGGTAGAGCCATATAACAATTGAAATAGTGGCTTAACCCTTTTAGCGCCATGGGCGCATTTCCCGAATTTTGGAAGTGTTACTCAAACGACTATGTACCACTTGCAGGAGGTGGATTGGCCATGATAATTCAAGAGTAGTGCCAAATTAGCTTGGCGCCTTCAGGCGCCAAGCTAATCTGGCACTACCCTTGAATTATCATGGTCAATCAATCTCCTGCTGTAGGGTGTTGGCGCTGAAAAGGGTTAAGGGATTAAGAAATTGTATGTACGTTACCACGTTCATAGGACGAGCTAAATACTGTGAACCCATAGCATATAAACCTAGACTAAAAAGGCTTTCATCGAAAGTCCGACAAATACAACGATATCAAAACGAGAGCTTTTTAACTCATTCTAGACGTGCCACCTCCGGATACGCGCCTTTTGCCGCGTATCCGGAGTTGGCACGTCTCGAATGAGTTAATCAAATGTGCCGGCATGTACGTTACCGGTATGTAAATTACCATAAATATTAGGCCTGTGTATGTCGAAGAGACTTTTGTAAGTATGAATTGATGGATGTAGGCCAAAGGTTGCCTTGTACAGAATACTTTATAGTGGCTCTTCAGTAATGACTAGGCATGGAGGAATATTTCTCACAGATAAACTGCTGTGAGAAGATTTTTGTGATGGTGATAAATACAAAGACAAGAGTATATGTTGGCCAAGCTGCTTAATTCGGGGATTTAACGCATTTCAGACGAGCTGCATTGGGATACGCAGCTGTACGCCGGATGCGCCACATCTCGAATGAATTAACATACACTCAACAATGAATGACCATGCATGGTCCGAAGGGGTGGTTTATGGGGGCCAGCTAACGATATTGCCTATGGATTACGACCTGAACACTCAGTTTAGGCAGATTGCAAATGTGGCACTTTGGTGTACCACGACTTTAGTCCGCCTTTTCCCTGGATACAGTATCTGTTAACCCTTTTCATCCTGATACACTCATTCGCTTGAAATTAATTTGACTGTGATAGTTCCAGGGTGGTGTCAGAATAGCTTGGCGCCTGACTGGCACCACCCTTGACCTAAAATGCTTGGTCTATCTCCTAATCTGTGATGTAGCCTTCACAGGACAATAAGCAAATACTGTTTTTAATCATCCTCAGGATGTAATGGGTTAACATGAACATAACACCTTACCTTTTGTCTGAAGTAAACGGATCCCTTGAGGTCTATATGCGGCTGGCTTCCTTGAAGCGCGAGATTGGGAACCATGTCACATCGGGCGTACACGTATTCTGAACAGTGAGACAATTTAAATATCAACGCCGGTGCAATTTGACAAATGGCAATAGACGCCGCTGAGAATCCAGAAGTAGGTCAAATTTGCACTTGTTTCAAAAGCCCAAACAGTGGTTTAAACGCCCGGACCAACATGCGATATTGCATGTGTTGTCCGGACGATTAACTCCTTCACTGCCGAGAAAAAAAGTGAACATGATCCGACAGCAAGAGACATACATCCTCATGAACCCCCGCAGTCGCGGGGGCTCATGAGGATCTATGCCTCTTGCTGAGACCAGTTTGTATCGATGTTTCTTGGACGGTGTTGACTTTTGGTCGTTTAATAAACCAAGATTCCATAACAAAAATGTACGCACAGTGTACCGTATAGTGACAGGGAAGGGGTTAATCCACTCTATACTACTCGCAAAGCATTTTTGTGGTGTTTTACCAATGTTCGATCTACCTAGCAACCTTCGATTTACCTAGCAACAAAAAATGTACCGACGACCGAACATGAGCACAATGTTGAAGTCAAAGTGTGACATGACAAGACATGTGCATATTGAAATGACGCATGTATGGAGCAGGAAAGTGCGTCGTTTCAACTGTAAAATTAGAGTTTGACGTCAGACATATGCTTCTTTTTAGTCACTAACAATAGAAAGCAATGGGCGGCATCATGCGAAAGCACAGGAGTTTTGTGCAAATGTCTACAATGAATCAAGGGAAATTTATGACAGAGACAGGTTAGAGGATGGGTTGTTGTTTGTTTGTTTGTTGTTGTTACTTGTTTCGTGAATTATGGGATTGGCATGACAGATAATTATCCGGTTTGCTGGCATGTGACGGAGATTTTTACGTTTTGAGGCGTCAGACGTAAACATGCCGCGGTGTGAATCCGCTCTGAAGGCTGTTCCTATCACATTTCAGCCCACAAAAAAAACAGTAAGTAGAAGGAGGCACATGGTAGAAACTGCTTAGGCAATAGGGCCCTTGTGGATTACCGAAATATTGTTCACCTCGTATGTTATTTGGTGGAGCCGGAATGCTTGCATTCCGGCTCCACCAAATAACATACGAGGTGAGCAATTTTTCGTAATCCACTCGAACCCTATTGTCTAAGTGCTATGGTTTCGTCGAGCAAGTGCAATTTCGACCTACTTCTGATTTTAAAAAACGTTTATACATGTACGCTCTTGAAGATACTAACTTACAACTAAGTCCATAATAGCTTCAAGGGCCAAGTGGTGAACATTCCTTGGATATGGCCGCAGAAGACAACTGAGTTCACTTTTCACTGCCGATAACAAAATTAACACGGTCCAGCTGCGAGAAACCGGCATAGATCTCGGTATTGACTTTGGTATCAATTTCAGCCCACTTATCAAATTTCAAATTTCCAAAAACTTCAGTAGCTCGCTTAGCACCACGTGAATGTTCTGTGTTTATAATATACAGTGTCTGAGTGAATGCGCGTGATTCACGTGAGCGTGCTTGTTGGGTTCAGTTCGCGGCGGCGCTTTGAGCCGATATTAAATTGGGTAAAGCGCCTATTTAATGCGCTGATTTATTTAGTTTATTTATTTATCTTCATTAGTTCCCGCAGTTGCGGGGTCTCAAGACGATCTATACCTTTTGCTGACAACACTTTGTATTCGTGTTCCTTGGCGCTCTTTGGCGATGGATTAACAATGAAATCTGCGACCACAAATAGTGAAGAGTTTAACATATTCGAGACGTGCCGCATTCGGATACGCGGCTTTTTGCCGCGTATCCGGATGCGGCAAGTCTCGAATGAGTTAATGGCTTACCGTCCATGGAGAGATCCTTGTAGAACAGCTCCTCTGTGGCTTTCTTGTCGTCCCCGTCGGTGTGCAGGTGAATGTGCACGTGCGCACTGTGGCCCCCGTGGTGCATGCCCTCGTGCGGCCCGTGACCCATGTGGCCCTTGCGGCCCATGTGACCCATGTGGTCTTTGTGGCCCATGGGACCCTTGTGGCCCATGTGACCCATTTCTCCCATATGCCCGTGGTGTTTGTGGCCCATATGTCCGTGACCCATGTGATCTTTATCCATGTCTGTGTCGTCATCATCGTCATTTTTGCCATTTTTGTCATTCTTTTCATTCTTGTCATCATCGTCATCATCGTCGTCATCGTCCTTCTTTCCTTTTTTAAATTTTTTTTCTTTTTTGTCCTTTTTAGATTTCTTGTCTGGTTCATCCATTGCCGCCATCCCGTCAATATCATCATCATCATCATCGTCGCCGTCGCTGTTATTGTGCATGTTGTCGTGGTGGCCATGGTGATGATCGACGTGGTCGTCGTGGTGATGCTCGTGAGTCAGGTCACCACCGTGACCGTGGATATGAACATGTACCGGCTGCTGCAGCATGTCCACTTCGTGCCAGAGGGCTGTCACATTGGCTTCCAAGTCAGTCACTGCAAATAAAACCATATGTGACGTGAATGGGACACGATATAGCAGAGTCCAGCAAGAGACATGGATTCTCATATGCCCCTGCAGTCGCAGGGGCTTATGAGAATCTATGCTTCTTGCTGGTCTCTGGTCATCTGCTCTCATGAGAATATATGCCTCTTGCAAATGGCAGGGGGGCTGGCTGTCTTCTATGCCCTTCACTGAAAACATGGTGTGTAAAACGATATGAAACAAGACAAGAGCGAATTCGTTTCTTCCCGACATAGGGTTTCCAGCTTTTTGTTTGGTACATTAACACATTACATCCTGAGTCCGCACTCCAATAGTGACGGTAGAGTCCAGATTCTCAAACGGGAAAGTTACATTGCACTGTTTTACGCCGGGCTGGGATGGGGTTGGAATCAGGTACCGCACATATCCACCCCCTCCCCCCCTCCCCCCCCCCACCCCCCACACACACACAGACACACACAAACACAGGGACAAGCTAGCACTACCCGTTTGTTAGGTCTCGGAATTTTTCGAGAAATATCCTGAAAATGCCAGTCGTCGGGCTTCCCAACGCTGTTGAGGGATTGCTAAACATCCTGCTAGCTGACCATTCCATTAAATCGTGGAAAATTGCCGGGGAAGGTGAGGACATGACTTTTGTGCTCAGGCTGTGTACGGCAGCAGAGCAGACCGGGACCGCCATCACTACACGCAATGGACAGTGGCGACGTAAACCCCCAAGCCAGGTGCGGCGTGACCAGAGGAGGGCCGAGCAACATCGGGCGAGAATGGACAACAACACCCAAGCCCAAGGTACACAAGAAACACAGAATGATGACAACAACACCACAGAAACAAAGGCAAGTGACAATGACAAACACTTCAGTTTATTTGTGTCAACACCAGATACTGACCTACATTCCAACACAGTCACAGAGGCAACAGAGGACACATCACGCACCCCACGTGCTGTTCACGGTATTGACAATGACCTGACACAGTGGAATGTTGTGCAGGGGGCGTGTGCTACAGATGTATCAAACGTTGAAAACCTGGACAGGACTGTGGACTATTTCAGTTTTTCCACTCCAGCATCTCAACATGATGATGTGTTTGACATCGAAAAAGAAGGAGAAGCAACTGGTTACGACTTACACACTACTAAACTGTATGTGGCCGGAATCACAGAGAGGCTGACACAAAAACTGCTACGAAAACCAACCAGAAACATAAAGTTCAAGAATATTGTGTTTGACAGTGGACCCTCACAAGCTCAGCAGTTACTGCTGGGAGAGAGTGATGACATTATCATTGTGTATGACTGTCACAAGCATAGCGTGTTGAACTGGTTCATCAAGCACGCAAAAACAACACAGACAGAACGTTACTATTTGGACAGGTTACGTCAAGGTGGGTCTGTGGACAGACAGACACACCGTGATGACTTCGACATCATGGAGACAGACCTACATCTCCTGGCGACTTTGGTGCGACATCTCCTTGGATAACGCTACACAGTGCCGCTGCGTGACTGTCGGACTACACGCTGAAGCCCGTACACGAGTGACTATTAAATTGACTGAATCAGTCATGATATACTGAACTGTCGTGAATGACGTCGGTTTCCGCGTCGGTTCATTCGATTGTTTTTTGTTCTGTGCAAATTGTACTCATTGTTCATATGGGCCTGATGGCCTGGAAAAACTGAAATAAATTTATTATTATTATTATTATTATTACACACAAACACACTCTCGATTCGTCCCTGCAAGTGCCAAACAACACAGTGTCACGTAGCAAGAGTGACATTGATCACGTGTTAGTATAATATGTTTATGACTGAGCGAAATGAATGAATGAATGAATGAATGAATGAATTCTCACCAATATCGGCCACGCGTCGCTTCGTAGGCTTTCCTTTTTTGTCCTTGGACGCCTCCACCAAGTCTCCCATCAGCAATACCGCAGACACAAACACCGCTGCCACGTACACCCAACGCGCCATTTTGTGAATGTCTGTCTTGTTCGCAATTTCCAGTCAAATAAATAAAGACCTTTAACAATCTGTTAACACTGCACTATAGCAGGAAAATGTCCTTGTCCTCTGCGTAGCTCTTCTTGTTGCACTAGCACGAAAGATAACGCAGAATCTGTGGTAAGGCCTGCTTCACTACGTGTCATCCAAGCGAAGTTCAGCGTCACAAATGGACAGCTGCCTCGCCCAACGCCTTTTTCAGATTCACACAAAGGATCACGTTTGCAGTAACCTAATAACGCTTCTTCTAACATCACATCTAATTGCGATGTACCTATATTTTTTTGCTAACGCCTCATGCCATACTCGATTTGTGTAACATATATCGGTTAGCGAGAGATACAGATTCGCATGAGCCCCTGCAGCTGCAGGGGCTCATGCGAATCTGTGTCTCTCGCAAATTGAAGCAGCTGGATGAGGGGCTGTGTTTGGACTGTTGTTTGTTCCACAACGACTGTGTTATCGGCTTATTACTTAGAGTAGGATAACATGAGAGCAAGCAAGTCGTCCAGCGTGTGTGGTGTGAGGCTTTATCAGATTAAGCGTCAGTTTGGTGAAAGGCATGTTTCACACGTCAACTGCAGAACCAGTCTAGTCCTTAACCCATTCGCTGCCAGTGATCACGACTTTCGCGTCTGAAACGACTGCACTCTGACCGATGTTCACTTGAAGAACTCAGACATAAGGAGGAGGGGGGAAAAAAATAGGCATAAAGAACATAGAACTATAACGAAAGACATAAATCCGCAACTGCGGGGGTTCATGAGGGTTTATGTCTCATGCAGATGGGTTTCTTTAGTTTTTGCCCCGGCAGATGATGGGTTAATATCCTACGTGTCCACAAATATGTTCTTATCGGAACCACAGAAGATGACTGCCAGCGCTTATAATCCAGGACAAGGTACAAAGTAGGAAGGGAAAAGCACAGGTAAGGGTGGGAACTGTGCATGATAGAACAATGATAGACTAGCGATCGAAGTTCTATGATCATTTGCCTATAATCCACCGTCGATCTCTCCCTATTTACCTATCTACTTTGTACCTTGTCCACGTATTCCTATCGTTTTGTTTTGTTTGTTTTGTTTTGTTTTGTTTTGTTTTGTTTTGTTTCGTTTTGTTTGGTTTGGTTTGGTTTGGTTTGGTTTGGTTTGGTGTTTGTTTTGTTTTCTGGTTGTTTTTTGTTTTGTTTTGTTTTTCTTTTTGTTTGCTTGTTTGTTTGTTGGGTTTTTTTTGTAATTGTTGTTGTTTTCTTAGGGGGGTTGTGTGTTGTTGTTTTTTGTTTGTTTTGGGTTTTTTTTGTTTGTTTGTTTGATTGTTGTTGCTTTTTTTTTTTGGGGGGGGGAGGGGGGGGGGGGGCTTATTAGACACCGTATTTTCATCTAAACACCAATTCATGACTTGTTCAGCTCTTTTTGTTTGGTTAAATTTTGGCATGAAACTCTTCTATTTTATAAACTAGATATTTGAGTTCAGAATCACTCACTCACTTTTCATTCCTCTTCTTCCTCTAAGGTCTTACAAAGTATAAGCGGGTTCCTCTTGGGGTCGTTTCAGCCTCTGCTTCAAAGCCAGACATTGAACCATTTAAACATCTTTAATCCCTACCTAGAGAAAGTGAACACAACAGCAAGAGACATAGATCCTCATGAGCACCCGCAGTTGCGGGGGCTCATTAGGATCTATGCTTCTTCCTGACCCAACTATGTGTCTATGTTTCTTGGACGGCAGAGAATTAACAAAGATTTCAGACACACCGCGTCCACTGACAGAGCTTTGAATAGTAATGTGTCCCGAAATTTGCAGCTCAAGATATACAGAATTCTATTTCTTACACACCTCCTTCTTTGCTGCTTTTGAGCGGAAAAGCTGTATCACACACGTGTGATACAGCTTGGCTGTTCCCACGTGTGTGATATAGCCGTGTTGCGTGAACACAACACTGTCCTGTAGAAAGTCTGGTCAACAAAAAGGTATGGGCACACGCCATGTTGTAACTTGACCTACTTTCAGCTCACGCGCAATGGCATCATTTCACAGTGACGACTGGCACTCTGGCGTCATATACTACGCTATTAGGAACATTTGTCCAAATATTTACGTCACATTACAAAGTAAATTACGTCAAGACCTTTGCCAAGACAATTATGGCGGCTGTGTTGTGACTCTGTGACTTAGGTGCGTGCCGAAGACCAGTTGACATTGGATTTGTGCCTAGAAAATGGTGAGTAAAAAATAGAATGTTACATCGGTGTTTAGGTGATAGGGAGAATCTCACTCTCGTCGTCTTAAAACCTTATCTTACTCGCTTTCCCTCATAGGATAAAGTTTTAAAACCACTTGAGTGAGATTATTCTCAGTATCACCTAAACACCGATGTAAGACTATATATATATACGTTATTGGTCGCAGGGGTTTGCTACACGGACCCTTGTAGGCCTGGGGCCGGATTCTTAACCGCGTTCTAAATTTAAAGCATTATTTAAAGTTAAAATCGTTTTAGTTATCAGAGGTTTTAAAACACCTTTAAAACTGATGCACGACACGTTTCTAAAATAAAGTTAACAACGTTTTAGCTAAAAATTGTCTACCGCACTACGTCACCGATATATTAATAGACTGATAAGGGGTTCCTTGAATAGTTCATTTGCAGTAAAGATTTATGATCACTAGTATAGAGAGAAAATCCCAATGAAAAAGAAACACGATTAGCAAAGACAATTAAACCACAATTTAGTCATATTTAGGCCTATTCAGAATGTATACAGAAACAATTACACAATTTGCAAACTTTTTTTTCTGATAATGAGGATGCAACTGAAGGTATGACGTGAAACAATAGCTGACGAACTGAAAGTTCATAAGAAAAAGAACTAACACCTTTACGATTGACGTCAATTAACTTTATTGCGTCACTCGTCAGTTCCATTCCGGCCAAGATAGCTGCTCCAAGTCCGGCAGAGACTATTTCCACACACCAAAATAAAAAAATAAAAAAACAACAATTTTTTTCTCCGCAGAGAACGCAATCCTGCTGAAGGAATATAGAAATAAATAAAGACGTGCAGCACAATAACAACACACAAACAAACAAACAACAAAAAAAAAAGGAAAAGCTGTGGCTCGAACCACGCCAGTCGTGGTTTCAAAACTGACATTTTTGACCGCGAGTCTTTTACCGACTGCGCATTGATGGTAATCGAGCTTATTATAATTATATACAAAGTCAGGTTGTGTTACGCCGGCTGACCTCCACCGATCTCTCCGACAATATTTCACTTCTCAATGCTTTTCAGCCCTTCTCAGTAAATCTCAAACGTTGAAACCGATGTTGTTCGTCGTTATATTTTGTCCAAAAGGATGCAGCCATCTCTCTTTTCTTCGCTGATGTTGTCGAATTCAATGAAGCGGTTGATTCAAAATGGCGCCCATTCAGCGTCCATTCCATTTTAAAAGCGTTTAGCGCGTTTAGAATAGTTCCGAACACTTCTAAAGTTACAAGCAAAAATCTTCGCCTAAACAGGGTTAAACGTTCCGCGCATCGCATCTAAGCGCCCTAAGCACGATTTTTGAAAACGATTGTTAATTTTCGTTTTTAAAACTGTTTTACAATTTAGACGTCTATCGTGCATCGCATCTAAGTGCGCTAAACACGATTTTTACAAAACGTTTGTAAATTTTCACTTTTAACAGTGTTTTAAGAGTTAGAAGGCTGTTGTGCATCCGGCCCCAGAGGGAGGTCAAAGGAACCATTGTACCCCGAAGGCCGAAGGCCTGAGGGTTTCAGGGGTTCCTTTGACCTCTGGAAGGCCTACAAGGACCCGTGCAGCAAGCCTCTGCTACCAATAACGTATTTGTTTTCATTCCTCCATTATTTTCGTAAAAGAGATCAAGAAGATATCTTCCGACCTGGATCACGCCAGACATGACTGACGTCAAATGAATATAGATTCCTACATAATAGCCTTATGACGTAATTTAAAATATTTCATGGCGTTGCCATCTCCAGTACTGAGTGCGCTGGTTGTTTCGAACAACACTAAGTTACTTCTTTTTTTTATATACTTTAGAACGTTTTGGTGATCTTTTATAGAAGAAAACTCGCATCTAAGATGCGTCACGAAGAGGGCTACAAGAAGCTCGCTATTTGTCGCTACAAGGGTTTTTGTATCACGGTCACAAGGTAAGGCCGTTTCCGCTAATGCGAATGGTCGTGTGACGTAGGGATGAAAACATATATATATATATATATATATATATATATATATATATATATATATATATATATATATATATATATATATATATATATATATATATATATATATATATATATATATATATATATATATAAAATAAGTTATTTGTCGGAAGGGTTCGCTACACGGACCTTTGTAGGCCTGAGGGAGGTCAAAGGAATCATTGTACCCCGAAGGCCTCAGGGGTACAATGACTCCTTTGGCCTCCCGAAGGCCTACAAGGGTCCGTGCAGCGAACCCCTCCGACCAATAACGTATTTGTTTTCATTCCTCCACTATTTTCGTAAAAGAAATCAAGAAGACATCTTCCGACCTGGATCACGCCAGACATGACTGATGTCAAAGGAATATACATTTATACATAATAGACTGATGACGTAATTTAAAATATTTCATGACGTTGCCGTCTCCAGTACTGAGTGCTTGTTGTTTCGAACAACACTATGCAACTTTTTACTTCGGAACGTTTTGGTGATCTTTTATAGAACAAAACTCGCATCCAAGATGCGTCATCGAGAGGGCTACAAAACGTCCGCCATTTTTCGCTATATTATTATGGGTTTTTATATCACGGTCACATGGTACGGATTGAGCTAACGTAACTGGTCGTGTGACGTAGGGAGGAAAACAAATATATATATATATATATATATATATATATATATATATATATATATATACCAGAATGATGTCAAACTCTGCGTCCAAAGAATGGAAGGTCATAGTGACTCAAGTGAGACCATATTTTTGTGTGCGCAACTCTCCCCTCATTGTGCTCTGTGTTTCACTTAATTACCAGGCATTGTACATGGTATCGCGTTAATTCAAGGATACACATCAGATATAATGATTGTATTTCCCATAGAGTTTCGTCCCGATTTAGGCTAATTGCCCTTGTGGCCAAAAGATGTGTCATGGAGTGCGGACTCATATATGGATTAAAGCAGCGTGCAGGCGGGTTTGTATCATTTATATGCGCATACTTGCCGACAAATTAGAAATTGAACCCGTCCAGTGCCGAGAATGTGAACTCCACCCAACTACAAGAGGTATAGATTGTCATGAGCCCCCGCAGTTGCGGGGGCTCATGAGAATCTATGCCTCTTGCTAACATCATTTTGAGTCCATCTTCCCGGGATATACAGGGTTTTTGTTTACGGTATTGAAAATACGGTGGACTTTGAGATGGGGCTTGTCGGAGCACGTTCCGTAGCATGCAAATGACGAACATAGGCGGGCACACATCAGACTCTGACAGTGAAGTAACACGATAAAATAAATTACGTCATGCATAGCTACGCCGAACATAGTACATTTGACCAGAAACGCAGCGTGTGTGTGTGTGTGTGTGTGTGTGTGTGTGTGTGTGTGTGTGTGTGTGTGTGTGTGTGTGTGTGTGTTTGTGTGTGTGTGTAGACACGAGTTTCTCCTGTGTCTGTGTAGGTACAGGTCTGAAAATTTACGAAATGCTTTCTTTAAGATGTATCTCGGAGTACTTTTTCAGTATTTTTAGATTGGATTACTCATTAAAAAGAAAAGTTGCCGTTTATACAAAGTCGGTTGACCCGCATTTGAGTCCGTAATTTGTGTTATATTCATTTAAAATTTGAATGCAACTAGCTTCGAGAAAGATATGGATGAGTTCCTTTACCAGCTTTTGTATCTATTCAATGTTTATGTAAAAAATAATTCATCCCAGAAAAAAATGTCCACACCTAGAATTCTCGACTTCGACAGTGACGGTGACGTAAAAGCGCTAGCCACATTATACATTGTTGCTGTTGTTATACATTGTTGCTGAACTGACGCAAAGCACCAGACACGTCATTGTTATACATGAATTGACTCGACAACAAGAAAGATCTCTCTCTCTCTCTCTCTCTCTCTCTCTCTCTCTCTCTCTCTCTCTCTCTCTCTCTCTCTCTCTCTCTCTCTCTCTCTCTCTCTCTCTCTCTCTCTCTGAGAGTTTGATTTAGGAAGACAGCTTATAGAAAGTCGGTTGACCCACATTTGAGTCTGTAATTTTCGTTCTATTTACTTGGAATTTTGGATAGCCAGCTTTGAAATAGACATTGGATGAGTTGGTAATCCAGCGTTCTCAGTACCTCTTCCACTTTTTGAATAATAATTTATTTATTTTTGCAAATTTTGGATCCAGTACTTACTCCCATCAAACAGTCAGCCCTGACAGAGGCTGTTGGAAGAAAACGGTCAGCCTTGGAAGAGGCTGCGTGCCTTTCGGATGAGTGACGTGAAATATCAAATGCGTTACTGTGTACAAAGCGTCGTGAGACTAGCAATGCCATGACGTCAAGCTTATAATGACGTCATTTTGCTGCTCGTGCTATTATTCTTCAGAATTTCTGTCGCTACACGAACCCACAGAGCGTACTAATGGCGGGAAGCGCCGTGTGTTCGTCTTTTTGTGCGCCGGCATGTGTGTTGATCAGAGACTGGCTTAGAGAGGATGGAAATGGATCAGTAGGACTATGATAAGCTTAAAAATATGAACAACTCTGACTGTTCCTAAAATATAAACTAATGTGAGCTCCAAACAATACGGTAGACTTTGGGATGAAATCCTCATCTTGTTTTTCTTGAATTAACGAAGATTGCGGAAACAATGCGTCAGCTGGCACGGAAGGGGTTAAGACGGGAGGTTTTCACACACGCACGCACGCACGCTCGCGCCACACAAACACACAAACACACACACACACACACACACACACACACACACACACACACACACACACACACACAAACACACACATTGATTACTGTAATCTCTGTAGTCGCCAAAGACAGAACCAGTGGACATTAGGAAAGAATAAAGGTCAACAACTCAAAATGGCCACGTCAGCATGTGAAACTAAACCATTTTTAATGTCAACAAAAGACAAACAATTATTATGTCAACAAAAGACCAAAAATTGACCCGAAAATTCCTAGATTCCTAAAGTTCCTAAATTCAGTCTTAACCTGACCAAAAAAAAAAAAAAAAAGGAACACCAAAGAAAACTTGTAACACTATTAGGAAACAAGCAGTCTCGGACCACAGAGTGCGGGAGAGAAATGCGTTTTCCCTATGTTTATCAACGCACAGTATTTATTTTCTTCTAGTCACTGTTAACCCCTTTGCTGCCACTGAGCAGACGCGAAATGCGCGTCCATCTGAAATCACTGCGCACTGACCCACATTCGCGTGCAGAACACCATTTAACCGGGACCCAAAATAGGCATAAAGAACACAGGACTAACAAGAGACATGAATCCTCATGAGCCCCCGCGACTGCGGGGACTCATGAGGATTTATGTCTCTTTCCCCCGGCATCTATGCGGTAAATAGTGACTAGAATAAAATAAACACTGTGCATTGATACACATCGTGGAAGACGCGTGTCTGTTTTTGAGCCTTGTCTTAGACCTCTGTTCTTGTTTTCATTCGTCGAGACATATTTATCTGCTGAAAACCCAGAAGACAATTCCAGTACAGGCATTTCGACCCCAGCACTATATATCAAATAATATATAACTATGTGCCACAACATCGTTCATGTGACTAAGAAAGTACTTACACGAACCTGCATACTGTCACAGAACTGCATAGGTCCCGTAACTTCCTTCACGTGAAATGAAAGATATATATCTAAATGAGCAGATGCGTCCTGGCAAGAGGCGTAGATTCTCATGAGCCTCTGCATTCGCAGGGGCTCATGACAATCTATGCCTCTTGCAGTTAGATGGAGATCGGTGAAGAACTGCATAGTTATCTAATTATTATGCGTGCTGCATTCAGGACACTGATAGAGAGGTTGTATCGAGTTACGCAGCGGGTATCTTGCTGACCAGGTACAGTGGAACCCGCTTTTAAGACCACGATCTCGAGAGGGTGGAAAGGGGAACGATTTAACTCATTCGAGTCGGCTGCGTATCCGTATGTGGAACGTTACGAATGTGTTAAGCTGGTACCGTTGTTTTTGTGTTGTTGTTTTAGGTTTTTTTGTTTTTGTTTTTTTGTAATTAATTAGAAGAGACCTCCTTTCAATGTCTGAGCATCGTGCCCTAACAGGCGTCATGTGATCGTGCACACACTAACAGTTAATTAAGACGCCGCAGCGGCGGAAAGATCTGCCATAATAGTTGAAAGGTAGTGCCAGATTACCTTGGCGACAATTTTGTTGAGTTTTGGGGGTATTTTTTGTTGTTGTTGCGGTTTTTTGTTGTTGGTTTGTTTTTGTTTCTTTCTTTATTTTTTTGTTGTTGTTTTTTGGGTTCTTTGGTGGGGTGTTTTTTTGTTGTTGTTCGTTTGTTTGTTTGCTGTTGTTGCGTTGTTGTTGTTTTTTGTTTGCTTGTTGTTTTATTGTTTTGTTTTTTGGGGAAGTTGGGGTGGTTGTTGTTTCTTTTTGTTTGTTTTTTGGTTGTTTTGAGTTGTTTTTGTGGTGTTTTATTGTGGATTTTTTGTTTGTTTGTTGTTGTTTTTTATTTTTGTTTAGGGGAAGTGTTTGGTGTTGTAATGATTACTGACACGTGGTTTGGGCATGTCCTTGTCAGTAATAAATCGCTGCTGTTGTCGATACGCTGTGCAAAGTACAACACAAACAAAGCCGTCAGTATAGAGGCTAATGTTTTAAAACCTAACAACGAGTTTTGCCAACACACTAAGCCGTAAGATCACCATTCCCAAAGTCGAGTGTTGCCCTCTGAAGACTACTTACTGTTTAGAAGCCAGATCGACCGTGATAGTTCAAGGGTGTTGAAGGAATAGCTTGGCGCCTCCAGGCGCCAAGCTATTCCTGCATCACCCTTGAACTATCATGGTCGATCCATAGACTGTTGTAGTGTGTCAGGGCTGAATGGATTAAAACGTTTACGAGGACGATAAAAGTCTTTTTTGTCCTTATTGTATATAAATAGCAAATGGAAGTAATATAAATATAACAGCGAAAGGAGTTTCCTATGTTCAAGACCCTGTAAGGGACGGTTGAGGTTGGAGAAATAAGAGGGGCAGGTAAGCTGTGTGCTACTGAGAACGAAGCTATTTTTGTCCCTTGGAGCTGGATTAGTGACGTAGTTTTATCAAAATGGAAGACGTCAGGACTCTGTGACAAACCAACACAGCATGGGTTCTAAGATAATGGGCATGTTCCCGTCTGCAGGAGCGCCGTGGAATTAACCTCTTCAATGCCAACACTCAACGGCCACTTAACTGCAAGAGGCAAAGAACCTCATGGGCCCCCGCAACTGCGGAGGCTCATGCGGTTCTTTGTCTCTTGCTGACCCTATTCATATCCGTGTTGATTGGATTGACTCGATGGGATTATTCAGAGCTGAATTTGCCCTGTTTTCAAAGACATAATTTTGCGCCCGCTGGCAGTGAATGGATTAAGTAACTCTGTGCAGTATTTCATGAACTCCTTCCATCTGCAAGAGACATTGATTCACATGAGCCATGCAGCATACTCATTGTGACATGGGTCCGTTCGTTTTGCATCTGTGCTCCCGGGGAACGATGAGGATTTCTTTTAAGTTGGAAGAAGTACTTTCATTTTCGATTTTGAAAACCGTGGCATTTTTATTTCCTCCCGAAAACAGTCATGACATCGCAGTGTTTGTGTTCTAAATATTTCAGAGCTTTTAAATTTGATGACTGTGTATCTTCTCCCAGTATGGATTCAAAATGGTGTCAGCAAGAGGCATAGATCGTCATGAGCCCCTGCAACTGCGGGGGCCTCATGAAGATCTATACCTCTTGCAGCTGGCTGTGTTCAAATTTTCTCGGAACTTAACGGCTTCAACCCGAATTGAATTAGCAGTGACAATGATGTATGGCCAATATCCCCACTAATTCTAAAACAGTCGCAGCCTCAAACCCCAAAAGCGATCCATCGTTTCAGGGTCAGAGATGGTGCCGGTTTCCACTGACAAGAGGCGTAGATTCTCATGAGCCCCTGCGGATGCAGGGGCTCACGAAAATCTATGCCTCTTGCTGACATAAAGTATCTGGCGGAGGGACTGAGCGCTGCCCGATCAGTCGTTAATTAGCCACGCGCAGTGTGACAAAGTTTGTGACGTCACTATGGTCGTTAGCAGACACCGACACATTGCACAGAACAAACGCAATGTTGGACGTGGGGGTGGTAGTGGTAGTGGTGGTGGCAGTGTCATTGCTGTTGTTTTTTTACGATGTTGTTGTTGCAGTCGTTGTAGTAGTAGTTGTTATCGTTGTTGTTGTCGTTGTTGCCGTTGTTATTGTTGTTTTTGTTGCGATTTATGCTGTTTTTTTGGTGTTGGTGGCTGGTTGCGCTGACAACGTGTTGAGTAGTTTTTGTTTTTATTTTGATTTAAAGGCGGTACGGAGCCAACACTACATAGTGACTTATTTTGTAGTCTAACACCACAGAATTGGCAGAAGGTTTTGTTGGCTTTTTTTGTTGGAGCAGGCAGTTTATTCACTTTTCTATATCATTTTAAATGCGGTACAGAAACAATGATGTCACAAAATTAAATGCCTTTTTTACCAGTACTCTATTGTGACTGAACAACTGCTCCGATTTCAAAAATCTTTCTGCTAGCTGATTCTGTTATGCTACACTACAATATAAGTCCCCGCGTAGTGTTGGCTTCGGGTACCTTTTAAAAAATGTCAGTAAAAAGGATTATTCTGTTTTCACCCGATGGCAAAACACTAAACAAAGTAAGTGATGAACATTTATTCAAATGCAAAAGTAAGAGATTTCAAACCAACAGAATTATTTTTAAAACAGAAGCAGTTGCTTGTGAAAAAAATGAGTGAATTTGAATATAATTGTACAGCGATTCATTCAGATAACACAAACATACACACTTGTGCGCACTCACTCACGCACGCACGCACGCACTCACACACACACACACACACACACACACACACACACACACACACACACACACACACACACACACACACACACACACACACACAAACGAAGAGACGGAGAATTACAGAACGTTACATCTGCAACGTGTACAGTTTAAGTTAAGCACAGTATGTACATCAGAAGAAGACACTGAAATGAAAACTGGTGTTTACACAAAGTATTTACACATACTGATTCTGAATTAACTCACTAAAGTTGCCCTATATAGATTTTTCTAATCTCTTATATTTTTTTATGCAACGAGATTTTTGAAAATGTGACAATTCTAAGAAAACTCGTAGTCAGTCATTCTTTAAGTTACCACGTGCTTTTGTGACAACACATTTTGCACATTTCACACAGCGATTTTTGTCTCCCGGCTTCGATCTCTGACTCAGTTTGTTGTTCCAGCGCGAAAGTAGTACATCCCCTTTTCTTCTCAGTAATAGGTTCAAACAGTGGACGCAGTTGCGGTGCCGCGTTGCGGTTCGAAGGCGTTTTGGCTGAACAAAAAATGGCCGCTGTCGATTCACACAGCCTAAACAGCAATAAGTGTGCGAGTGTCTGCTATCGACTGAACTGAAATGACGCCGGCTTCGGTACAAATGCATCAGGCAGGCCCTTTCACCGGGGTCACCATTACTGACATCCTGAGGTTGACTTTTTTTAAAAAAGTTGCTTATTGTCCCGGCTATGAAGGCTACAATACACCAGGAGATAGATCAACCATTTTAGTTCAAAGGTGGTGCCAAAATAGCTTGGCGCATTGAGGCTGACAATATTCGCGGTTGAAAAGTTGTTCCTTCCTAATAATGTTCACCTGATTAGATTAGTGTCGCTTAAAGCACCGAATATACTATGAAAACTGAACTTTCCCTTTTAAACACGAGTCTTTGCGGCAGCTAAGTAATGTCATGGACATTGACAGTAACGCGTTTTGTTCCCTCAGAAAAGGCATGGTTGGTATCATTGGAAGTTCACGCCTTTTCCAAGGTAAAATTCAATGTATGACAATACAAACGCAAAAATGCATTAAAAGTTTACAAGTCAAAACTGACACAAAATTGGCAACCCTTACTAACCGAGACTGAGGCGAAGGCGCGAAGGATGACGTCATAGTCACGAAGTGCGGTGTGTGAACGTTTTGTTGTCACAAAGCGGGTCGTGCTCTGGAGTCTCTATGAACTTTGGAACCATTGATATCGTTTGTTTGTCCGGGCTACAGCCCGGACAAACAACCGATATCAATGGTTCCAAATCCACTGTTTTCGTCGAAACACGTGCGGTTTTGACCTACGTGTGATTTCGCAACGTCTATTGTTACATCTTCTCTACAAATGTTACAGCAAACTGTTCAGCCTGAACCCCTGCGCAGCAACAATGTCGAGCTAAACTGACAGCAGCTGAAGGGTTAATCCTGATCAACTTATTTTCTTGAGGCTCTAGAATTTTTTTAAAAAAAAGTCCACGAATTCACTGCCGGAGCACAGTGAACAAAACCCACAGATGCAAGAGACATAGATTTTCATGAGCTCCCACACACGCAGGCCTCATAAGAATCTGTGCCTCTTGCTGGCATCATTTTTATCCGTTTTCCTGAGTCAGAAATAATAGGGATCCCCTTGCGCATGCAGTCAGCGTGCACAACGGGGGTTAACCCTTTGGCTGTCAGTAGCGCTTTTGTTGACTGGATTCCTGCAGGAATCATCTGAACAAAAAGCGCTACCGATAGGCAAAGGGTTAATCAATACTGACCGCCTTTTTTTAGCCAAATTTTGTCCAGTTTTCATCTCCCCGCCACAAGTGCAGGGAAGACCGATGCCACGATGAATGACGCAATCACGAGATGCGCTCCGTGAGATGGCGCTCCTACCGCCGAAGAGCCAATCACAATCTTCGACGGACGTCCTGAAGATGGCTTCTCTGTACTGAGTGGTGTTGGTGACGCAACTTCCGGTCTGACGTCAGTGATGGTGGCGGTGGTGGAGGGCGGCAATGTCTGTAGCGCCTAGAGAAGAGAGGGAGGGAAAAGAGTTATCGATGTGTTGCTAACTGATTGCACATAATTGTATGCTTGCAAGCTGTATGATTTATTCTCGTGGAAAACCTCCGGCGTCACTATTTTTGTCCATGCTGGCTGCTTTTTTTTTTTTCTTTTTTTTATAAACTCGCAGTTGACATTGATATTGCTAGTATGGAAACACTCCCACTCCCTTTTCGATTCAGGCACGTTTACAACAGAAATTGATCTTGCACACTTGCGGGCATGTAATCGTAAATCCAGCCGTATATATCTGTCTTCATAAGGCGGGCATTAACTCATTCGATACCTGCCGCATGCGGATACGTGGGCATAAAGCCGCGTATCCGTATAGGGTACGTTTACAAATGAGTGACACGCTTTCAGAACTATGATACCAAGACCCACGTATTGACATCTATTAACCCGTTCGGGTCGGTAGCGGTTTTAGTCGCGATGATTCCTGCAGGAATCATCGCGACTAAAACCGCTACCGACACCCGAAGTCCGCGAGGCGTGTTCAAAGACTGTGTGCCGGCATTGGGACACACGACAGTTTAAGGGTAGTGAAAGATTATCTTTGGCGCCTTCGCTGTCAAGCACTAAGCTTTGAACTTGATGACCGATCCATCTCTCGCTCAGTGTGGTCTCTTGAAGGTGAACTCATGCCTTAAAATCGCTCATTTTTTCCAACTGACTGAGTCATCAAAGTCTGGGGTATTTCTGGACCCAAGCAGTTCAACTTGTGACTTAACGATGATGGACGATGATTGCAAGAAGGGATTTTTTTATGAAAGTTTTCCAATCAATCGATGTACTCCACATTTCTATCCGTTATTTTCTTGCATTTTACACGCCTGGCCGCAGTCACCTTTCGGTCGGGATTTATTTTTAGTTTTTTTTTTCCCAAACCGGTCTAACATCATGTAATTAGCCTAGATGGTGTTTCCAGTAAGAGGTCATCTGGCCGACGACGGTCGCAACCGGCCCGCGCACGATGTGCGCGGACCGATTGCGGCCGACGTCGACCCGATGGCTTTTTGCGTTATTACATGAGTCGTGCTGCTGGAAAGATAATTTTTCTAAGATGACAGGAGATGTGAAAGATTTTTGGTTACAGACGACAAGAACCGGTGACCTGTTTATTCCATTGCGCTGTTTGTTAACTGACGTGCAAAAGAAATGCGGCATCAATGGAATCATCGGAAACACTGGCTTGTTTCCGATGATACCATAGCTGTCGCATTTCTTTGGCTGGTCATTATATTTTGTTTTTGTTGTTGTTGTTTTTTGTTTGTTTGTTTGTTTGTTTGTTGCTGTCGTCGTTTGTATATTAGTTAGTTAGTTAGTTAGTTAGTTAGTTAGTTGGTTGGTTGGTTGGTTGGTTGGTTGGTTGGTTGGTTGGTTGGTTGGTTGGTTGGTTGGTTGGTTGGTTAGTTAGTTAGTTAGTTAAGTTAGTTAGTTCTTTCTTTCTTTGAGGTTGGGAGGTGTTTTTTTAATAACGTATGCTTAATTAGCGCTAAATAATTTCACGTTATTTCATGTCCGTTTCGGGAAACAGGTATGGTCTGAAGACAGGCCTTTGCAAATAGCAGGACTCAAATTCCAAAGTAATATGATGGGTCCCTTTGTTCCATTTCCATTCAACGGCGAAAGCAAAACGATAAAACCCAGCCATCTAATTCTGAACCTCCACTACAGATGTCTTGCACATACCTGTTGCATAGGTGCTTCGTCTCGGGACGCTGATGCCGTTCTCGACAAAGCCGGAATCCGAGATTTCCCCGTTTTGACATTGTCGTTCACAGGGTCACTCTGGTCCAAACCTTGACTTTTACCTTGACCTAGATCCTCAGGAGGTTTTTCGTATTCTGGATCTGAGTTAGGTCGGTTGTGGCGGTCACCTTGTTGAAGGTTTTTCATTTGACCTTGGTCTCCTTGCAGGTCAGAGTCATCGGAGGAGTCGTCGGAACAAGTGTTGGGGACGAAGGACAACAGGAAGTCGGCGTGAAGGTCACCCAGGTTACCGCCACATTCGGTGGACACAGCTTTACGTTGGCATTCGGCCAGTAGACTGAAGAACCTGTGCATGTATACAGGTACACGTTTTTCTACATCGTACAAAGCGCACAGCAAATAGAGAGATCTATGTATCATCACCAGCAGATAATAGTGAGATTTTATTTGCAAAGAAAGACTCACTACAGCGAACGAGAACGAATCACGGCGGACAAGCTGCTTCCATCATTAGCCCATACGATGATGACTCATCAGAATGTCACGTATGTCTCTTGGAGATGTTTGGAGTGTTGTCTATGTTTATGGTACAAACTGGTTATATAATTAGGTAACATGGCTTCGCTCTCGTTCGTCGTTGTGAGCAGTACGGCGTAAACGTTACCTCGCTAACGTTGTTTTGTTTTATCGTCTTTTGGACAAACAGTCTATGTCATCAGTCGTTAGATATCATCTATATTTCATCTTTAATTTCATCATCTGTCTTGGCCCGAATTGTCTGGCTATACTTGATAGTATGTCTTTCACCACCACCATGGCCAGCACCACCACTATCTTCACCACCAGCGGTGTCGTATTAACCCCTTCACTCCCGAGGAAAAGTGAGCGCGATCTAACTGCAAGAGGCATAGATCCTCATGAGCCCCTCAACTGCGGGGGCTTATGAGGATCTATATCTCTTGCAGAGACCTAGATTATGTATCCATTTTCTTTGGACACTTGTGGCTTTTAGTCGCTCAGTGGGACACAGATTTCATAAATAATAGGTACGTCCGTTGGCAGGAAAGGGGTTCACTGACCTGCATTGCACGTTGAACATGGCCGTGATGTTGGAGGCTGTCTGCACCATGCCAGATTTCACCATCGTGTAGGCGCGGTCCTTGCACGCTGTGCGTTTGTTCATCTCGCGATTCATGCACTCCGCCGCAGCCTCCACCTCTGAGAATAACAATAATAATAACACGCATGTGTCTCCGCTGTTGTAGGGGCTTACGGGGATCTATGCTGTTTCAGTCTCCACTATTACCTAGAAGGTAGGTGTGCAAACTTGAACTCATCGGTAGAGGCCACCCTTTTTTTTGTTGTTGCGAAGATTATATTTATAGGCACGCTCGTAAGCACGTACTCGATATACTTAAACCATCGGCAGGAATATATAAATGATCCATTTGGATCCTAACCGTCAGCACAAAATCGTAGCGCCTCCTGCTCTGCGGCTAAACCGAAGGTACACCTTCCAGATCCGACCCTTTAAATTAATGATAATAATGAAAATTATCCAAGCATCGGCTATAAACAGTATTGCAGACGTTAGGCACGCTCGTGAGATCGCGATTAGACATGAGTAATAATGATATTGTAAATTTTTCACGCATCCTTACTGTCTACCTTCTTGCATGGGTTATGCATGCACATGAGCGCGCGCTGGAGTAATGTTTCATGCTAAGCATGCAAGTTATATAAGCATCCTAGCTGCCCAGATTGTTGCTGAGGTTAGGCACACTCTTAACCCATTACATCCTGAGGATGATTTTTTTTTCAAATTTGATTTTTGTCCTATTGAAGGTCAACATTACAGGTTAGGAGACAGATCAACCATTTTTAGTTCAAGGGTGGTGCCAGAATAGCTTGGCGCCTCAGGCGCCAAGCTATTCTGGCACCACCCTTAAACTTTTATAGTTATATGTATTTCTTGCAATAGTGTATCAGGATGAAAAGTGTTAATCATGCAAATTATCAGAACATCCTTACTGTCCGCATTGCTGCAGAGGTTGGGCGCGCTCGTGAGCACGCGCACAGTGTCCTTACTTAGTCATAAGTATGGAAAATAGCCAAGTAGCCTTACTGTCCACGTTGTTGCAGAGGTTGGGCACGCTGGTGCGCACCCGCTGCGGGTTAATGAGCTGTTTGAGTGCGCCCTCTTGCGGCAGATGCGGGCATTGTTCCAGCAGATTCTCAACGCACTGCACGAAGCGATTCATGTGGCCGTCCCTAATGAGATACATACAACAATACAGGCTTATTATTGAGTCAGACTCAGATATTTTATCGTCCAGACAAATCTGTCACTTTTGAAAGACAACAGTGGCGACTATTGAAGTGTCATCTCAGTGGGGATCATGGTCCTCTGGCCACAGTTAATAATAATAATAAAGAGCATTTACATCGCGCTGAATCCCCAGGAGCAGTGGGCTCTAAGCGCGTTACAAAAAAATGTGTGTATGCAGAATCTCACTAACTTTAAACAAATTTAATCTACGCACACACATAAAACTGAAAAACACATAACAAAACCATTCCCAAGTTAAAGGCATTTTGATGATGCTGATGCGCCACCACGATGGTGCTACACGGTCAACAAAGGGATGACCTGTGATCGTCCAAGCCACCATGATGTTGCCAAATGGTCATTAATCTAATGATGTAAAGATCAAAGCCACCAAGATGGTGCTACACGGTCAACAAAAGGAAGACCGAGGTAATCAATGCCACCATTATGGTGCTAAGTGTGGCATATTAAGCCACAGAAATGTGTATGCAGATGCAGACCAGAATATTATCACACACACACACACACACACACACACACACACACACACACACACACACACACACACACACACACACACACACACACACACACAATCTGTGGATTAATGGCACGCAAGCTGAAAGAAGTAGGTTTTAAGTTGGGTCTTAAAGACGTCAATGTTTTCAGCATTCCGGAAGTGTTGAGGAAGGGAGTACCAGACAACAGGGACTTGATACTGAAATGTCCGAATGCCAAACCGCTTGGAGGAGAAGCTGGGGACACGGAGACGTTTCTCGAAGCAGGAACGAAGGGAACGGGAGGGCTGATAGAGGTTGAGGACGGATGAGAGGTATGGCGGTAGGGATCCATCAAAGCAGCGAAAAGCCAGGACAGCAATCTTGTACTCGACTCTAAATTTAATGGACCAGCGCAGCAACTGACATTTATGTGGGTGTTCCTAATGCGATGAGCGAGAGGTTACATGTGCTTTGGACGACTCTCAACAACGAACGAGAGCACAGACAACACTCCAAATATCTTTAAGAGGCATAATTATGCCTCTTGGAGATGTTTAGAGTGTCGTCTATGCTTATGGTACAGTGTGCTCATGAGGAAGGTGCTGCACAGTGCAGGTTGAGTTATTGGGGTTTGGTTGTTTTGTTTTGTTTTTTGTTGTTTTTTCTTCTTTTTTTGTTGGGAGGGAGGGGGGAGGAGGGGAGGGTGTTGTAATGTTTAAATCAAAGCGTAATTTATTTTACTTTTTTAAAATTAAAAGTATATGCCTGTCAAACTATTTACGTGACTTTCCCCATGAGGGATTATTAAAGTATTATTGTATTGTATTGTATTGTATTGTATTGTATTGTATTGTATCGTATCGTATCGTATCGCATTGTATTGTATTGTATTGTATTGTATTGTATTGTATTGTATTGTATTGTATTGTATTGTATTGTATTGTATTTGATTGTGTAGTTCGACAGGCTAAGTTATGTTAGTCCGAGTGATCGAGCCATTACGGTTTCTCGGTTTTCCCAATTTCACAATAGTTGTTTCTAAAATCAGACTTAAGTCAAAACTGCACGTGTTTCGTCGAAAACAATGGATTAAAAGACAAACATGCTATATATTGTCCGGGCTTTTTAAGTACCATTACGCATAAATCTGAAGACGCATTTTAATATCATTTGTGTTTGTAGTTTGGACACGCAGTAAAAGCACACGCGAAATCGCACTTATTTATTCTATGCAGCCGTTAGCGTGTCGATCTATTTTTAGCTGTTTCTCGTACTGATACCGTTGTATTTCTAGAACGGAGTGAAGTTATTGTCTCCTTACTTGATATAAAGACGACGTGTGCTGAACTGGATTGTCCTGTGCCTAATTGAACTATAGCTAGACCTGTGTGTAGCGTCTCGTAACCATCCGTTACAGAACTGTATCTTTGAACAGTTAAGTCGGCTTTCAATCCACTGTTTTCGTCAAAACACGTATAATTTTGCCATACTTATGATTTCCGGAAATGGTCTATTTTGAGAAACACTCTGTATAAAATGTGCTGTATGTAACTACTGTGTGCGCAACGTTTGTGGCAGATCGATCATCACAGTAGTCCAAGGGAAGTGCTGTATTAGCGCGACCCCATCCGAGGTGCCTAAACAATATGGCATGCACTTCCTCTGAATCGTCAGCCTTCCCTGTTGCCAGTACAGGTCAGCCTCAGTATATCTCGGTACCCGGGAGCCAAAACGTCAGACAGCGTTATACAGCGATCGAGTTACATTATACTGTAGTGCTGAATTTACAGTCATAGTTGTGTGAAAAAAACTCTTGGTAAGCAAAAGGTACTCAGGCCGACGTCAGCCTTAGCTGGCCCGTGCACGGCCGTGCGCGGGCCAGCTAGGCTGACGTCGGCCCGAGGATCTTTTACTAGCCGGGCATACCTCGTGGGGGCCGCCAGAGACCTGTGTGCGCGTTATATCCGATACCGGGCCCGGGTATACTGGAGCGTGTAATGCTGAGGCAGGTTGGTCAGTATTAACTGAACTAACAATGCGTCCACGGTGCCCGTACAAATCTGCTAACGGCATTGATTTCCGGGCACGACTGCATGTTTCACTCACAGACAGATTGGTTAAGACACCTGACTGTGATATAGCACCACAGAGGCCGTTATATCAGATCGCCAGCTACGTCCGTTTTGCTCGAGAACGTGAAGTTTGGAGCTATAAATAGCTTTTTCCTCGGCTCTGACGCTTCAGCGGAGTTGAGCGGCGCACAGTGATGTAACTCACGCAGTTAAGAACGAAATGACAACCGTAGCCACTCGTTAGGATGCTTTATAAACACACTTTATATGTATCAGGTGTTGATATTCGTCAAACAGTTTTGTGCGATGTTGACTGAGAATGCTCCGGGAGCGCTTAAGGCCTTAAATACTCACTCTGCGCAGTACTCCCGAATTTTTCTGTAATCCAGTGGCATGGCTCCGCTGACCTGCTCCTGAGCCTTGCCCCCTTCCTCGCTATCGCCAACGCCGACACCAACACCACCATCACTGTTGCCGGCGTTGTCGTTGATGTGGACGTTGGTGGTGTCAGGGCCTGCACTGACTCCGTTGGCCAGATCAGTGAAACATTGCTGAGCACGTCGAGCAATATCAGCTGGGCAGGCGGTGGCTTGGTTCACAGTCAATGACAATATCAGAGCTGAAAAATTCACGAGGGAGGTTTGTCGGACATTTTGAGAAAAAAAAAAAAAAACAAGAAGAAACGACATCGGAAATCAAATAACTGAAATTAAATGAAGTCAAGTCAAATCAAGACAGTCAAGTCCAGTCCAATCCGCAATCCAGTCCGATCCTATGCAAACTAATCCAGCCGGCCAGTCCAGTCCTGTCCATGAAATTCAATTCCATTTACTTTTCTTAACCCAGACTAAAAAGGTGATTGCCAGCGTGTAAAATGCAACAAACAACATCAACAACAACAAAAACATATCCAAGAGGAGAAAGAAATACGCTCTAAAAAAACAGTTACAACACAATGTATCAAATGTTCTGGTTAACTCATTCAGCCCGACGGCCGTATTTCCCAAATTTTGGAGGTGTCATCTAATGACTATTCACCAGTTGCAGGAGATGGATCGACCATGATAATTCAAGGGCAGTGCCAGATTAGCTTGGCGCCGACAGGCGCCAAGCTAATCTGGCATTGCCCTTGAATTATCATGGTCGACCCATCTCTAGCTGTAGTGCGTCAGGGCTGAATGGGTTAAGCCCATGCTGCAAATTAGACTCATACAAACAAGCACACAATTCTCTACTAATTATTTGTTTATTGTTTGAACTCACCAAAGAAATTATAAGTAGAGTATTGTGCACTTGTAATATGTGTGTCTATTTTTAAAAGAGTTCTTTTTTTAATGTAATAAAATGTGTTGTAACTGTCTTTTTAAGCGTGTTTCTTTCTTCAATGGGATTTTCTTTCCATTTTCCCCTTGAGTGCTATTCAATAGATTTGTAAGTACGCGCCATTTTCGTTGAACGGTGTAGTCAGTGACGATACCGTTCAACGGAAAAGGCGCGTACTTACAAATCTTTTCCGCGGAGCGTTATCGTCCGTAGCACTCAGTGGATTAATCAGATCAACTTATTTTAGTTTCTATTGCAATAAATTGATTAGGCCTACAGTAAATCAATTTAGACCCGCCTGCACGGGAAAGAAAGTGGACGGTCCCTTTATCCCTTAGTTGACGCCATACAGAGCAACCAGTTTTGAGGACGTGCTTTTTTAAAGATTGTGACAAATATTTTAAGAATTTGACACGAACACGAAAAGTGCAGCTCAATCAAGCCGCCCTCGCGCCAAACAAATGATAAAAAGCAGACAAGACTGCCACAGGCAACGCAATACACATGGAGAACACACCGTAACGTCTTTGAAAATGGATCTACCCTGATGGTTCAAGGGTAGTGCCTAATTAGTTTGGCGCATTTCGAGCAGTCTTTTGCTAAAGTTTTTTAACGGAATGAGTAAAAGCAACCAGCGGAGATAATCACTGTCGCAGACACTGCCTTGAACTATCATGATGGATCCACATCAGCCCAACTAAGTCAGGCACTACCATTCAGAGGTGGGTCTAGAGGAAGAGGGTTTCAAGGGGTTCCGGAACCCCACCCCCTCAAACCCAGAATTATGTAATAGCCTTTTGGCTGTCGGTAGAGCTTTTTTTGTCACGATTATTCCTGCATGGATGTCGGTAGCGCTTTTTCAAGCTGCAAGATTCAAGAAATTTATTGTCCGTAAAATGGGTATTTGTCTTTGCCTGCCGAGCGTAAATAAAGTTAGAAAACATAATATCACATTATAATGCTTGTAAAACGTGTGTGGACAATTGCAGAATCGCACAAATAAAACGAACCATTACGTTATTAAGTTAATTATTTGCACAATACCCACTACTAAATTAAGGCCAGCGGTGATAAGTTCAAACGCCTGTCGCGCCTGTCGCGCCCTCCCCGTCCCCTCTCCTCCCCTCTCCCTCTCCTCCCCTCCCCTCCCGTCCCCCTTCCCCTCCAACCCCACCCCACCCCCTCCCAGCATTGGGATTTGTTGGCCATGTTTGGCTTCTGGGCGCCTTCCGTCTCAGGTTGAAGGGCCCCAACAGTAAGCTGGAAACCATCTCTCTGGAGGTAACTCATCCACCCCTGCCATGTCACGCAAGTTACACAGGCACTACCATCCAGCTACCATGATCGATCCATCTATAGCTTGATTGTATCTCAGGGACTCGGCGCGCGCGGAATGATTCGATTGAAGCAGCCCTGCTGACCAAACAAAGCGGAGAAAACAAACGCGACCTGTCAGGGACAAAACAAGGGCTCCTCTCAGACACTGCTTGTCAACAAACCCAACCCTTGACACCTCGACTGGCCCCCTCAATTTCCCATCGGAACACGTTTTTACCTGTGAGACTTTAACATGTTTTGAGAGAGAGAGAGAGAGAGAGAGAGAGAGAGAGAGAGAGAGAGAGAGAGAGAGAGAGAGAGACAGACACACACACAGACAGACAGACAGACAGACAGAGACAGACAGACAAACAGACACAGACAGACACAGACAGACAGACAGAGAACGTGTGATGTATATATACATGTATATATGGCAAATAATGTTTCGTGAGCGTATCATCATTCATTCATTCATTCATTCATTCATAATGCAATTAATCTGTTAGTTTATGTATTGATTTGTATTGAAACTAGAAAGAATCATGTAAAGTTAGGATAAACTACAAGTTTGTAATGTTGGGTGTTATCTGTAGAATACTGCGCATAATAGTTCAGAAGACGGATCGGCCATGATTATTCAAGCTATTCTGGCATTCTGTACTATCTATATCCCGTTCTATGTCTGCCAGACAGGGCAGAAAGGTTTAAGCAGCATGAACTGTGTTGACCATTGTAATTAATGATAATAAGCAGTGCCTTTAATATCGTAAAGACATTATTATATTATACCGAGCAGCATTTTGCTTGATATAGTGCCGATAACATGCAGATGCGATTACGAGACCCGAATCTTTAAGCACGGCTCGAAAGAGTTAAAAGACGTGTTCTCTCAAGAGAAGTCTTAAAGGGCAAAAAGTGTCACCTACCGTTAAAGACCATCAGTTAGGTGAATGATGGTTTTTAATGACTGGTGATCTCTCGTGTGGGTGATCGCTCAGAACAGGTGATGTGTACTTTTAACGTTGATGTTAGCACGCAATCCTCTCTGTCATATCCCTACTACATCAAAACGTGTCGACATGATAGTAACTTCGTATTTTTCTCTTCTTATTTCACCTAATATTTTAGTATCTACATCAAGGACAAATTTGCATCTAATAATATATAGAAAACTGTCTAATTGATGGAAAAAAAAAAACACCGGCAGTTTCACACACTGCTTTGTGTTGCAGCTTGCTCTATCATCATATAATATGAAAAAAAAGCAGGCTGCAATAAAAAGCAACGCGTTTAACTGTCTTTTTTCCATGAATTTACGTAGTTTCCTATATTAACATCCATAAAGCTACAAAGTTCTCCCGCAGAGATGGTTTGTTGTTTTCCTGTCCGCGTTTGTCCACGGCTGTGAAAGCAGAGAACAAGGAGTCCATAAATTGTAAAAAAAAAGATTTTCATTGTAAATGTCGGTAATACCATGAAGTCTTGCTTTTCACACAAAAAATGGATTTTCAGTCTTTGCCTTCGCACAGCAGACGTCTTTTAACCCTTTGCATACTGATAGACTATTGCTTCAAATAATTTTGACTTTGATAGTTCAAGGGTGGTGCCAGAATAGCTTGGCGCCTCAGGCGCCAAGCTATTCTGGCACCACTCTTGAACTAAAATGGTTGATCAATCTTGTAATCTGTAATGCAGCCTTCATAGGACAATAAGCAATTTTTGTTTTAAATCAGCTCCCGGATGTAATGGGCCAATATTAACCTGAGTCTCACCGTGACATCATTTGTCACTCACCTGAGATTATAATGTGAGTAATCCAAGTTACGTCCATCTTGCTCACCAAGGCGAAGTTTGAAAACTGAATAGCTGAAATAACTGACGTCTGCTGCTTTCCTGTCGTCGACTAACCGAAATGAGCGCGAACGTCGAGTGTTAGATGCTGTCCGCGAAACGGCCCCGAGCTCCTGCGGTTTGAACCTGTCAGCCTGGGAACTCTTGGCCACAGGCAATTTACAGAAAATATTTTACACCAAGAAAGGTGGGAGCGGGCAACGGAATGGGGCACACTGGTTGTCCCCCACGATTCGCTACCGCTGATCAGCAGTAGCGAAACGAGGGAGACAACCGGAGTGGGCATGGGGTTACGAATTTTCGTCAAATTTTCACAAGTGTGCTTGGTCTGTAAATTTGACCTTCAAAAATCAAGAGAGCTTTATTGTCTGTTTTAACATAAATAAAACAGAAAATTGTCTGTAGGTTGCATGCGTTCTGTTGTCTACAAAAAGACTAAACGTTAGCTAAATTAAAAAGTAACAATGTAATAATAAAATAATAATAATACATAGTATTTATATGACGCATTTCTCATATTTATAATATAACTCAATGCGCAGGATATAGCCGCGAACTGAACCCAACAAGCACGCTCACGTGAATCACGCGCATTCCCTCACACACTGTACATAAATACAGAACATTCACGTGGTGCTAAGGGCAAGCTCAAGCGAGCTACTGAAATTTTTGGAAATTTAAATCGTTTTTTATATTTTGGAAATTTGATTAAGTGGACTGAAATTAATACCAAATTCGTGGGGGAGGAAAGAGCCGGAGTACCCGGAGAAAGAACCCTCGACGGTCCGCCCGAATTAATGGTGACACTTACTAGAGGAGAAAAGTCCGGGTATCGAACCTCGCACCTCTTGCATTGGTGGCAGGCACTTTTACCGCTGCGCCACAGACCGCCACGGACTTGTAGGTACAAGTGAAAAACTAATTAAAGAAAAACATAATTATTCTAGCGTCACACATTAAATGATACATAACGATAACCCTTAGCTTACATTCGCACACACACACACACACACACACACACACACACAGGCACACACACACAAACACACACACACACACAAACACACACACACACAAACACACACACACACACACACACACACACACACACACACACACGTACACACACAAAAGCGGGTGAGCGCGAGCGCGCTATCAAATTCGGTGTATCAGTAAAAGACAAATTAAAATTGGTTTACTCGAAACCTTATCTAAAAAACTAAAACCGTATGCCATAATAGTGATGAGGAGGAGGGGATGGGGAGGAGATGGGTGGGCAGGCAAGGCGCAGTCATAGCAATGTGGACACGGAATGTTTAGAGCTCCTTTTTAAATAGTTTAGCCGATCTTCTTCCTGACCCAGGTGTGACTGAAGCTGATAGCAGAGCTTTTGTTATAAGACCATCTTTCAGTGGCAGAAAATAATAGTATCGGTAAGAAGGGTACTGATGTACAAGCTTTTAATGGTAGTTTCAGGCAAATTAGACATGATGATGATCAACAATAGCAACACAGATGTACATAGCCCATGAGTGAGTCAGCAAGAGACAAATTTTCATGAAATCCCTCTGTCTGCGAGGTTTCATGAAGACCTATGCCTCTAGCAGATGTTGGGATTTCTGTCTGTTCTGTCAGTACACGAGCGGGTTTTCCAACGTGAGGAAACCCTCCATAAATGCTCTAAGAGCTGTCATGCAGCCTAACCTTAGGTCTAAGCGCGAGACACCTGTAAAGTGTCCTACTCACGTAGAAAGAAAATAGACGATTTCAGAAATCAGAAGAAATTGAAAAATGCCTGTGTTTCAATGTAAAACAGTGGATTAAAAGCACCAGCTTTACGTCCCGCTGGCACAAAAAGTGATCGGGGGGATGTTTAAAAGCACGGGCCCACTGCGGCCGTCGTGGGCCCGAAGATGATGTTTTGCTACTGGCGTCAATGTTTGTTGATAATCTTTTCTATGTATTCTTTATCAATTGCCTGTGCATTGGGTGAACTATTTGACCATTTTGTTCCACGCTGTCTCCTCCTTTATTTGTCGAAAATCTGCTGGCGACCCGCGGTGGTGAAATCGTCAAATTGGAACAACCCCCCAAAAACAAAGAGAAGCAATTGGCTTTTGCTAGGTAAACTAGCCTCCCCTGGCCACAACAAACTTGGTAGGGCCATGTGCCAGAGGCAAAGACCCTCATGGGCCACTGCAGCTGCAGGGGCCCATAAGGATCTATGCCTATTGCGAACAGACAAAGAAATATAAGACTTGCAAGATGGACAAAAGTCAGGTATGCAGAGGCACATGAAGATACATGTATATGCCTCCTGCGAATGGACCAAGGAATCTGTGCACACTGAGGGTGAACGAAAGGGTAGGAATGCCGGGCACATGACGATCTACTCCACCTGATCCTGAACTAAGGCGCAATCGGTCTAAACTCAATCTGCGATTTTAAATTCAAATTTAAACTCAGTTGCCTCACTTTCAAAAGTAATGTAAAAATAGCCTTATGGAAAAATGTATGAAATTTGTAAAATTATTATTATTATTATTATTATTATTATTATTATTATTATTATTATTATTATTATTATTATTTTAAAATCTAGTATCTGTTCATCTTGCTGGCAAAAATCAGATTGTGTTTAACGGTTTTGGGGTTTTTTTGGTTGTTTTTTTTAGGTCTTTCAAAATGGACAATAGCATCCAATTTAAATTTGTGTACTAACGGACTGAGGTCGCCATGGGGGGAGGGGGTGGGGCGTGGGTGTCTGTTCACGAGCTCCCAATGGCTGTAAAAAGTGACCCCTCCCCCCCCCCCCAACCTCCCCCCCCCCCCAAAAAAAAAAAAAAAACCAAAAAAAAAAACACAAAACCAACAAACAAACAAAAAAACCAACAACAACAAAACAACAACAAACAAACATTAAACAAAAAACAAAACCATCCACTGTCAAGTTATCGTAAGTAAGACGCTTGCTGGTCTGTGATTTTGGACCTTACGGCTCTAGCACGCTTATTAGACACGCTAGCTTGTTTAACTCGTTTCCTTCCGGCGAAGCACGCCATCGAGGGAACAGTGTGTACGAATTCCCTGCGCGGCGTGTTGTGACCCGACAAAAAAGAGGAAATCGGCCCTGTGAAAAGCAAGATTTTGATTGTAATACAATGAAAGTCTCGCTTTCACAGATACGGACTTATTGTCTTTTGCCTTTTCGCAGGGCAGAAATGTTATCCAAGGGTTGGGCGTGAAACAAAAAAAATTACAATTGGAACGGATCGAGAGAAAGACTAAACAAAACAAAAAAACACCTATCCAACTATTTGGCTCAGCGAGAAAAAGGTGTTCGGCCCGCACACGGCCGTGTGACTCGAGCCCGACTCAGTGTGGCCGACTTCGACCCAATGTCCTTTTGCTTACTGTCAAGCGGTCAAGCTGACAATGGAAGAATGAACGCTTGTCTTGTGCGTAGATCAACTGTGTGGTTCACACCCAATAATGACTTTTGCAACTTAGTGAGGGCGTTTATAGACAGCAGTGGCGTAGGTGCGGAAGGGGAGGGAGGCCTGGTCCCACCAAGGAAAATGTAGAGAGTATCCCCTCCCCCTCCGAACCTATTATCTGAAGAAAACATATTTCTGGAGAAAACAGTCATAATAATTTTTTCTTTAATTTAATTTTTGGAGAACATTTTTTTTTTTTTTTTTTTTTTGAGAAAGAACATCATAAGATACTGATTATTATGTTGTCTTTTTTAGGTTGGACTGTCTTACCCCTCCCCCCCTTCACTTCTGCCCCCCCCCCCCCCCCGCCCCTCCGGCTCACCCCCACACCCTTCCGTTGTTTGATTTTGTGGAGGCTGAAAAGTGACATGTCAGGCACGCTGGGTTACAGGTTGTCAAAGCTGTACCCCAATGCCCAAAAGGCCGTCGGGCCGACATCGACCACATGGCCTTTTGCGCATTGGGACCGTGTCTCGACACCGGCTCGTCCGGTGCCTTCGGCCCGGGGAAAAGCACCAACCCAAAATGGCGGCACTTTTTTGTTGTTGTTTCACACACACACACACATATATATATATATATATATATATATATATATATATATATATATATATATATATATATATATATATATATATATATATATATAATATATATATATATATATATATATATATATATATATATATATATATATATATATATATATATATATATATATATATATATATATATAATTTCATCAATAAATTCTGAGAATGCTGTGCTAATGCCATGGAAATCCAGGCTGGTAAGCTTGCATTGTGTCATCAGGACATCAGCTGTCCTTTTGTGACTGCATCGCTTATTAGATCTTTTGAGCCTTCCACTGAACACCTACTACATAAGGTAATAGGGACTACCCCCAGGCGCCCCGCAACCCGCTGGAGAATATCCGATCCTCCCCTCGAGAGGGGAGGCTAGTGCATGAATATTCCCAAGCAGATCTTCGACCTGCTGGATAGATTTAAGATTTTGCCGCCTACGACCGGTTTCGCCCCAAGGTGGGTCTCATCAGGTAGGCATACGGCGTAACCTGAAATCGCAAACACAACGCATGTACTAGATGCCGCCTCCAGAATTTGACTGGTAGCAACCACTAGTCCAGCGTGGATTGCATCCCTAAAGCTTTATGGGGTGTTGCAGTGGAAGAAGAATGACTAATTTTGAAAAGGCAACACCTAGGCAATTTTGTGGTACAATTATTCTTTACTTTTAACAAAGGCGTCGCCCAAAGCCAAAAAATGCACTCAATCAGAGTAGCTCCAAGGGACATAATTTTTCAATAAATTCTGAGAATGCTGTGCTAATGCCATGGAAATCCAGGCTGGTAAGCTTGCATTGTGTCATCAGGACATCCGCTGTCCTTTTGTGACTGCATCGCTTATTAGATCTTTTGAGCCTTTGTTAAAAGTAAAGAATAATTGTACCACAAAATTGCCTAGGTGTTGCCTTGTCAAAATTAGTCAGTCTTCTTCCACTGCAACACCCCATAAAGCTTTAGGGATGCAACTGTGATCCACGCTGGACTAGCGGTTGCTACCAGTCAAATTCTGGAGGCGGCATCTAGTACATGCGTTGTGTTTGCAATTTCAGGTTACGCCGTATGCCTACCTGATGAGACCCACCTTGGGTCGAAACCGGTCGTAGGCGGCAAAATCTTAAATATATCCAGCAGGTCCAAGATCTGTTTGGGAATATTCATGCACTAGCCTCACCTCTCGGGGGGAGGACTGGATATTCTCCAGCGGGTTGCGGGGCGCCTGGGGGTAGTCCCTATTACTTTATGTAGTAGGTGTTTAGTGGAAGGCTCAAAAGATCTAATAAGCGATGCAGTCACAAAAGGACAGCGGATGTCCTGATGACACAATGCAAGCTTACCAGCCTGGATTTCCATGGCATTAGCACAGCATTCTCAGAATTTATTGAAAAATTATGTCCCTTGGAGCTACTCTGATTGAGTGCATTTTTTGGCTTTGGGCGACGCCTTTGTTAAAAGTAAAGAATATATATATATATATATATATATATATATATATATATATATATATATATATATATATATATATATATATAATATATATATATATATATATATATATATATATATATATATATATATATATATATATATCCATGTGACCGTGATATAAAAACCCCTGTAGCGAAAAATGGCGGACGTTTTGTAGCCATCTCAATGACGCATCTTGGATGCCAGTTTTGTATAAAAGATCGCCAAACGTTCTAAAGTACAAAGTTACTTAGTGTTGTTCGAAACAACAAGCACACTCAGTACTGGAGACGGCAACGTCATGATATATTTTTAAATTACGTCATAAGTCTATTATGTATAAATGTATATTCCTTTGACGTCAGTCATGTCTGGCGTGATCCAGGTCGCAAGATGTCTTCTTGATTTCTTTTACGAAAATAGTGGAGGAATGAAAACAAATACGTTATTGGTCAGAGGGGTTCGCTGCACGGACCCTTGTAGGCCTTCGGGAGGTCAAAGGAACCATTGTACCCCTCAGGCCTTCCGGGTACAATTTTTCCTTTGACCTCCCTCAGACCTACAAGGGTCCGTGTAGCATACCCCTCCGACCAATAACTTATATTGTAGACCTGAGGGAGGTCGAAGGCCGAGAGACTGTACCCCGAAGGCCGAAAGACTGAGGGGTACAATGATTCCTTTGACCTCCCGAAGGCCTATAAGAGTCTGTGCAGCAAACCCCTGCTACCAATAACGCACTTGTTTTCATTCCTCTATTATTTTCGTAAAAGAAGTCAAGCTGAAATCTTCTGACCTGGATTACGCCAGACATTATTGACGTCAAAAGAACTGACATACATGTATACATGTTATGACGTAATGTAAGATCTTTATGACATTGTCGTCTGCATGACCAGCAGCATTAGTGCTGCAATGGAATTGGAAGAGGTGAGTGATTGTTTGCCTCAAAAGATTTTAAAATTCTTCAGTAAAATAGTCGCATAGGATGCTCATGTGCTTTCGATCTGCAAAGATTTTTTTCTTTTGTGGTCTGTTACACGCTACTGCTGCAAATGTGTGCTGCAAACATCTCCAGTAATGTGATATCCAACTTCATCCACCGCAAAATGACAGAACTAATTTTTCGCGGACATCCGCGCGGCTTGACATTCGCCCCTAGACAAACCAATGTTTAGGGACGTATGCTCGGGCTGATGGGTGGTTGGTGCCAGATTTGACCTCACTGCCGATACATCATCAGTGTTACCGTTGATACTTGTTGCTACCGTTGCACTGATTAGTGTGTGTGTGTGTGTGTGTGTGTGTGTGTGTGTGTGTGTGTGTGTGTGTGTGTGTGTGTGTGTGTGTGTGTGTGTGTGTGTGTGTGTGTCTTGTGTGAGCGGCAGCAGCGGGCACGAGTAAATGCGAATGCGTGCAGTGATGTGAATGTATGTAGACGCGCAAGTTTTGTGCTGCGTGTTTTGTCCGTGTGTGTTTGCGTCATTATGTTCTCTTATACAGGATGACGTCGTTTTTTCTGTCGTGTGTTCTTTTCTGTTCTATGCTGTTTCCATATCACCGAGAAAAGACCTTTGACCGAACGAACGTCGTGTTTTATGTTTCATGTTTGTAAACACACCGAAGCTGTAGCAGCCAAGGCAAGCAGAACTGTCGGATTCCTAAGACGGAACTTCAGGGACTGCAACTCAACAGTGCGATATCAGTGTTTCCTATACTTCGGTGGTGCGTCCCATCATATAAAACGCCTCCTGCAGCTGGGATCCCCACCTTCAAAAAGATATACAGGCGCTCGAGCAAGTACAACGACGAGCAGCCCGCTACGTACTTAACAGCTACGGAGACCGGTCACCAGGAAGCGTAACAGCCATGCTGCAGAACTTCAGTGGGCCCGCCTGCAACAGCGCAGATCCAACAATCGACTGCAGATACTGTTCATGATCCAGGCAGAGCTGGTCGACATCTACCCCAGTGACTACATCCACCAGGCCGACCCTAGGACCCGGAGGAGCACGACTCTACCAGAAGAGAACCTCCCACCCTGTTCTCTTCAACTCATTTCCCCCCAGGTCATTAACTCATTCTACCCCAACACCGAAATCCTTAAATTTTGCCGTTGTCCTCTGAAGACTGCATTGCAGTGCAGGACACAGATCGCCCATGATAGTTCAAGGGTGATGCCAGAATAGCTTGGCGCCCATAGGCGCCAAGCTATTCTGGCATCACCCTTGAACTATTACGGTCTATCCTTATCTTCCTGTGGTGTGTCTGGGGTAGAATGAGTTAAGGGACTGGAATAGGCTACCCTTATATCAACCACATCTGCCCCCCTACCTTGAAGACTTCAGAGCTCGACTGGTCTGCTACACCACCCCCGCAGACAGTCGTCTCAGCCCTGTAACATCACTTCCAGCCCTCTGCATATAGTTTTAACCAGTTTTATTGACACTCTGGAACGCGTCGCTGCAGAGTCCTTAACGCTCGTTAGAGCCCGACTCTTAATTTGGAAAATAAGAAAAAGAAAGGGTTTTCAACTTCTATGTTCTGTTTACCCATCTCCAGTAACGGTGCCTATTCTTTCGAACAACACTAAGTAACTTTGTACTTTAGAATATTTTGGCAATCTTTTATAGAACAAAACTGACACCCAAGACGCGTCACAAAGAGGACTAAAATAAGTCCGCCATTAGTCGCTTCAAGGGTTTATGTGGCGAGGTCACATGGTACGGTTTGCGTTTAAGCTCTGTTTGTGTGGCGTAGGAATGAAAACAATAATTACTATCTTGACGCTTCCTCAGTTTTACACTGAGTTAACCCATTACATCCTGAGGCAGATTTTTTGGATCACGTGCGAAGCAAAAGTGAGTATGTTCTGGGCCAGTGGTCGTCCGTCCATCGCCCGTCCGCCGTCGTCCCTCGGCCGTCGTAAATTTTAACGTTGGCATTTTCTCAGAGACTATTCAAGCTAGTCTTCAAACTTTGCCCAATGATACTTTGTGGCAAGACCTTTCTAAACATACCAATTTCAGTGACCTCTCACAAAGGTTAAGGTCACAGGGGATCAGGAAATAGGTCAAAAATAGCTACATTTTGACATAA
The DNA here is from genome assembly GCA_036245525.1 of Semisulcospira habei. NCBI lineage: Eukaryota > Metazoa > Mollusca > Gastropoda > Semisulcospiridae > Semisulcospira > Semisulcospira habei. The sequence continues at coordinate 142,848,828 of BTPG01000003.1, forward strand.
TTTATTTTTTCTCAAATACTATTTACAACTTCAAACCCAAACTTGGTACACAGTTACCTGAAGGTAAGACCTCTCTATGCATACTAATTTGGTTGAGCCCTCAGAAAGGTCAAGGATCACACGAGCTCAGGAAATAGGTCCAGAATTTCAAAACCAGACTTGGTGCAAAGATACCTGATGGTAGGACCTTTCTATGCATACTAATTTGGTTGATCCCTCGGAAAGGTCAAGGGTCACATGAGCTCAGGAAATAGGTCATAAATAGCCATTTTTTTGACAAGAAATGTTTCTTCTCAATTACCATTCACAACTTCAAACACAAACTTGGTACAGAGATACCTGATGGTAAGATCTATTTATGCATACAAATTTGAATGACCCCTCGGAAAAGGTCAAAGGTCACAAGAGGTCGACAAGTGTGTATAAAATGCCAATTTTTGATAGAATTGTAGTTATTATCAACATTTGTGCAAACTTTTCAATCAAATTTGGCACAAAGGTAGCTGATGATAAGACCTTCCTAAATATACTAATTTAGTCGACTCATCGCAAAGGTCAAGGGTCACGGGGGTTGACAGATGTGTGAAAACTGATTAAATTTTGAGAAAACATGTATTTGTTGGTGCAGAAGCCATCCCTTTACTTATTGTCACACATGTGATCGGTCAATCACGTGAGCCATAAGGGCTTTGTCTTTCTTGTTTTCTTAAATTTGCTTATTGTCCTATGAAGACTACATCATAGATTATGAGACAGATCAACCATTTCAGTTCAAGGGTGGTGCCAGAATAGCCTGGTGCCTCAGTCACCAAGCCATTCTGGCACCACCCTTGAACTATCATAGTTAAATTAATTTCAAGAAAGGTGTATCACAACGGAAAGGGTTAAGGACACACGTGCAGTCAGTAATCACACGTGCAGTCAGTAATTCCTGTATCAGTCTGATCCGCCTATGTCAGCAAGAGGCACCTGCTAAATGAGGCAAGAACACGGTAAGACCTTTTTTGTGAAAAGCGACATTTTCATTGTATTACTATGAAAATCTCGCTTTTCTCAAAAAGGAATTTGTTGTCTTCTGTCTTTTTAGAGCAGCAATATAATTCTCTTGAAAATCTGTGTCTTTTGACTGAAGGTGTTCTTTGATGGGCGGCTGCCTTGTTTCGATGTCCTAAGACATGTACTTATTTCTCTGGAACAGATAGAACAATACGCAAAACGTCCTCGGACCGACGCCGGCCTCAGCAGGCCCGCGCACATCCGTGCGCGGGCCGGCTGAGGTCGACGTCGACTGACCCCTGCGATCTGTTCGGCCACGGCATTTGATACAATGATTTTTTTTTCCCTTTGCCGTGGTAAATTTGAAATTACATTTTATGGTAGCTTCGGAAACGAACTAGCTAAACCGCACGGCCCACTGTTGAGCGCTCTGGTTGTCTCTTGAGGGGAGCTGGGTGGCTCGATGGTAGAACATTCCACTCTCGTCCGAATATGAAGTTGCGGGTTCGAATCTATAGCTGGTGTCAAAACAGTTCACACCCTATGATTCGGTGCGGTGTCTTTGAAATCACCTTCGTTGTGGACTAAAAGACGTTCAGCCCTAAAACGTTTCAGTAAAGTACCATTACGCATACGATCTGAAGGCACATTTCAATTGTGTTTGTTATGCCTTGTCGAAATTTACCTGATGAAATTTAACAACAGTTTAGACGCGCAGCAAAAACACACGCGTAATAGCACTTTTTTTTTTTTTTAATTCTGCGCTGCCGTTATCATGTCAATCTATTTGTAGCATGTTTTCGTACTGAAAGCATGGTATTTATAGAACGGAGTGGAGTCATTGTCAGACGACCGGTGTGCTGAACTGGATTGCCCTTATCTAAATAAACCATACCTAGACCTGTGTTTAGCGTTTCGTAACCATCTGTTACTCAAGTGTATCTTTGAACAGTTACGGCAGTAGTGGGCCTTCAACGTGTCTCAGTGGTCGTCTCCCTCGTAGACGTTAGGCTGCAAATCAGATGTAGGTCAACTCAGGCTACAGGACACAGATCACGGATATTCATTTTTGTTCAGTCAGCGCATTCCGTCAGTGACATAAGGCATATTCTCGCCGAGCCCCTGCAACCATCAGGACTCATGAAACTTATATACCTCTTGCTAGCAAGGAGTGGCCTCATGTCTGTCCACACATTGAGGGTCTTGTCCGTGGTTAACTGCCCCGAAGACTCCTATGTGTTCCCTGTTTTAAGAGAGGCTACTCTCAGTCATCGATCAAGCAAAACGGTCCTTGCGTTCAGTTCTGCTTGGGTGTTTCGATTCATCAGGGGACTTTCTCTGATGTAGAAATGCTTGACTCGTTCCGAGTCTGTTCTGCCACTGATCAGCGAGGGAGACAACCAGTGTGACTCAGTAGTAGTGACCAAACGCATGACAGAGCTTAGTCCTGCGCCAGCCGCTAAGCAAGGTGTTCCGCTACAGCGGAGCACCTTGCTTGCTGGCGCAGGACTAAGCTCACTCATGCAATTGAGATCCAGTGCCCAGCCCGTAAGCCGGCAAACGGCATCCGGCCTACAGCGGCCGTCGTTGGCTCGCGCGCGGCTACAAGCGTAGTGTGGCATAGCGTAATCAGAAAAAACGTACATTATTTAGTCTCTTATTACGGCGTACATCGCCTCTGAATGTCTCATTAAAACTGATGCGTTCACTTCAAATTTCACGACTGACTTGTTTATTCTACTTTTTAAAAATAAATTGCGTTTAAGTTCGACTGATCCGTGTATGTTGCACTCTGAAGTCAGAATGCCTCCCTGTGCATGTAAATATGCAGTGACGGATCGGAGGGGGGGGGGGGAGGGGGAGGCTGAAAGTCCACTTTCGAGCAACCACCCACGGGCCAATGCCGCGGAACTGAAACGAAATACCATGTAAGTTTCCTGTTTTTAAGTTTGGAAGACCGGCAATTGGGAGTGTGTAAATGAAACCCCCTCGGCGTGTGAAAACCCCATCTCCCCCCCCCCCCCACCCCCACCCCGTCCCCCCTGCCGTCCTTTGATTTTGGTATATGTCACATATCCCCTTTCTCCGTCGGTTGACGATTTCAGAGTCCGGACTGAAATAAAGGTCTGGCTTCTGCCCAGTGCGCGAATGGCCATCGGGCTGACCCGTGCGTCGGCAGCCGTTGGCCCGCCCGCGCATGGTTGTGCGCGGGCCAACGGTGGCCGACATCAGCCCGGTGGCCTTTTGCGCATTGGGTGGGCGCCTTCTGTCACAGGATAAATGGTCCCCCCCTCCCCCTCCCCCACCAACCCACCCACCCACCCTCCACTCCTACCCCAACCCCTCTCCCACCCATCACCCCCACCCCCACCCCGCCCCAACCGGCCACCCACCGGAGTTAACTGGTCCGCCCCTGAGAAGCACACACACACACACACACACACACACACACACACACACACACACAACAAAAAAAAAAAACGGCAAGGCCGGGCCGAACTGATGAGTTTCGGATTCGACAATTACCTTCTCTCTCTCTCTCTCTCTCTCTCTCTCTCTCTCTCTCTCTCTCTCTCTCTCTCTCTCTCTCTCTCTCTCTCTCTCTCTCTCTCTCTCTCTCTTTTTTTTTTTTTTTTTTTTTTTTTTTTTTGGGGGGGGGGGGGGGGGATAATTCATTTCATTTCAATGATTTTGTTTTCATCTTGCCGTCTGTCTGTCTGTCTGTTTTATTGATTGGTCGCTTGGTTGCTTGATTTGTTGCTTTATCACTGATTGATTGATTGATTGATTGATTGATTGATTGATTGACTGACTGACTGACTGAGTGATTGATTGATTGGTTGGTTGATTGATTGACTGATTGACTGATTGATTGATTGATTGATTGATCGACCCATCGATTGATTGATTGATTGATCGTTTTTTTTTCTCCTGTCTTTTTTTGTGCACCTTGTGGTAACTAGGCTCTCTTTAGCAAGGGAAATCACTCTTGCCATTTTTTTCTTTTCTAGCTGTCTGCTATGTGTAGCTTTGGTTGGCCAAAGTCCATAAAAAATATTTATCTTTCAGTAGTTCTTTGGTATCTGTGCGAAAACAACATCTTCTATTGATTTTTAGAAGCACAATGCTTCGTTTTGCAAGCGCCGAGTTGGCATCGTGTCCATTTGCGCCTGCTTTGAGTGTAAGTTTCAGTGTATTTGCGGTTTTAGTGCTTCAGGTGAGCCGGTATGAAATCATTTGTTTACACCACCCATGCGTTGATTAGGTTCATAAGTCTTCTGTGATCTGATTTTATTCCTAATCCAGGTCTTATTTTTTCAGAAAACTAAACATGCAAAGTTCCACAAAACAGCAATCACAAGGTAAAAATACTAAGATAAAATGTTCATCTCTCTCTCTCTCTCTCTCTCTCTCTCTCTCTCTCTCTCTCTCTCCTCTCTCTCTCTCTCTCTCTCTCTCTCTCTCTCTTCTCGCTCTCGCTCACTCTGCTCTCTTTAGCAAGGATGCATGAATTTCACTTCCTAGAACTTCAACTGTAGCTAAAGGTATCTGCTGTTCATACAGGATATGATTATTGCATGGCGCGTGAGCATGTATGTGTGTGTATGTTTGACGGTTGTGTGTGTGTGTATGTGTGTGCACGCGTGTGTGTGTGTGTGTGTGTGTGTGTGTGTGTGTGTGCTATTTTTATTTTGTATTTTGCTTTCCTTTAATTTTTTTTTTAATTTGATTGTTTGGTCTATTTTTTTTTTAAATAGTATACATGTATTCATACCAAGTGCATTATATGTAAGTTAAAATTAGCAACGGCAAGTTCAAAAAGTGGTTTTCCCAACCAAAACTTTAACCGTTGTAAAATAAAGAATCATTGTCATTGTCATTCTCTCTCTCTCTCTCTCTCTCTCTCTCTCTCTCTCTCTCTCTCTCTCTCTCTCTCTCTCTCTCTCTCTCTCTCTCTCTCTCTCTTGTCTGAACAATAAACTGTCTGAGTCTGAGTCTCTCTCTCTCTCCGGTATGCATATTCCCTCAGGGAACATTCAGCTGAATTCACACATTGCTTCTCATCCTAGGTACATTCTAGATGTGTATCTCTGTGTGTGCGTCTGTCTGTGTGTTTGAAAGGGGGGGGGGGGGGGGGGGGGGGTAGAAAGGGGAGGGCAAAATCTGACCATCATTTGGAAATATACTGCAAAAGAGCTTGCTATTTTGCAATGAACGTTGAGTGTGAATTCAGTTCACAGTCTTGCCTCTTGTTTTCTTACTGCTATGAGCCACTATACTTTAGAAGCTGCTGGGGTCAGTTGAATGAGTATGTTTAAATCCTTCAATAACACCTTGTACAGGATTTATATGGCAGGCTGTTCCACTGATAACTGATTCATATATCATAGGACAAAATATCAGACTGAATAATTATTCCTAGGACAAATACCAATCAATCAGCCATCAAGCCTTGGGTGAAATCATCTAATGAATAAATATATTTTACAATGAATTAGTCCTAAGAATAATTATTTATCTTAGAATTAAATTGAATTAGTCCTAGGACATATTATATAGTCCTAGAATTATATACTGTGTCCTAGGATTAATGAATCAGTTATCAGTGGAACATCCTCAGGACAAAATATTCAATGAATCAGTTATCAGTGGAATGGCCTAGCTGCCACAGATTTAGGCTCACTCATGTAACTGTATGGCACACGATCCTTAGTTCCAGCAAGGTTATACCTCTGTCATCACTTGAGCGCAACTACCTTCAGCGGAGCACTGTGCCGACATACCATTTCCAGAAAAGTCTACCACGCCTCCCAGTCCCAAAGTTAGAGCAGACTTGTGAACGCTTCCTTAAATCTCTCACCCCGCTGGTCAGTGCTGAACAGCATGCCAAGACTGCAGATGTGTTGGCTGCATTCCAACAAAATGAAGGAAAAGGTATGAACATGATCTTCTTTGAGGTAAACCATTAAATAGTCAATACTTCAAAAGAATATATTAACACATTCATTCCTGACAAACTGCAACAATTAATATATAGATGGATAATGATACATGTAGTTTAAGGAGTGCCTGGCTTTCTGCTGACTTAAAATTGTCTGTGATCAGGACACACAGCATAACAAAATATCTGTCCCAGGTGTTATGCAGGTCATCACGTACTGTTAACACGGCTGGCATAAGTACATCAGTACTGATCCTGAAGCTGCATGTGTACACCAACAAGAGTATAAGGGGGTGGTGGGCTATTGTGTCATCATGTAACTTCCAAAAAGCACAACAGTGTAAACATTTACATGTGCGTCTGACATTGCAGGTAGAAGACGGCCTCGTGTGCTCCTAAAATGAATGGAAGCTTCTTTTTTCTCAAGATTTGCCCATCCCAGTGAGGGTTGGCTTTCCATCTTTTCCATTCATGTCAAAATTTGTCTGTTAGGTATAGAGAATTTTATGTTAACGGAAAACCTGATTGTGCCAGAATTAGCTTGATTCTGGCACCGTCCTTAAACTATCATTGTCCTTCTAGAAATGCCAAGCTGTTCTTACTCCACTCTTGAACTATCAGGGTCGATCTGCCTCCGTAAATGTAATGTAGACTTCAAAGAATAACTCCCAAATGTGGATTATGTTTTACTTAAGTTAAATATAATTAATTTAATTAGTCTCCTTCTTTTCACAATTCTCCATTTCTTCCATTCTATGAACATGTTCTTAACCCATTTAACCCCACAGTCACATTTCCTAAAATTTGAAGTTGTCATCTACCAACTATGTACCAGATGGATCGACCATGATAATTCAAGGGTAGTGCCAGATTAGCTTGGCATCATCAGGCACCAAGCTAATCTGACACTACCCTTGAATTATCATGGTCGATCCATCTCCTGCTGTACGGCGCTGGGGCTAAATGGTTAATTTATGTGTTCAAATGTTTTAGATGAATATAATGTCATTGTATTGTTCTGACATTTCACATTACCTGTGTGTGTTTGCTTTGTTTTGAGTTTTGCATGAAGAACTGCTGGCCCAGAACAAAAAGAACAAACACACCAGTTACATCTCAGGTAGGGTGCTGTGAATTTGTGTGTGTGTGTGTGTGTGTGTGTGTGTGTGTGTGTGTGTGTGTGTGTGTGTGTGTGTGTGTAAACAACAATGTGAAGCAGGTGTCAATGTCACTTTTTGTCTGAATTATATGCTTTAGTTTGTACATATGTGTATTTAAGTCAGCCTCTGTGGTATGCACACCTGGAGATATCATGACATGCCTCTGGCTCCCAGATAAATACCTGCTAAGCAAAAGGTTCTGGGGCAGATGTAAGCTTTTGTTGGCCTGTACGCGTGCCAACTAAGGCCGATGTCAGGTCGAGGACCATTTGTTTATCGGGTGTTGTCTTTAGCTATTCAACACCTCATTAGCACAAATGTCGATTTATGCAGTCTGTTTATGCCTTCCAGGTATTGTGATAGTGTGTACTGAGGCTGACTTTCAACCTCTGTGTGTGTGTGTGTGTGTGTGTGTGTGTGTGTGTGTGTGTGTGTGTGTGTGTGTGTGTGTGTGTGTGTGTGTGTGTGTTTTCCAACAGGGCCATGGTTTGACATGTACCTAAAGGACCGTCGGCCAGTCCCCATGACACACAGTCCCTTTATCGCCTTCCAGGATGACCCCAGGCCAGATTACAATGAACAGGTATTGCAAGTACACATTTTTCTGCAAATCACTAATCAGCCATGAGAGTTCAAGGGTGTTACCAGAATATATTAATTGGCATCTGAAGATGTCAAGCTAGTCTGCAACCACCCTTGAACTATCATGGTTGAACCATATCATGTTGCAGTGCATGAAGGCTATAGCGCTTTTAATCCCTTTGCTGGTACTGATGATACACCTTGACTGCTGCTGACGAAACTGTTTGACGTAAAAGGTGCATAACTACAGTCACTCATGCATGAGTGAGCTTAGTCCTGCACCATCTACTCAGCATGGTGCTCTGCTATAAGCATGTTCTTAATTAAACGAACTTTAGTTCGTGAACTCTGACGAACTACAGTTCACGATCTCGGACGAACCAGGTTGGTTCTTAATTGGACGATCTAAAGATACGGCGAACCTAGTTCGAAGTAGTTCACGAACCTCGGCAAACCATAGTTCGCTGTCGAAAAAGGTTCACACAACGTGTTGAGCAAACCAAGGTGAACCTTTTCTCTGATTGGTCAAAGCTTTTACCCTCTTCTGCGTTGGAGATAAGAAGACAGTCACCGATACAAACAAATATGGCGGACAGCGATATTTCACTCGTGCGAAGAACAAGACCTATTTTTATTGATTTGTGGGAGGAGCAACGCTGTTTGTGGGGTCGCTACTGCAAGGAGTACAAAAACAAACATCGTTCAAATCGCGAAGCGGCATAGCGGCAGCCATTTTGAACACCTTCGCAGACAGTAAGTACGCCGAATCAAGCACTTCAGTTAAGAAAGAGAACCATGGCAAACCTGTTTTGCTGAAGTTCGCCTAGGTTCGTTCAGCCTCAATTAAGAAACAAACCAAAAGATCGCCGATCTTCTCCGATCCAGGTTTGCCGATCAAAAGTTCGTCCAATTAAGAACAGCTCATAGCGGAGCACCTTGCTGAGTGGATGGTGCAGGTCTAAGCTCACTCATGCAACCGACCCCATGTCACATTAATGTGTCTGTAATAGCGAAAGTTTTATCTGTCTTTTCCACTGAGCAGTACTGTCAGTAGCAGTCAAGGACTTAAACCAATAGTACGGCATCACAAATTTTCTTTGAAAATTTTCAAGTGACTGTTAGTTTTATGCTACTGTTAGTTTTATGCATCCTCTTTTCCACACAGGCATTGCGAGCAGCGAACCTTGTGATATCCTCAGCACGATTTATGCGCAGCTTGAGGGAAGGTGTCCTAGAACCAGAGGTCTACCATCTCAACCCTGCTGCTAGTGACACCCCTGCTTTCCGCAGATTTGTCAGGTGAGTGTATGATGATCATGAGGGTGTGCAAAATATAAAATTGCTGTTGGAAACAGCAATTTTTTTATTTTGAACACCTTCGTGATCATCACAGATTACTTTGTTTTTATCATTTAGTGTAGTGTGCTCTGTCTGGGGTTTGATTTATTTTTGCTTGTGCAGTACATGATCATAATTATAACTAAAGTAACCTCTGAATATCAAAAATGACCAGGGCACCCAGTTTTGCTTATTGTTACATACAAAGCTTGCTTAACTCATTTGAGACATGCCACCTCTGGATATGTGGCTTATGCCTTGTATCTGGAGGCGGCACTTTTCGAATGAGTTAAGTGAAGTAACTTACTTAGAGAGAGTGTTGTAGGAACCTTTGAAAAGAGTTGATATAAAGATTCTTGTGGAAAATAAAATAAAAGTATTTGTTTATGTTATGTCATATAGCTGTGTGTTTTTAAGGCCCTTCTATTTATAGAAGGGTCGTTTAGGACGGGTCGCGGTGGGACGAATTTAATAGCATGTCCATGATGTCAAAGGCGGGCAGGCTAAACCTCTAACAATTGAAGTAACACGATAAAAATTACGTCATGTCTAATTACGCAAACCTCGCTGCTGAACGTGCATTTGGCACGAAGCGCCATTTGTGCGTATGTATGTATGTATGTATGTATGTGTGTGTGTATGTCTGTAAACAAGAGAATCTCCGATATTTCTGTACACCTGCACAAGCTTGAAACTTGGCAAAATACTTTTTTAAGTGGGTGGCTAAGAGAGCCTCCGAGCATATTGTAATTGAATGTCTCATTGAAGACATAAACAACCGTTTATAGGAAGTCGGTTGACCCAGATTAGAGTCCGTAATTTTTGTCATATTTACTTGAACTTTTGCATAAAGCTAGTTTGGAGAAAGACATTAGATGAGTTCATTAGCCACCTTTGTATCCTTTCAACTTCTTTAGTAAAAATTAATTCTTTTCAGAAAAGAATTAAAACACTAAAAAACCTTTACTTCTAGAGGAAGTCAGACAGTGGCGGTGACGTAATAGAGGGAGGCAACTCTGTCAATAGAACCAAGAAGGGGGGGGGGGGAAAGGGGGGGGAAATAAAAAAAAAAAAACTAACAAAAACAGCTCTATCTCACAACAAAAAACAGCAAGAGACTGCACTGTGAGCAGAGAGAGTTGACAGAACATACAGTAGTAACGTGCCTAGAGCGAGTAGATCACGCACAGATAGCTGTGCCTGAGTCAGTCATCTGCGCGCTCCATCTCAACGATCAGTTTATAATTAGTTTACACATGAGGTCTTTTGCGAGTGCATGCGGCGGTCATTGGTTGGGGGGTTTGGGTGTATTTGGCGGCGTGTTCTCTTGTTAATGATTGGAGACAGGAAGGGAGAATTGTGTTCTTGATGACATGGAATCTTATTGCGATGTGGCTATTCGGTCTACTGTGACTTCAGTTGTATACATCCTCGTAGGTAGGGGGCTGAGCTCAGTATCTATAGAGTAGTAAGGTGGATTTCGGAAGGGTGTCATTATATGGTTGCTATAGAAACGTGTGGACAGATGATATGATGATTTAGTAGAGGGGCGTGCGCGGGAGGGGTGGGAGAAGTTGAAACGTGGCGAGTGTGAGCAGAAGTTGAGTGCTGGCGAGTGAGGAGCGGCAGAGCTGAGATTTAGTGTCGTTTAAGCGTGCGCGGGAAGATCGAGAGTCGGGGGTTATGTATAGAGGGTGTCATGAAAGGTGTTATTCAAGGTAGAAAGTGCGGGGTGTGGAACTGCGTGGGAAAAGTGACGGAATGCTAATGCTGGTGGGGGTCAACGCGGGGGGAGCGTTCGCTAGAGGATACGGGGGGGATTGGGTTTATGTCTTCAAGTGGTGAACATTCAGAGTGAAAAGATATGACCGTGAGGCTGGCTCTTAGTGCGGGCACCGGGGCAGCGGGGTG
>BTPG01000003.1:142859766-142990677 GCA_036245525.1 Semisulcospira habei
TTAGCCACCTTTGTATCCTTTCAACTTCTTTAGTAAAAATTAATTCTTTTCAGAAAAGAATTAAAACACTAAAAAACCTTTACTTCTAGAGGAAGTCAGACAGTGGCGGTGACGTAATAGAGGGAGGCAACTCTGTCACCACGCAAACACTGACATAATACTCTAAATATGACGTCATTCTCTCACACGCGCGGCTCTCTCTCTCTCTCTCTCTCTCTCTCTCTCTCTCTGTCTCACAAACATGCATGCATCTCCAGGAGGAATAGATCCTCATGCACCCTCCAGGCACATGAGAATCTATGCCTCTTGGAGATGTTTGGAGCGCGCGCACACTCACACACTAACATGCACACGCACATTGATGCACTTTCAGAAGAGCTTGCAGGTGACCCGTGTACTTAGTATATCATGTAAAGTCAACCTGCTTTTACACAAATTATAGCAAGACTCAAATTGTACCGTGAAGTTTTAGTTTTGTCACCATTTTCTCAAGCCTATGAAGCGAAAGTGAAACTCATATCACATAAAATATAAAATTACGTAAAAAGTAAAACTTACGTCATGACAAATGACGTTTGACAAATCAATGACGTGTATGTCCAGCGCCCCTTAAAGAACTCACTGACGCATTGGCAGATCTGCGAGACTTTTTCAATAGGAGATAATTCAACATCAGAATCAGGTCAAAGACAAAAGGTAGAGACCATTGACAGTGAGGACAGCTCTCGTATAGAAGGGACTTTGTGGGTTATGGTTCATCTCATCTTGTTTATATTACTCTAAAAATCACATGAAATATGAAATTTGTTTCTTCAAAAACATTACCGATGACATGACTTTATGGAAGTGTCTACTACTTACTCAATTCTAGCCTAAGAACCCGTTGTGTTACCACACAACCCGGGAGGCACTCGGGGAACCCCGAGGGGGGGCCGAGAGTTGTCTCCCGTTACTGCCCATCCGGTTCTGAGTCATGGTGTGACTAACCAGTCAGTCTACTTAGGCTCACGCTGTTCAGACGTGTTGCTCTAGCCTACGGACTTTGAATTTTTTGACCGGTTTCACCGGTCTTCCGGACTTTGGCTTCTACTTCGTCGGCCCTGCCTGTGCCACTGCGTGGCTCTGTCGTCCCCTCGTCGTTGGCTGCTGCCCTCTTCGGCCTCTTGAGTGTCTGGGCTGCGCGGTGATCTTCGCCGGGACTTCGCCCGGTCGTGCCATGGGTGTTTTGGACGTTTCTCCCCCCCTTCCCGCTCCGGCGGAAAGGTAAGGTAGCTGGGTTGGCCCTAGGCCGGTTCCCGGGCTGGGCACTGGTTTGAGTAGGCACGAAGACAGTCTTCATCTTCGCTGTAGGTTGCGCGCCAAATTTCTCAACCCTTAGCTTGGCGGGGCCCCTCGTCCCGCGCCCATGCCCACTCACCTTTCGGTTGATTGGTGGAACATTATTGGCGCTTACCTACTGACTTGTACCTTGTGTGATTTGGAGAATTTTGTTATGCGTCCATGGCTTGATTAGCTTGGCGGGGCCCCTTGCGCCCTGTCGCCATTACGTGGTACTGTACTTATCGTCATTGCAGTGACAATGGCCGCCTACTGTTGGAGTTCTGTGCGGAGCAGCAACTGGTCATCACCAACACTACTTTTCAGCAAAAGGACAGTCGAAAGACCACCTGGATGCATCCTCGCTCCAAACACTGGCACCTTATCGACTATGTCCTAGTGCGTCAGAGGGACCGCAGTGATGTCCTCCTCACCAGAGTGATGCCCAGCGCAGAGTGCCACACTGACCACCGCCTTGTCCGCTGCAAACGCAGGCTCCACTTCAAGCCAAAACCCAAGAAATGGGGGCCCCCCAAGAAAAAGCTTGATGTTGCCAGCCTTCAGCGTGACGATGTAAAAGCTGCCTTTCAGACAGATTTACAGCGCAGGCTCAAAGACACAGCGGACCCAGTAGACTCCTCCGGCCCTGAAACACTTTGGGAACAACTGAAAACTGCTATTGCAAAATCCTCTGCAGAAGTCTTGGGTTTCGCCAGAAAGAAGAACAAAGACTGGTTTGACGAAAACGATGTAGAGATCCAGGAACACCTAGCAAAAAAAAGAGCCGCCCATCAGGCCCACCTAGCCCAGCCTTCCTGCCCTGTGAAGAAGTCTGCCTTCCGCCTCGTCTGCAGCAGTCTCCAGCGCAAGCTCAGAGATCTCCAGAATGAGTGGTGGACCAGACTTGCACAGAGGACCCAGCTTTGTGCTGACAATGGTGACTACAGGGGCTTCTACGAAGCACTGAAAGCAGTGTATGGCCCCAGGCACCTGGTACAAAGTCCCCTGCGGAGCGCGAATGGCCAGGCACTCCTCACAGATAATACCTCCATCTTGAACCGCTGGTCGGAATACTTTCAGAGCCTCTTCAGCGCTGAGCGCACTGTTCAAGAAGCGGTCATCCTACAAATCCCACACCTCCCAGTAAAGGTTGAATTGGACGAACCGCCCACCGCTGAAGAGACCCTCACAGCCATCCACCAGCTCAAGAGTGGCAAAGCAGCAGGCATTGATGGAATACCGCCAGAGATCTGGAACCATGGAAACATGGAGGCACAGCACTGCACAACAAGCTCCATGACCTATTTCTCTGCTGCTGGGAGGAAGGAACACTACCAAAAGATCTCCGTGATGCAGTCGTTATCACCCTGTACAAGAACAAAGGCGAGAAGTCTGACTGTTCCAACTATCGGGGAATTACCCTGCTGTCCATTGCTGGGAAAATCCTTGCAAGGCTGCTCCTGAATCGGCTGGTACCTGCCATCGCTGAAGACCAACTCCCAGAGGGCCAGTGTGGCTTCAGAGCAAACAGGAGCACCACCGATATGGTCTTTGTGCTGAGACAGCTACAGGAGAAGTGCCGCGAGCAGAACAAAGGGCTGTACGTAACATTTGTCGACCTAACAAAAGCGTTCGACACTGTGAGCAGGCAAGGCATGTGGCAGATCCTGGAGCGACTTGGCTGTCCCCCAAAGTTCCTCAACATGATTGTCCAGCTACACGAGGACCAGCAAGGCCAGGTCAGACTCAACAATGACCTCAGAACCATTCCCTATTCTCAACGGCGTAAAGCAGGGCTGCGTGCTGGCACCGACCCTCTTCACCATCTTTTTTAGCATGATGTTGAAGCAGGCCACAGTGTACCTCGATGATGACGATGCAGTGTACATCAGGTATCGTCTCGATGGCAGCCTGTTCAACCTCAGACGACTGCAGGCCCACACGAAAACCCTAGACCAACTGATTCGTGAGCTGCTTTTTGCTGATGATGCTGCCCTCGTTGCACACACAGAGAGAGCCCTGCAGCGCATCACGTCTTGCTTCGCAGATGCTGCCCAGCTTTTTGGACTCGAGGTCAGTCTGAAAAAGACAGAGGTCCTCCATCAGCCGGCACCCAAGACAGTGTATCGCCCTCCTCACATCACCATTGGCGAGTCTGAACTAAAGTCAGTGCACCAGTTTACTTACCTTGGCTGCATTATCACGTCGGACGCCAAGCTGGACAAGGAGCTTGACAGCAGGCTGGCAAAAGCGAACAGCGCTTTCGGGCGACTTTTCAAGCGGGTGTGGCAAAATCAACAGCTGAAAACAGGCACCAAGATCAGCGTGTACAGAGCTGTGGTCCTCACCACCCTGCTGTATGGTTCCGAGTCCTGGGCCCTCTACCGCAGCCAACTACGACTCCTCGAACGCTTCCACCAGCGCTGCCTGCGTACCATCCTGGGCATTCACTGGAGTGACTATGTCACCAACGTCGAGGTCCTTGAACAGGCTGAAACTGTGAGCATCGAGGCTTTGCTGCTGCGGACACAGCTCCGCTGGGCGGGGCATGTCTCCAGGATGGAGGATCATCGCCTACCAAAGGTCACCCTGTTTCGGCGAGCTTGCTACTGGACACCGTGACAGAGGGGCACCAAAGAAGAGATACAAAGACTGTCTCAAGAAGTCACTTAGTGCCTGCCAAATCGACCACCACCAGTGGTCTTCGCTTGCTGCGGACCGTGACACCTGGCGCTCCACCATTTACAAGGCAGCTGTCTCCTTTGAGGACTCTCACAGAGCTAGCCTTAAGGACAAGCGGCTCAGGAGAAAAAACAGAGATGCCGTAGCTCAGAACCCTGGCCATACCTTCCCCTGCAGCCACTGCGGTCGAACCTGCCTGTCTCGGATTGGCCTCCGCAGCCACGAACAAGCCTGCAGACGTCGTGGGCAACTCCTATAAAATCTTCGTTCGCGAAGTCAAGCCAAGAGAGACTTATCGTCACATGCTTGAGTTGTACATCAGGGCTAGAAATTAACTTTTTTCTTTGGGGGCCACCGGGCCCCTTGATTGAAAAATTTGAGGGCCCACAAGCAACTTTCGGGGCCCAACTTTGAAAAATAATGCAAACAAAAAAAACAAAAGAATTATTGACAATATAATAAGTAGAAAGTACAATTTGTCTGATAATCTAAAATAAAAACAATTGAATTTCCAATTTTGCTGAGTGATGTCATTTTTATTTGCCTTTTCTTTCACTTTCAAACATTACCAACAAAAAAGGGGAAAAAACACACACACACACACATTCAGTGACACACATAATTATTCCAGTGACTAGGAGCCTGAAATGGCCATTAAACAAAATAAAAAAAAATCAAGTGAGTCTCTTGTATAATACTTTTCAGTTTTGTGACTGAGTATTGCACAATACACATCATTAAAATTTTAATATGAGTAACCTAACAAAAAATCTGACCTCAATGCACAAAAGTTCAAAACAAAACCATGAAAGGGAACTAAACTTAACAGTACTCTTCCTGATAAACTAAAGTGAAACAAACAGATTTTGCCTTTTCTTTTTTTTTTTCAATCATCTATTCATATTACACTTATGTGCACTTGAGTTAACAGAAGTAAACTAAAAATACAATAACAAAAAAAAAAAAGAAAAAAAGAACACAATACTATTACTGTAAGTGAGGGCACCGGTGTGGGTTGCTTCCCTTGGCCCAAATACGAAACTGCCGAGTAGAGCTAGCTGTAGCAGACGAATTATTTTGCGGGCCAAGCGGGCCCTTCGTTTTTCAACTTTCCGAGCCCGAAATCAACTTTGCGGGTTTTTGGCCCCGGGCCCCCGCTAATTTTGAGCCCTGTACATCATGCATCATATGCTCACCTTGGCTTGGCGGGGCCCCACGTGCCCACGCCTGTCTCCATTATGTTGATAATGTTACTGTACTGATGCTTGCTTCATGCCTATACTTGTCGTCACATGCTTGAGTTGTTGTACATCAGGCGTCATATGCGCACCTTGGTTTGGCAGGGCCCCATGTGGCCACGCCCTGTCGCCATTATGTTTGGGGCGGTCCGTGGCGCAGTGGTTAAGGCGCCTGCCACCAATGCTAAAGGTGCGTGGTTCGACTACGGGTTCCGGCGTCGGATTTTTCTCCTCTAGTAAGTGTCACCGTTAATTCGGGCGGACCGTCGGGGGTTCTTTCTCCGGGTACTCCGGCTCTTCCTCCCCCTCCACTTTGGTATCAGTTTCAGCCCACTTAATCAAATTTCAAATACAAAACGATTTTGAATTTCCAAAAACTACAGTAGCTCGCTTGAGCTTGCCCTTAGCACCACGTGAATGTTCTGTGTTTATGTACAGTGTGTGAGTGAATGCGCGTGATTCACGTGAGCGTGCTTGTTGGGTTCAGTTCGCGGCGGCGCTTTGAGCCGATTTTCAATTGGGATAAAGCGCCTATTTAATGCGCTTATTATTATTATTATTATAATGTTACTGTACCTGACGCTTGCTTCATGCCTGTACCTGTCGTGACATGCTTGAGTTTTGTTGTACATAATGGGTCGCATGCTCACCTTAGCTTGGCGGGCACTATGCTCTCCAGACCAAAGGGTGACTGCCACGCATGTGAAATGCAGAAAGGTACCCAGCGGAGGCAGAAACATGCTGGGAAGATGGGTACAGCACTATTATTGATGTTTTGGGTGCTTACCCTTTGGCAAGATGGACAAACAGAGAGGTTAGCCGCGACTTCTCTTCGTTGGCAGACGGTAGGTCGCGAAGGTAGCGTGCTTGCCTTAGCGGCGCCGGGCCCCCTGCCCGCGCCCATTAGCCTACGGGGGTGGATTTGCAGGCCCAGACGCTTAGCGACAGGCTTGTACCTTGCTGTTTGTGCCTTTTTTATGTCGCGAAGGCTAGCCTTACCAGGGCGGGGTCCCACAGGCCCTCGCCCGCGTGCCTTCAGGTGTGTTGTGTGTTGCAGTGACCTGTTGCTGTGCTGTACGCAAGACGGAGGGTTCCAGTGGCTGTCAGTTACCAGAGGTCTGTCTCCTCTGCACCGGATGCGCCTCCGACCACGCTTGCGGCACCTACTCCACCTGACCTGAGCTGCGCTGTTAGCAGTTATGGAGTGTACAGACGCGAGCGACCGGCACATGTGTGTGATCTAAATCCAGTCGAGGCGCCATTTCCCGCACGAGAGCGCACCCACCGCTCGAGACCGCGACGACCTTTGGGGAGGACGCCACGCCGGATGCAGGAACCTAGTGCGCAGAGCGGGTATGGATCGAGGCAGCCGCTTCCAGGAGGGAGCGTGCCCGGAAAAAGCCTTCTGACAGGCAGAGAACCCGCCTCACAGAGGCCTGTTTCAGAGAGACGCGCCTCGCGCTGTCCCATGTCCACTGCCGATCCCCGCTCGTCTCCAAGGAAGCCCGCTGACCCCTACGGGGAGTCACCTCGCCGGCAGAGAGCCCGCCTCATTGAGTCTGGCTCGGAGAGACATTTACGCACGCGTCCGAAAACTTCGCGCAGTACAGAACCCTCGCGCCGCTCAAGATCTGCTTGGAAGCCTGCCCAGGCGGCCGACGACTTAGCGCAGGAGTCTCCCGCTCGGAGCAGGACTGCTGTCACCGCGATCACTTCCTGGAGGGAACCCCACCAGGGCAACGCTGCTCGTCGGCAGGAAGGACTGGGCCCGGCTGCTAGTTGTTGCAAGGGCCTGTTGATGACCTGCAAGCAATGCAGAGGTTCCAGTGGCCGTCTGATAACCACAAGGTCTGTCTCCCCTGCGCCGGATGTGCCGCTGACCATGCTTACGATGTCTGCTCTACCTGGCCCGAGCTGCGCTGGTCACAGCTATGGAGTTTCTACAGACGCGAGCGGCCGACACCTGTGTGCTTTGAGACCAGTCGAGACGCCATCCACCGTGCCTTGCGCACCGACCGCTTGAGACCGTGACAACCTTGGAGAGGACGCCACGCCGGACGCAGGAACCTAGTGCGCAGAGCGGATGCTGATCAAAGCGGCCGCTTCCAGGAGGGAGCGTGCCCGGACAAAGCCTACTGACAGGCATAGAACCGGCCTCACTGAGTCCGGTTCGGAGAGACGCGCCTCGCGCTGTCCCATGTCCACTGTCGATCCCCATTCGTCTCCAAGGAAGCCCGCTGACCCCTATGGGAGTCGCCTCGCCGGCAGAGAGCCCGCCTCATTGAGTCCAGCTCGGAGAGACATTTACGCACGCATCCGAGGCCTTCGGGCTATACGGAACCCGCACGCAAGCCAACCTCTTCGTCGCATACGGACATCTTGCTTGCCCTGAACGAAGTGCCCTTCGCATCTCCACCACGCTTCCCACGGTTGACTGCCCGCCATCTTCTCCCCGCTCATGAGGAGGATCTTCGCTGGTGGACGCTGGAAGATAGCTAGGAGTTCCTGTCCCGTCCGCGGCTTCCGGCCTTCGTGACCTGTGCTACACCTGCTCAGCGCTCCTCCTGTTGGGTTCCCGGGACTCCGTATGCTTCGCCGTCCTTAGATGTCCGCCCGGTTTTGGCTTGCCTTTGTCAGGACTGGTTCTCGCGACTCTCCCAGGCGTGCCTCTGCCCCCTGTCTGCTGTCGATCCGCACCCGGCTCTGCGGTTGGAATAGGTGACCTCGCTCGTCCGTAACTCCCTACCCTTTGTGGGATTCTGGAGCTCCTGACCCAAGCCTTGTCCGTCGCTTCGAGGACTCCTGGCTCCCCTACTTGACGACCTGCCGTGGATTGCCCCCCTGTGCTGAGGACTCAGCCGCGCCATGCTACCCTGGGCGGCCCTGCTCTTCGGTGCATTCGAGCAGACCGGAGGATACATCTAGGACCTTGGGCTTCGCAAGACACCTCCTCTTTGCTCCCACCACCGCTAGGCCGTGGTTCTCGCCTTGTGGTCTTCGGCTCCGCTTTCAGCTATGGACTACGCTTCAGCCTGGACTTCCGACCCTTATCTCCAGGTCCCCGTGCGCTCGGCCTCCAGGGAGTATCTCCGGTTCTCCTGCGACGGAGTTGGTACCAGTTAGGGCGCTGCCGTTCGTTCTTGACTTCTGCCTTGGGTCCTCATCACTTCGTGGACGCAGTGGTACCTAGGCGCAGCTCCCGTCTTCCTGGCGTCTACCTACCTCGACAACCTCCTCCCGCGCACCTTGGACGCGACCGGACATCGGACAGGAATGCCCTGATACAGCTGTGCTCGCGGTTGGGGTGCCTGGCCACTGCAGGTAAGTCGGACCGCACCCCCTCTCGTCGCTTCGTCCACCTCGGCTTGGATTTCGCCTTCTACCTGTACAGTGTGCGTTGCTACGACCATGGATCCTAGGTTGGCCGCCCTAGCCGACCAGGTAGCCCAGCAGGATGCGGCCTCCACCAGAGTCTGGCTTCAGCTCCTTGGTTGAACAATGCGGCGGCGGATCTACTCCCCCTCGGTCGTCTCTACGCCCGGCCACTACAGCTGCACTTCCGGCTTCTCTGGCGTCCCTTCTCAGGCGCTCTGACCGCCATGGTACCGTTGTCCCCGTTGATTCGCCCCCACCTCCTGCATTGGACGGACACGTCGTGACTTGCTTCGGGAGTCCCCTGACTGCTCCGCCTCCTCAACTCTCCCTGTGGGTTGATGCACGTCTTGCTGGGTGGGGAGCCCACCTGCTACAGCGGTTCCTCACGACATCTGGCCCCTGGCCGCCGGTGTTCCCTGGCTGGTACATCCACGGGTTGGAGCTGCAAGCCGTCTGGCGAGCCCTCATCGCGTGGAAGGAACAACTCGGTCACCAGGAACGGCTCGTCCTCTCCGACAACGCGACAGTGGTGGCGTACATCCAGTAACACGGCGGGACGCGCTCACCCGACCTTTGCATGCTCCTCTACCGTCTAATGCGCTGGTGCGAGGACCGCAACATTTCCCTTCATGCTCGACACATCCCCGGCCGACAGTATGTCTTGGCCGACTCACTCTCCCGACGCGGCCAGTTGCTACACACGGAGTGGACCTTACGCCAGGACATCATTCGGATGATCTGCGCACGATGGGAGATGCCTTGGTCGACCAGTTCGCCACGAGGTGGAATCACCAGCTTCCCCCTACTTGTCTCCCCGATCCCAGACCCTCGGGCCAGGGCAGTCGATGCACTGTCCATTCCGTGGCACCGACTCATCGCGTACGCGTACCCCCCGACAGTCCTCATCCCCAACTCCTCCTCAAGCTTCGGGGATGCAATGCGGTCGTCCTACTGGTCGCCCCGTTTTCCGGGACCACCGACCTTCTCAGCCTCGCCACGGACTCCCCACTGCTGCATCCCGCACTCCGCATGGTGCTCAAGCAACCGCGACTTCGCTGTTCCACCCGTGCCCAGAGCGCCTACTCCTTCACGCTTGAAGGTTGTGCGGCAGGCCCTCGCCGCTAGAGATTTCTCGAGTGCAGCGGTAGAAGCTATCGCTACAGCCCACAAACCCTCGACACAATGCGTCTACGAGGGAAGATGGCAAGTTCTGTGCTCCGGGGCGGCGTCCGTCGCCTCACCCCCACCGACCTAACTAACCACCAGCTCACGGACTTCTTCCTCTGGCTCTTTAGAGACCAAGGATGGCCCGTTGAGGACATGAATCGTACGACATGCTTCCTGGTTGCTCTTGCCACGGCGGCCTGAGTTAGTGAGCTACACGCGCTGTCAGCGCGCCCTGCCTGCCTGCAGTTTCGAGTGGACAGTTCCGTACAGCGCCTTACGGACCCTGCCTTCATTGCCATGACCATGTCTCTTTGGACCGCGCCACAGGTGATCACCTTACGGCCACTGAGAGGGACGTACTTCCCCCAGGAGACCAGGCAACAAGATCCTCTGCAAGCCCTATGCCGACACAAAGCCATCCGGAGTGGACGCGCATGCCTCTTTTGCCGTTAACCCGGCAGGACTGACGCTACAGCCCAGACGATCTCTTCCTGGCTAAGCTCAGTCATACGGTCCGCCTACCAGGATCCCTCCCCGCAGGGAGCGAAGAGGCTAAAGTTATGTGCACACAAGGTACCACCATGGCCACGAACGTCGCGTTCGACTGGAACTGCACTGTCATACACATCGTGGCTGCCGTGGGCTGGCGGGCAGAATCTACCTTCGCCTGCTTCTATCTCAGGGGTCTGGCAGGCCAGCGAGACTACCTCGCGCTGGTGGGGGACATCACTGCAGCGCTACACTCCCTCCTGGCGCCTCGGCGCCATAGGTATAGACCTACCTAGGGTTGTCGGGAGTTTGCGGCAAGGAGGACGGCTCTTGGGCCCTAAAGGTGTGCTGGGGCGCGGCACCCTCCTCCTGTTCGCAATTCTTCCATAAAGTCATGTCATCGGTAATGTTTTTGAAGAAACAAATTAATTTTTCTCTATAAGGTATTTTTTCGAAAAATACTTACTGATGACATGACTCGGACGACCCTCCCACCTGCCCAGCTTGCCACTGGTGAGCTAAGTATCCTGACTGGTTAGTCACACCGTGACTTGGAACCGGATGGGCAGTAACGGGAGACAACTCTCGGCCTCCCTCGGGTTTCCCCGAGTGCCTCCCGGGTTGTGTGGTAACACAATGGGTTCTTAGGCTAGAATTGAGTAAGTAGTAGACACTTCCATAAAGTCATGTCATCGGTAAGTATGTTTCAAAAAAATACCTATTAGAGAAAAATTAATTTTTTTTTTAAATATTGTGCCCTAAGGTAGCAATTCTCAACCCTAGCAGTTGCCTCCTGAAAATTACAGTTCAGGAGAATGATTCACTATGATAGTGCAAGAGTGGTTCTAGAAGCGCTTGGCACCTAGAGGCGCCAAGCAATCCTGGCACCACCCTTAACTATTTTGGACAGTCCATATAGTTGTAGTGTGCCAGGGCTGTATGACAGATTGCGATTGTTTGTGTACATTTTTTGCACAGGATGCTGCCAGAGTCATTGTCCTGGTATGGAGCATATTGGTACAAGGCCTTTCCTCTCGACATGAGTCAGTATGGCAATTTGTTTAACTCCACACGAATACCCAGGTAATCAATCTGCCAGTAATTAAAGTTTCTAGCACTGACCAGCTGCTGACTAAACATATATGGGCACTCTTTCCTGTCTGACAATTGTAACTCATTAGAGACGTGCCACAAACAGATATGTGTAAACGTATGTATGCAGCACATCTAGACATCTTTGTGTTAAGTACTTTTTTTTAAAGTCCCTTTGTACAGTAAACCCCTTCACTGCCAGTGGCAATTGATGATCTATCTGACGCCAAATATCAAATTTACCCTGGAAAAAATCCATCTTCCAAAGGCACAGGTCAGCAAGTGGCACTGATTATCATATGAGCTTTGGCATACGCGGGGGCTCATGAGGATCTGAGCAACTTGCATTGTAGTGTTTTGTTCTAACAATGACAGTGGAGGAATTATCTGTTTTTCCTTTCTATATGTATTTATTCCCAACAGTATTGTTGGTACAGAAGAGATGTTTCATCAACCACATTTATAAGAGGTCACATGTACATTTTGAGGCTGATTTTTCTCAAAATTTGCTTATTGTCCTACAAATTAGAAGATAGATCAACCATTTTAGGAGTCCATTTTATTTCAAGCAGTAGTGTATCATGATGAAAAGGGTTAAAAAGACCATCAATGAGGTGGCTGTAGCCACCTAAATAATTGTCTTTGATGACAGGTGACTCTTTTTGCCCTTCAAGAATTCTCTTGAGAGATGACCTGTCAATAAAAGCACTTTTTTGACTCGCGTGCGAAGCAAAAGTGAATCTATGTTCTGGGCCATTGGTCATCTGGTGTCCGTCCATTGCTGTCTGCCTGCCACCATCCATATTCCACGGTAAGCTTTAACGTTGGCATTTTCTCGGAGACTATTCAAGCTACAGTCTTCATCCTTGGCCAAAGGATACTTTGTGGCAAGAACTTTTTAAATATACCAATTTCAGTGACCTCTCACAAAGGTCAAGGTCACAGGGCATCAGGAAATTTATCAGAATTTTTTTTCAAATACTATTCACAACTTCAAACCCAAACTTGGTACAAAGATACCTGATGATAAGACCTTTCTATGCATACTAATTTGGTTGATCCAACGGACAGGTTAAGGGTCACAAGAACTCAGGAAATAGGTCCAAAATAGCCATTTGACAAAAGATGTTTTTTCTCAAATACTATTCACAACTTGAAACCCAAACTTGCTACAGAGATACATGATACCTATCTTTGCATACTAATTTGGATGACCCCTCGGAAAGGTCAAGGGTCACAAGAGCTCAGGCAATAGGTCTCTCTCTCTCTTGGCTTGACTTCGCGAACGAAGATTCTATAGGGCTTGCCCACGTCGTCTGCAGGCATTTTCGTGGCTGCGGAGGCCAATCCGGGACAGGCAGGTACGACCGCAGTGGCTGCAGGGGAAGGTCTGTTCAGGGTTCTGAGTTACGACAGCTCTGTTTTTTCTTCTGAGCCGCTTGTCCTTAAGGTTAGCTCTGCGAGAGTCCTCAAAGGAGACGGCTGCCTTGTGAATGGTGGAGCGCCAGGTGTCACGGTCCGCAGCAAGCGAAGACCACTGGCGGTGGTCGATTTGGCAGGCACTAAGTGACTTCTTGAGACCGTCTTTGTACCTCTTCTTTGGTGCCCCTCTGTCTCGGTGTCCAGTGGCGAGCTCGCCGAACAGAGTGATCTTGGGTAGGCGATGATCCTCCATCCTGGAGACGTGCCCCGCCCAGCGAAGCTGTGTCCGCAGCAGCAAAGCCTCGATGCTCACAGTTTCCGCCTGTTCAAGGACCTCGACGTTGGTGACATAGTCACTCCAGTGAATGCTGAGGATGGTACGCAGGCAGCGCTGGTGAAAGCGTTCGAGGAGTCGTAGTTGGCTGCGGTAGAGGGCCCAGGACTCGGAACCGTACAGCAGGGTGGTGAGGACGACAGCTCTGTACACGCTGATCTTGGTGCCTTTTTTCAGCTGTTGATTGTGCCACACCCGCTTGAATAGTCGCCCGAAAGCACTGTTCGCTTTTGCCAGCCTGTTGTCCAGCTCCTTGTCCAGCTTGGCGTCTGACGTGATGATGCAGCCAAGGTAGGTAAACTGGTGTACAGACTTCAGTTCGGACTCGCCGATGGTGATGTGGGGAGGGCGATGCTCTTCCTTGGGTGCCGGCTGATGAAGGACCTCTGTCTTTTTCAGACTGACCTCAAGTCCAAAGAGCTGGGCGGCATCTGCGAAGCAGGACGTAATGCGCTGCAAGGCTCTCTCTGTGTGTGCAACGAGGGCAGCGTCATCAGCAAAGAGCAGCTCACGAACCAGTTGGTCTAGGGTTTTCGTGTGGGCCTGCAGTCGTCTGAGGTTGAACAGGCTGCCATCGAGACGATACCTGATGTACACTGCGTCGTCGTCGTCGAGGTCCACTGTGGCCTGCTTCAACATCATGCTGAAGAAGATGGTGAAGAGGGTCGGTGCCAGCACGCAGCCTTGCTTCACGCCGTTGCGAATGGGGAATGGTTCTGAGAGGTCACTGTTTAGTCTGACCTGGCCTTGCTGGTCCTCGTGGAGCTGGACGATCATGTTGAGGAACTTTGGGGGACAGCCTAGTCGCTCCAGGATCTGCCACATACCTTGCCTGCTCACAGTGTCAAACGCTTTTGTTAGGTCGACAAACGTTACGTACAGCCCTTTGTTCTGCTCGCGGCACTTCTCCTGAAGCTGTCTCAGCACAAAGACCATGTCGGTGGTACTCCTGTTGGCTCTGAAGCCACACTGGCCCTCTGGGAGGTGGTCTTCAGCGATGGCAGGTACCAGCCGATTCAGGAGCAACCTTGCGAGAATTTTCCCGGCAATGGGCAGCAGGGTAATTCCACGATAATTAGAGCAGGCAGACTTCTCTCCTTTGTTCTTGTACAGGGTGATGATGACTGCATCACGGAGATCCTTTGGTAGTGTTCCTTTTTCCCAGCAGCAGAGAAAGAGGTCGTGGAGCTTGTTGTGCAGTGCTGGGCCTCCATGTTTCCAGATCTCTGGCGGGATTCCGTCAATGCCTGCTGCTTTGCCACTCTTGAGCTGGTGGATGGCTGTGAGGGTCTCTTCGGCGGTGGGCGGTTCGTCCAATTCAACCTTTAGTGGAAGGTGTGGGATTTGAAGGATGACTGTTTCTTGAACAGTGCGCTCAGCGCCGAAGAGGTCCTGAAAGTATTCCGACCAGCGGTTCAAGATGGAGGTATTATCTGTGAGGAGTGCCTGTCCATCAGCGCTTCGCAGGGGACTTTGTACCAGGTGCCTAGGGCCATACACTGCTTTCAGTGCTTCGTAGAAGCCCCTGTAATCACCGTTGTCAGCGCAGAGCTGGGTCCTCTGTGCGAGTCTGGACCACCACTCGTTCTGGAGCTCTCTAAGCTTGAGCTGGAGACTGCTGCAGATGAGGCGGAAGGCAGACTTCTTCACAGGGCAGGAAGGCTGGGCTAGGTGGGCCTGGTGGGCGGCTCTTTTTTTTGCTAGAAGTTCCTGGATCTCTACGTCGTTTTCGTCAAACCAGTCTTTGTTCCTCTTTCTAGCAAAGCCCAAGACTTCCACAGAAGATTTTACAATAGCAGTTTTCAGTTGTTCCCAGAGTGTTTCAGGGGAGGAGTCTGCTGGATCAACTGTGTCTTTGAGCATGCGCTGTAAATCGGCCTGAAGGGCAGCTTTCTTGTCGTCACGCTGAAGGCTGGCAACATCAAGCTTTTTCTTGGGGGGGCCCCCTTTCTTGGGTTTCAGCTTGAGGCGGAGCCTGAGTTTGCAGCGAACAAGGCGGTGGTCAGTGTGGCACTCTGCGCTGGGCATCACTCTGGTGAGAAGGACGTCACTGCGGTCCCTCTGACGCACTAGGACATAGTCGATAAGGTGCCAGTGCTTGGAGCGAGGATGCATCCAGGTGGTCTTTCGACTGTCCTTTTGCTGGAAAGTAGTGTTGGTGATGACAAGTTGCTGTTCTGCACAGAGCTCCAACAGTAAGCGACCATTGTCATTGCAGTTCCCAACGCCATGCTTGCCGAGGACTCCTTTCCAGGCTTCAGAGTCTTGGCCCACTCTGGCGTTGAAGTCGCCAAGGATGATGACTTTGTCGTCTGCAGGGGTGCTCTGCAGGAGGCTGCGCAGGTCAGAGTAGAACTTGTCTTTTTCTGCAGGCTCTGCCAGGAGGGTTGGGGAGTACACACTGAGAAGGGTGACGTATTGGTGGTGTCTCAGTGGGAGGCGCATGGACATGATGCGGTCGGAGTGACCCGTTGGTAGGTTTTCCAACTTAGTCGCAATGTGGGTCTTCACCATGAAGCCCACGCCTGAGAGCCGTCTTTCTGATGCAAGCCTGCCTGACCAGTAGAGGGTGTAGCCAGCGCCAAGTTCTTGGAGGCTGCCTTCCTCCGGGAGGCGTACTTCGCTGAGCGCGGCGATGTCGATGTTTAACCTCCGCAATTCATGGGCAATGAGGGCAGAGCGACGTTCAGGGCGTCCGCTGTCTGCTATGTCGAGCATGGTTCGGATGTTCCAGCATGCTACGTTGAGTCCGGTCGTGGTCGTCATGAGAGTGGATCCATTGTTTTTTCTTGTTTTCTGACCGCATGAGAAGATGCCCGTTGACCGCGGCTAGCCAACTGGGTTACGAGGGGATGAGCTTTGGTTAGGCCACCTTTTCTAGGCCCCTCTCCGTGTGGAGCAAGCAGTGCTGTCCCTAGAGAAGGCTGCTTGGTCGTTCAGGGTGTGCCGAGTGACGTTGTCATCCCCATGTCAACATCAGGCGACCAATATCCTGAACCGCCTGCATGCAGGTTTGAGACTGCGGCTTCCAGTGACATCTTTCACCTGCCGTTTTGCCCCTTGCCCATCGCTACAGGACTTGGAAAGTTCAGTGTCATAGTCCGTGGGCGTTTCCTAAAGCCTGCGCGGTGGAGCTTTTTGGTGGAGTGCAGTGTGCGCAGTACTGGCCCCACCCTTTAAACCCTTGGTTCGTTTGCCATGGCCTAGCAAGCTGGGACGGTGGCATCGAGGTCCTCGGGTCGTAGGTTTTATATCAGACTGTCCTTGTCTTAGTCTCTGGCTCAAAAGCCTTCCCCGGAGACACGGGGGCTTTGATGTCAGGGGTTTCCTCCCTTAGCCTTTCCGCAGCCAAGCGGCCAAGCCTGCAAGGCAGCAGGGGACTCGTGGAGGGCGGGGTCGTCTATGTCCCGTGCAGATGTGAACATCTGCCCACTGCCCAAAGGCAATAGGTAAAACATAGTCATATGTTGACAAGAAATGTTTTTTTTCTCAATTACTATTCACAACTTCAAACCCAAACTTGGTACAGAGATACCTGATGATAAGTAAGACCTTTCTATCCATACTAATTTGGATGACCCATTGGAAAAGGTCATGGATCACAAGAGGTCGGCAGATGTGTATAAAATGCCAATTTTTGATAGAATTGTTGTTATTATCAACATTTTTGCAAACTTTTCAATCAAATTTGGCACAAAGGTAGCTGATGATAAGACCTTACTATGTATACTTAATTTAGTCGACTCATCTCAAAGGTCATGGGGGTTTGACAGATGTGTAAAAACTGATTAAATTTTGAGAAAACATGGATTTTGTTGGTGCAGAAGCCAACCCTTTTCTTATTGTCACATGTGTGGATCGGTCATACACGTGAGCTATAAGGGCTTTGCCTTTCTTGTTCTTGCAAAAAATAGTGTGTATACACAACATTTTGGCAAGAAAAAGTGCTTTTATTGACAGGTCATCTCTACTCAAAACAGGTTCTGCTGTAGTTTATTGTTGTCATAACCCTTTTCATCCTGATACGTACACTACTGATTGAAATAAAATTGACTATGATCGTTAAAGGGTGTTGCTAGAATAGCTTGGCGCCTGATATGCCAAGCTATTCTGGCACCACACTTGAACGACAATGGTTGATCTATCTCCTAATCTGTAATGCTGCCTTCATAGGACAATAAGCAGATTTTAACAAATCAGCCTCAGAATGTAGTGGGTTAAATCACAACTGCTGTCTTTGTCTCTTTTTTAGACCTGAGAGAGACGAGTTGTACACTGATAATTCTGCCAAACACTTGCTGTTGATGCGTCAGGGACACTTCTATATCTTTGACATCTTGGACAGGGATGGTATGATAGTATTGTCACTTTTTGTGCTTTTTTAACATGTTGTTCACGGATGGTGCCAAACTGTAAAATCGTTATGCTAACCTTCATGACAGATAACTGGTATACACAGGCATGGGAATTGTCCGCGAAATCCGCGAAATTCTGCGAGAAAAAGAAACCGCGAAAGAAGAAAGACATTTCCGCAAAAACCATTGTGGGTAGCAAAAGAAGGAAAGCACCGGTTATATTCCGCGACAGAACCTGACGCGGCAGGCTGTGTCGGTGGCCTGCCATGAGTGCGCGCTGCACTGCGAACTTTAGCGGGTAGACCCAGGTGGCCCGAAAATCCCCCCCCCCCCCCCTTCCCTCACTGTTTGATGTTCTGGCACCCAGAAGTAAGCAAGGTCCGCTGACAATCTCCCCCCCCCCCCCCCCCCCCCCCCCCCCACTGTTTGATTTTCTGGTGCCCAGAAGTAAGCAAGGTCCATCACCTACTCCCCCCCTCCCCTCTCCCCCCACTGTTTGACTTTACCCCCCCCCCCCCCCCCCCCCCCCCCCCACTGACTTTTTGGCCCTCGCGGAAAGAAGATCTAGCGTGGTGGAGGCCTTTTGTATCAGGTTGAAGGCCCCGTTTCAGATGAATTTTGCTTGGGCATGGGCATTTCCCATGCCTGATACACATCATGGCACAGACTCACATGTGTTGCTGGGAGTACATGTCACGTTCATGAGTACCATAATTCATTTTACAGGTAACCTGATTGATGAGACAGAGATACTGGCTCACATAAAGTACATTCTGGCAGACACCCCACCACCCGTCACACACCCCTTGGGTGTTCTGACTACCGCTGACCGCGACACTTGGACGAAAGCAAGGATACAGCTGCTGAATGCAGGTTAGTGTTTGCCCACCTCATTGAAATGTTTAGTATTTAAAAAAAACAAGACATGGTACCGTTCAACTCTGTAGCAAGTACGCGATAACATGGGCAGGCAGGCGTCAAACTGTAACAGTAGTAACAAGATAAAATTACATCACATCAAACCACCCTAGCATTGCTGTTGAAAGCAGATCTTGTGCCAAGTGCCATCATGTGTGTGTGTGTGTGTGTGTGTGTGTGTGTGTGTGTGTGTCTGTGTCTGTGTGTGACAGCGACTAGAGCCCGTGTTTGTTGAGAGACAAGCTTGAAACTTTAGGATATTGCCTTTAAGAGAATTACCTCAAAGCAGGGTTTTTCTTTTTGTAATTGAAAATACACAGTGATGAAAAAATGATGTTTCACACAACAACAAAAAACAGCTGATCTGCATTGAGTTTGTAATTGTTTTATCAAAACACATTACCGATGGTATTACTTATAGGAAAAGTTACCTAGCTAGCCTAATTTTAGCCAAAATTTGGTTGTGTCCGTATAAGGGGGTGTTGGCAGGAGAGGGGCGCCATAGAACAGGCCATAACCCTAGTAGCCTCCCCTTATTCCCATCCGGTACGAGATTACCCGGCATACCCCAGTTTAGTTCTTAGCTAGCCTGTAGAAGGTTGTGTCTGTACCTCGCTCTGCGTTTTCTACTATCGACCGGTCGGCTGACGACTTTGCTCGCTGTTTTCGTTCCCTTGGAACTTCTTGGAACATTCTTGGAGCTTACTAGTGTTATACCTGGGACTGTTGGTTGGAGCTCACGCCTGTGACTGGTTGGCTCGTGACTCGCCTTCCTGTTGGGACTTAGCCTGCTGGGAACTTTGCTGTTCGGACTGGGAGCCCGCGGCTTTGCCTGTCGCTGGTTCGACCCTACGTGCCTTCCCAGACGTGCCTGTGTGGCGGGGATTCGACGGTCCTTGTGCCCGATGGATTTCCACTTCACTTCGATAGACGTGGGTTTGCTCCTTGCTTCGCCATGGCCAGGTAATATCTCGGTGAATGCCCTCGACCGGCGCTCAGGGGTGGGGAAGAGCGCCGAGCGTCAGCACGCGCTGTGCACTCATTGTTTTCGATTCACCCTTGCGCGCGGTTTATTGTTGCGCGGCCTCGGAGGCCATGCTCACTCATTCTTCATTGTGGCCTCTTTGTTGCAGTTACCAGGTTCGTACCTGCACGCTATGTGGCGACTTTCAGTGGCTCTCTGATGAGCATGCGGTCTGCCTGCCCTATTCGGGATGCGAGTCGACCCATACCTGTGCTGTGTGCGCCCCATGGCTGGAAGAAAGATGGTCCCAGCTGTGCGGATTCTACCGCCGCGAACGCCCGACTCCTATCAGAGAGCGACTGACAGGGCCTGCCCAGAGTGCCACGGTTGGAGCCAAGACAGTGGCAGTGACCGTGACGTCCCGGGCCAGTAAAGCTAATAAGTCGCAGAATAACGCGGATGGCCCTACTAAGGTTCCCCTTACCGTGACGAACAGGACAGTCTACACTTGCCAGCGGAAGGGACGGCGGACCTTCCCCTTAACGTGATGGCAAAGAACAATACTACTACTGCCCGTCTGACGTCGGCATGCGAACATACGACACTCCTAGCCTCGGGCCAGTCGCCGGATCGCAGACCTGACAAACAGAAGCTGCCACGCTCGGTGAGTCGGACGGTGAGCCACGAGACTCGCCCGCACCGGGATCCGGCCCCTAGAGATGACCGCTCCACCTCCCGCTCGCAGCCCAGGGTGGAGACACGACGGGCAGAGATCCTTCCGCCGCGGCTACGCACCGGCTCCCAACACAACTTGGACAGACCCGGATCGGCGGCTCGCTCCTCGTCTCGGTCCCAGGTTAGTGTGGTGGTACCATTTTCTAGCACACGTTTGGTTTTAAACAGCCCATGCGCCAGGCGCAGTCCTGAGAGACGACAGTCTACCCCTCGACGGGACCCTGACCGCCGCCTTCACCCTCGTGCGGACAGTTCGTCGGACTCTAGTAGCTCGCCCGAGCCACGCAGAGACAATCACCGCGACAGGAGCCGGCGACGACGGACTAGTACAGTGGGACCTCTAGAACCATGGTAGACCTTCCCTTCGTTGTTCCGGTTCACGGGACTGCCCGCTGAAACGACGCTCACCCTCGCAGACGTCACTGGACTTCCGTCGCCCCCGACCTTCTTCTCATGTTTCCCGGTCTTCGCGCCGCAGCCGCTCCTCGCTGGCCTGTCTCTCATGCTTCCGCATCCCCGCTTAGGTCCCCTCGTCGCCTCAGCGGACGACGACCAGCTCCCAGAGCAGCGTCTCCTTCACGTCGCTCCATGGCAGCTCCTGCGCCCGTTGGTCCCGCGACAGAGCTCGCCAACCCTGTTCTCCCCGCTCGCATGGTGGATGACTCCATCAGCCTGGCGCCTGAAGACTCCATTTCAGCCTTGCTCGACTTTGACGGCGCCTCCCCTACTCGTCGCTCGCAGTCCCCTGAAGATGTGGATGCCCCGCCAGCTTCACTCGGACATAGGATGGAGACCCTGCGGGCCCTTGACGAAGCTGCTCGCCTCATAGCGGCCTGTCTTCCCACGGAGGACTGCCCTCCATCTCCCCCACCCAAGAAGAGAGCCTCAGCCTTCATGGACGCCGAGCTTCACTCTAAGCGCTTCAAGTCCCTGCCGCAGCCTCCCGGGTTCCGGGACATACGCGACGCCTTCTCCGCTCACCTGCTTCAGGGCTCCTTGGGTGACTCCAGCTTCTTTACAGACACCAAGTGGCCTTCAGACCTTTCAATAGCCTTCCGTCAGAAGTGGTACGGGGACATTCGCAAGCCTTCGCATGCCCACTCCTGGCGGTGGATCCCCCGGCGCTGTCCTGTGCCGGCCAGCTCCGACGATGTGTCTCTGCCCCTGGCCTTACTCTGACTGCTGCCCTCATCCGCAATTCCCTCGCCTCTGCGGGATTCTTGGACTTGGTGATGCAGGCCATTATCCGTCGCATTAAGGAAGCTTGGAACCCTACCATTTCCCCGCTTTTAGCCGACATCCTCGCCTTGGCTGTTTCCGGCAACCGTGCTGCCTACCACACCTCTGTCAACGCCATGGCGGTGGCGGCGAATTGTGACCTGATGCGACGAGATGCGGTCTTGCACGCCTGCCCCCTACCGCCGGAAGTAAAGAACCAGCTACGCCCGGGCCTTCTCGGCGGCGAACTCCTCTTCAGCCCCACCTGGCAGTCCGTCAAGGAGGCGAATAAGGATTTGTGGCCCACCCGCGTCGTTCCGCCCCGCTTTCCGCCAACCCGCAGGCCTGTGGGTCGAGCCCTGCTTGCCACCAGACCCTCCGCTCGTCCCTTCACCAGTCGTGGTCATCTCCCCCCCCCCCCCTCTTACCTCCGGCCTTCGGTCGCCCCCATCCGCCTCCGAACCCCGTCTCCTCGGACGCCCCCACCCCTGCTTGGCCTAGACCTGCCCGACGTCACTTCGGGCGAGGTAGGCCCCGCTGACTGCCTTCTGCCTCCGCCGACCGCTCCCGGGTCTCCTGTCGGCAGGAGGCTCGCTCTACACAGCGCCGTTTGGACATCGCTGTTTCCCAACGACCTGTGGATCCTGTCGACCATCTGCTAGGGACTGCAACTTTCTTTTCGGTCGCCCCCTCCTCTGCACCGGTCGCCCCTCTGGACAACGGTACCTTCGGATCAGCTCAGGGCCGATGCGCTGCGCAACGAGGTCACCGCTCTACTCCGGAAGAACGCCACGGAGGTGGTGATGCGACACGATATTCCAGCCTTCTACAGCCGTCTGTTCGTCGTTCCCAAGCTGGGGGGCAAGTGGCACCCGGTCATCGACCTCTCCACCCTGAACAAGTTCATAGTCGCCCCATCCTTCCGCATGGAGTCCGCTCGAGCCCTTCGTGCCACAGTGCAGCCTTTGCTGTCAGCCTCAACCTTTCAGATGCTTACCTCCATGTTCCCATGCATCCGGCGGCCAGGCGCTACCTTCGCTTTGCCTTTACCGGGGTAGTCTACCAATTCCGGCCCTTCCCTTCGGTCTCAACCTCAGCCCATGGGTGTTCACCCGGATCATGGACAGACGTCTTCCAGTCCCACGTCGAACTACCTCGACGACCTCCTTCTGAGGAACCAAGTGGACTCCGCCCTGGAGAAGGACCAAGACGCGCTCCTCGCCCTACTTGACTCCCTCGGGTTTATCGTCAACAAGGGCAAGTCCGACCACTCGCCATCACGCCGCTTTGTACACCTGGGAATGGAGTTCCGTACCGATCTCAACGAAGTGCGGCTCCCAGAGGCGCGTATCCAGAAACTGAGGGATCTGGCGCTGCAAGTGGCACAAGAGGACAGAGTCTCTGCACGGGTGTGGTGGTTACGACTACTGGGACTGATGAGTGCAGCAGCCGACCTTCTTCCCCTGGGACGCCTCCACTCCCGACCTCTGCAGCTGCACCTACTCCTTCACTGGCGACCCTCGAAGGACAATGTCGACTCCCTGATCCCGGTGCTCCCGATGTTACGCCCGCACTTCCTACGCTGGAGGGGACCCCACCTGGCTCGCTACAGGAGTCCCGCTTTACACACCGCCTCTGCGGTTGTCCCTCTGTGTCGACGCAAGCCTCACCGGTTGGGGAGCTCACCTTCTACCGTCATTCACCACAGCTTCCGGTCTTTGGCCCCCAGATCTTCTGACCCGGCACATCAACTGGTTAGAGCTGAAGGTGGTATGGCAGGCCTTGTTGACGTAGGATTCTCAACTCCGGTGCCAGGAGCGTCTCATGCTGTCAGACAACTCCACCGTCGTCGCCTACCTACAGAAACAGGACGGGACGCGCTCTCCCTCGCTGTGCATCCTCCTCTACTAACTGCTTCGCTGGTGCGAGGATCGGGACATCACTCTTCAGGCCAGACACATTCTGGGGCATCTCAATGTTCTAGCCGACTCCCTGTCGCGCCGCGGACAGCTACTCCACACCGAGTGGACGCTCCGCCCGGACATCTTCCGGATGATCGAGACCAGATGGGAGACTCCCATGATCGACCTATTCGCGACTCGGAACCACCAGCTACCGCTGTTCGTCTCGCCGGTTCCAGATCCGCTAGCTTGGGCAGTCGACGCGCTTTTCATCCCCTGGGACGGCTCGTCGCCTACGCTTATCCCCCATCGGTGCTGGTGCCCAAAGTCCTCCTCAAGCTCCGCGGCTGCAACACGATCCTTTTCCTGGTGGCCCCCTTCTGCTGGACCAAGTCGTGGTCTACGGACCTACTGAACCTAGCCACGTGCCCGCCTCTGCAGCTCCCCACGCCTCGCACGATGCTCAAGCAACCGCGACAGCCGCTGTACCATCTGTGCCCAGATCGTCTCCTCCTCCATGCCTGGAGGTTGTGCGGCAAGCCCTCGCCAGCAGAGGCTTCTCTAGTGCGGCAGTGGATGCTATCGCTGCAGCCCGCAGACCCTCTACCAGACGAGTTTATGAGGGAAAGTGGCGAGTGCTATGCGACTGGTGTGGTGACAACCGCCTCCCCCCCCCCCCCCCCCCCCCCCCAACGGATCTGACGATGCCCCATCTGGCGGAGTTCTTCCTCTGGCTTTTCAACATCCAGGGATTGGCTCCAATTACCATTCGGGGCTACCTTGCCATGATCGCCGACACCTACTGACACTTGGGCCGGCCCGACCCTGGTAGCTGCAAAGACCTCGCTGATCTGATGGCCCACTTCGGTCTACAACGCCCGGCGCTGCGTTCGCTGTTGCCAAGATGGGACCTACCTTGGGTGCTGACGTGGCTCAACTCCGTCCGTTTTGAACCCCTACATTTGGCGCGCTTGTCGGATGTGACTCGAAAGACGTGCTTCCTGTTGGCTTCCTGGTGGCTTCCAGGGTCAGTGAGCTTCACGCGCTGTCCACACGCTCAGATTGCCTGCAGTTCCGGACAGATGGCTCCGTGCAACTGCTACCTGAACCATCTTTCCTGGCCAAGACGCGGTCTCTTTTGACGGCCCCACAGATGATGACCATTCGCCCATTACGTGTGACAGACTCCACCCAGGAGACCAGACAACAGGACCCGGTGAGAGCCTTACGTGTGTACCTGCGCCAGACCAAGCCTCTGCACAGAGGACGTACCTGCCTGTTTCACCCTTTGTCCCCAGGTAGACATGACATCTCAGCCCAGACCATTTCCTCCTGGATCCGGTGGGTGATCCACTCGGCCTATCAGGACCTCGCCCCAGATGCAGCCAAACGTATGAACATCAGGGCGCACGAGGTCAGAGCCATGCCACAAGTCTCACTTTCGACCGCAACTGTGCAGTCAAGGACATTGTGGCGGCAGTGGGATGGTGAGCTGAGACCAGTTTGCCCACTTCTACTTGAGGGACCTCTCCACCCAGCGGCAGAACCTCTCGCAGGTGGGAGACATTGCAGCGGCGCAACACTCCCTCCTGGCGCCATAGGCGCCGTACGCCGTAAGTATCTTAGCTAAAATTATCAGGAGTTTGCTGCGGGAGGGCGGGTCTGAGGGCCTATGTTTGGGTGTTAGGGGCGCTATACCTCCTCCCACCTCCTCTTCGGGATTCTTCCTATAAGTAATACCATCAGTTATGTGTTTTGAGAAAACAAATGAATTTTTCTTTAAAATGAATTTTTTTGAAAAATACTTACCGATGGTATTACTCGAAGGTCCCTCCCACCTGCCCCGCTTGCCGCCAGTTTGCTAAGAAACTAAACTGGGGTATGCCGGGTAATCTCGTACCGGATGGGAATAAGGGGAGGCTACTCAGGTTATGGCCTGTTCTATGGCGCCCCTCTCCTGCCAACACCCCTTATACGGACACAACCAAATTTTGGCTAAAATTAGGCTAGCTAGGTAACTTGTTTTCTCAAAACACATTACCGATGGTATTACAACTAGGAAATGTTTCTTAGCTAGTCTAATTTTAGCCCAAAAATTGTTGTGTACGATAATGGCCATGATGGCAGGAGAGGGGCGCCATAGGTTAGGCGGAAACCCGGTAGCCTCCCTTCCGGTTCAACCACGCATGTGCTCAGTGCTCAAATCACCAGTCAGTTTCTTCGCTAGTCGCGTGAGGTTGTGTACGCCTGTGGCTCCTTCATTCGTTGGCTTTCGTTCACTGCTTCGACTTTCTACTGTGTGAGAGGGATCGTGGCCTTTGGGCTGGGACGCTTTCGTGTGTGCGTTGTTTCGAGAGGACTTCCTAACAACGCTGGTGAGCTGTGCTCACTGTCGGCCGGTCGCCTTCAACTTCTGGTGCCCTTGGGGTTCGTCCTTGGCCTACCTTGGGGAAGGCCTGGTTCGGTGGTGGACGGCGCGTTCCTGGTCTTCTCGGGTGACTGTCGTCTCTGCGCCTGGCACCGGTCCCTTCGTGGCCGGTCGGAGCGGGTTGGCGCCTTGATAGGACGGCCTCGGGCTTCACCGCTGACACCGCTCTTCGTTCCTCTCCTTTCCCAAACATGGCGAGGTATAATCTCGGTCACTGCTTCCGTACGGCGCTCAGGGAGGGTTTGAGCGCCGCACGCCAGCATACGCCGTATCTCCTTCGTTCGTTTCGCGCGTTTCGTTGCCTGCCGGCTGCGGCAGGTTCGATTACCTTCACATAGATTGTTCTGTTTTGTGTTGCAGTTGGCAAGTCCGCACCTGTATCAGATGTGGACAATTCCAGTGGCCGAGCGATGGACACGAGGTGTGCCTGCCCTGTTCAACCTGTACATCTTCCCAACCGTGCCTGGTCTGCGCCCCCTGGCGGGAAGAACAATGGAATCAGCTATGGGGTTTCTACCGTGCACTTCTGACGCCAGCACGTATACAGGGCCATACACCGGTAAGAACCACAGACCCGACTAGTGGGTATTACCTGGTGAGAGGACAGTCTACGCCGCGACTTACACCGCGAGCCCGTCCTCCTGGGCCGGCAGCGAACACAGACCCGACTAGTGCGCGCTGTCCGGTAGCAGAAACTAGTACTGAAGTTTCAGTCAGGCCCTCTTCCTGGAACATTATAGACACGCCGGTAATCACCACAGACCCGACTAGTGGTGCTTATCAGACGTTAGAACGTTCTCCATCGCGACTTCGGTCGCTTGCTCGTTCTACTACACCGGCAGCAGGTACAGACCCGACTAGTGCACGCTGTCCGGTTCCGCCGATCCTTTCGGCGCGAGACAAAGTACAGGTACAGGCTTCAGTTCCGGTAGCGGTCTCGGCACAGGAGATGCCCGCTTCCCAGCAGAAGGATACTCCTCCTCCACGCATCGACAGAGTTCGGCGTTCAGGTACGGACCGTTACTCACCTCGTTCCAGAGAGCAGAAGCACCGGACGGTCTCCCGCTCTTCTCGCCATCGTTCACCCTCCAGGGACAGGTCACCGCGGCATAGGCATGCCTCCAGATCTTCCCGTACCAGTAGGCCATCGCGGACGGTGTCCGGGGTCGGATCTCCGCAAGTGGTGCGTCGGTCCAGACCGCATTCTCCAGTTGTGAGACATTCTACTCGGAGAGCGCGCCAATCGTCTACTCCACCCTCCAGGCCGTCGTCGTCCAGAGGCAGTCGACGCTGCCGCCGCCAATCCCGTTCTAGGAGTCCCCGCTCCCGCCGTGAGCCCTCCCCGCGGGGTAGGAGGTCGCCTCGACGCTACGCTCATCGTTCTCGCTCTGGGTCTCAAGTAACCTCCCCGGTCCGTTCATGGCGTCACCGCTCCGTGAGACCTTCTCCGGCCAAGGCCTCGGTCACATCCCGGCTCGTCGCGGAGGCTGGGCCCACACTCTTAGCACGAACCGGCCCCACCCACCTCGCTCTGCAATTAGAGGATGACGCGCTCAGCCTTGCGCCTGAGGACTCAGTTTCGGTTTTACTTCGGGACGACAGCCCCGCGCACTCTATCCCGGCGCCCCCTGACGTGGATCAAGATGAGCAGGAACAACATCCGTCAGCAGTGGGACACAGGTTGTAGACTCTGCGTGCCCTGGACGAGGCAGCTCGCATCATCTCGGCGTGCCTGCCGCCGGAAGACTGTCCTCCTTCTCCGCCTGCGAAGAAGAAGGCCGCGGCCTATGTAGATGCGGAACTCCATACCAAGACTTTTAAAACTCTTCCTCAACCTCCGGGTTTCAGCAGCCTACGGGACGCGTTCTCGGCTCGACTCGCGCAGGGACACTTGGGCGCCGCTGGATTCTTCAATGACTCTAAGTGGCCGGCGGACCTACACATGTTTTTTCGGCAATCTTGGTACGCAGGACATACTCAGAGCTTTACCTGCGCACTACCCAAACCGGACCCAGCTGCTTGGGCCCTGGCGGCGATTCCGGCACGGACCCCTCTGCTTCCAGGAATCGATCAGACAGGTAATCTCATACGCAACGCCTTAGCCTCCGCGGGATTTCTTGACCTTCTGACGCAAGCCATGGTTCGTCGCGTAGAGGAGGCTTGGCATCCGTCCCTTACGCCGCTGCTGGGGGATCTGCTAGCCCTGGCCGTCTCTGGTAACCGGGCCTCCTACCACACCTGTGTCAACGCTATGGCTGCGGCGGCCAACTGTGACCTTTTGCGTCGGGATTTCCTCCTCCGCTCCTGCCCTCTCCCCAATGACCTAAAGCTCCAACTTCGTCAGGCGCCCCTTGGCGGAGAACTTCTCTTTGGCCCCACTTGGTTAGCGGTTAAAGAGGCAAACAAGGACACCTGGCCAAGGCGTACAGTGCCTACTCCCTTTCAACATACCCGCAGGACCCAGGGTCGCCCCCTGCGGGCGGCTAGACCCGTTTCCCGGCCTTACACCAGAGGTGGACGTCTCCCCCCCAGGCCCCCTGCCTTCCCCCGTACCCGTCCCACTGCAGGATCCTCTTCGGCCCCCGCTCCCAGGACCTGGCCCAAGCCTGCCCGACGCCCCGGGCGGGGCAGGGCCTTCTGACGTTCTCCACCTTCGGGCTCCGTCGACCGCGCTGGGACCTCCGGTCGGCGGGAGGCTCGCACGGCACAGCTCCGCCTGGCGGGCGCTGTTCCCGGACGACCCCTGGATTCTTTCAACCATCGCCCTCGGTCTGCGGATCTCCTTTCGGTCCCCGCCCCCACTGCAACGTACTCCGGCGTGGACCTTGGTTCCGACAGACCAGCTCAAGGCAGACGCTCTGCGCAACGAGGTGACCGCCCTACTTCGGAAAGCAGCGACAGAGGTGGTGACGCGTCTCGACTCCCCAGCTTTCTACAGCCGGCTGTTTGTAGTTCCCAAGCCAGGCGGCAAGTGGCGTCCTGTGATCGACCTGTCCGCACTCAACAAGTTTATAGTAGCGCCACGCTTTCGCATGGAGACAGCTCGGGCCCTGCGTGCCTCGGTGCAACCCCTCGACTTTGCAATCAGCCTGGACCTCGCGGATGCTTACCTTCACGTGCCCATGCACCCAGCGTCCAGACGCTATCTACGCTTCGCCTTCGAGGGTGTGGTATACCAGTTCCGCGCACTTCCCTTCGGCCTCAACCTCAGCCCATGGGTCTTCACACGCATCATGGACGCAGTGGTAGCCAAAGCCCGTCGGACCTCCACGAGCCCCACGTCCAACTACCTGGACGACCTGCTCCTGAAGAATCAGGCCTCTGCCGCCTTGGAGGTGGACCGGGATGCCTTGCTTCAGCTCCTCAAGACGCTGGGCTTCATAGTCAACTTCGGCAAGTCCGACCTCGTGCCGTCACGCCATTTCGTCCACCTAGGCATGGAGTTCTACACCGACCGCAATATCGTCCGGCTGCCCGAACCCCGCATTCAGAAGCTGGCGGAACTAGCTCGGCAGGTATCCCAGAAGTCTTCGATTCCCGCCAGGCAGTGGCTTCAGTTGCTGGGGCTGATGAGCGCGGCAGCAGACCTTATTCCGTTAGGACGTCTCTACTCCCGGCCGCTACAGTTGCACCTTCTGCTACACTGGCGTCCTTCGACCTCCGACCTAGAGTCTCCGGTTCCGATTCCGTCATTGCTCCGTCCTCACCTTCTACGCTGGGCGGACCCCCTCTGGCTCGCAACAGGAGTGCCGCTGTTCTCGCCACCGCCCTCCCTCTCCATCTGCGTAGACGCGTGCCTCTCCGGTTGGGGAGCACACCTTCTACCCTCCTTCGAGACGGCCTCCGGCCGGTGGGACCTGGATCTCCGGGACCGACACATCAACTGGTTGGAACTGGAAGCCGTCTGGCAAGCCCTTCGTGTGTGGGAAGCTCGCCTGCTTCACCGGGAGCTACTGGTGTTGTCGGACAACTCTACGGTCGTCGCCTACATCCAGAAGCAGGGCGGTACCCGCTCCCCATCTCTCTGCATCCTCCTGTACCAAGTGCTCCGGTGGTGCGAGGATCGGGACATTTCTCTCCGTGCTCGACATATCCCGGGCCACTTGAATGTGCTGGCCGACTCCCTCTCCCGTCGCGGTCAGCTACTGCACACCGAGGGGTCACTGCGTCCAGACATCTTTCGGATGATCGGCGCTACCTGGGAGTCACCCATGATCGACCTATTTGCCACGAGATGGAATCGCCAACTCCCTCTGTTCGTCTCGCCGATTCCAGACCCCTTGGCCTGGGCAGTGGACGCCCTCTCCATCTCCTGGGATGGACTGGTCGCCTACGCCTACCCAACCACGGTCCTCATCCCCAAGGTTCTTCTCAAGCTCAGGGGCAGCAACACTATCCTGTTTATGGTGGCCCCGTTTTGTTGGACCAGGTCGTGGACGACCGACCTCCTGAATCTGGCGACGACCCCCCCCCCCCCACTACAGCTACCCACTCCACGAACGATGCTCAAGCAACCGCGGCAGACGCTGTACCATCCTTGTCCAGAACGTCTCCTCCTCCACGCCTGGAGGTTGTCCGGCAAGCCCTCTCCGCTAGAGGCTTCTCAGGTGCGGCAGTGGACGCGATCGCTACAGCCCGCAGAGCCTCGACCAGACGAGTTTACGAGGGCAAGTGGAGAGTTCTCAGCACCTGGTGTGACGACAGACGCCTCTCCCCCACCGAGTTGACAGTCCCTCAGCTGGCGGATTTCTTCCTCTGGCTTTTTCACGACCAGCGTTTAGCTCCCATCACCATTCGAGGTTACTTGGCCATGATCGCTGATACTTACAGGCATCTAGGACGTCCCGACCCGGGCGCCTGCAAGGACCTCGCCGATCTGATGGGCCATTTCGGTCTGCATCGTCCCGCTCTACGGACACTGCTGCCACGTTGGGACCTACCTTGGGTCCTTACTTGGCTCAACTCGGCCCGCTTTGAGCCGTTACAGCTGGCGAGACTACCGGACGTGACGCGGAAGACCTGCTTCTTGCTAGCCCTCGCCTCAGCCTCCAGAGTCAGTGAGCTGCACGCCCTCTCTACTCGCCCCAACTGTTTACAGTTCCGGACGGACGGTTTGGTGCAGCTGCTTCCCGACCCGACCTTCCTAGCCAAGACCAGATCTCCACTCGTGGCACCACAACTGGTCACCATACTACCTCTCAGAGAACCACGCTCCGATCGAGAGTCCCGGCAACAGGACCCAGTTCGAGCGTTACGTGTGTACCTGCGCCGGACCAAGCCCCTCCGCAGGGGACGCACCCGCCTTTTTCTTCCTCTGTCCCCAGGTAGAAACGACATCTCAGCCCAGACTATATCCTCCTGGCTTCGGTGGGTGATACGATCCGCCTACCAGGAACTCGCCCCTGATGCAGCAAAACGCATGAGGATCAGGGCGCACGAGATCAGAGCCATGGCCTCGAGCCTCGCATTCGAACGCAACTGTGCGGTCAAGGACATCGTGGTGGCTGTGGGCTGGCGAACAGAGAACACCTTCGCTCGCTTCTACCTGAGGGACCTCTCCGGCCAGCGGCAGAACCTAGCGCTGGTGGGAGACATCGTGGCGGTGCAACACTCCCTCCCGGCGCCCTAGGCGCCGTACGTATCTTCACTAAAATTAGAGGGAGGTTGCTTGGGGTGGACTCTTCTAGTAGCTTCGATGGCAGGGGTAGGGGCGGTTAGCGGCACCCACCTCCTTTTCGGGATTCTTCCTAGTTGTAATACCATTGGTAATGTTTTGAGAAAACAAACGTATTTTTCTTTAAAATAAGTTTTTTTGAAAAATACTTACCGATGGTATTACAACTAGGAAATGTTTCTTAGCTAGTCTAATTTTAGCCCAAAAATTGTTGTGTACGATAATGGCCATGATGGCAGGAGAGGGGCGCCATAGGTTAGGCGGAAACCCGGTAGCCTCCCTTCCGGTTCAACCACGCATGTGCTCAGTGCTCAAATCACCAGTCAGTTTCTTAGCGGAGCAGCGGCGAGCGGGGCAGGTGGGAGGGACCTTCGAGTAATACCATCGGTAAGTATTTTTCAAAAAAACTTATTTTAAAGAAAAATACGTTTTTCCTATAAGTAATACCATCGGTAAGTATTTTTCAAAAAAATTCATTTTAAAGAAAAATTCATTTGTTTTCTCAAAACACATTACCGATGGTATTACTATTAGGAATGGTTTCTTAGCTAGTCTAATTTTAGCCCAAAATTGTTGTGTACGATTATGGTCATGTTGGCAGGTGAGGGGCGCCATAGCCTAGACGGAAACCCCGGTTAGCCTCCCTTCCAGTTCAACCACGCATGCGCTCAGCGCTTACTACTGCAGTCAGTTTCTTTGCTAGTTACTGTAAGGTTGTGTACGTCGATGTCTCTAGCTTGGACTGTATGAACTGTGGAAACCAGTCATGGGGTTTGCAAGCGGTTACCCTTCGCCTTGTGGTGTTAGGCTCGGACACTTTCGCGTTGGACTTCCTCGTCAGTGTTTGTGAGAATTAG
The DNA here is from genome assembly GCA_036245525.1 of Semisulcospira habei. Lineage (NCBI taxonomy): Eukaryota > Metazoa > Mollusca > Gastropoda > Semisulcospiridae > Semisulcospira > Semisulcospira habei. Next base: position 142,891,933 of record BTPG01000003.1, read on the forward strand.
GACTGACGAAACAGGGCGCCTGGTGAACTGTGCTCACGCGTCTAGTGGCCATTCTGGCCATTTTGGCTTCGCGCTTGTGTGTCTGGAACTTTGCCTGCGCTACAGGCTAGCCTCGAAGTGCCTGTGTTAGGCTTGGACGTTGCCTGTGGGTTTTCCTCGTCGGTCTCGTGGTTAGTCCGGTCGTGCTGCAACCTGTGTGTTCTTGGCCCTCGCGCGGGACAAGACTGTTCGTGGTGTTCGCACGTCGCGTGTCCTGAACTCTATGGGTCACGCTAGGACTACTGGTGTTTGCGGCCACTTCCTGGTGCCTTCGGCGGCGTTCAAAGCGACTAACCCGTTCGTGCCAGCGGCGCCTGCATGGACCCTTGTCACCGCCGGGGCTGTTCGAGCCTTCCCTCCTCCGGGTCGCCTGGACTCCGCGGTGGTTGGTTGGTCTTCGACCTGTGTTGGTGCCCACCTTCTTCGGATGGCAAGGTAAAACCTCGGTTATTGCCAACGTCAGGCGCTCAGGGTGGGAGTAGAGTGCCGGGCCTCGGCATGAGCCGTTTGCTGAAATCTCGCTCGTACGCGCGGATTCGTTTTGCGGGCCCATGGGGGCACGCTCGCTCACATGTCATTGTACCTTATGTTTTGCAGTTGGCAAGTCCGCACCTGCACGCGCTGTGGGCAGTTCCAGTGACCTAGTGACGAACATACCCTTTGCCTGACCTGTTCCAGATGTTCATCCACCCACCCGTGCCTGGTCTGCACCCCATGGCCGGAAGAACAGTGGACCCAGCTCCTGAGCTTCTACGGCCGAGAATGCCCGACACCAGCACGAGGGAACGATCCATCCCCGGTATGCGCCACAGACCCATCGAGTGGCCCTTACCGAGGGTTAGAGCCTGCTACGCCGCGGCTTCGGCCGCAAGCTCGAGCTCTATTACCGGCATCCACCACAGTCCCGTCGAGTGGTCACTGTTCGGTTAAGGATCCTCGAGCGCCGCAGCTAAGCCTCGAGACAAAACACCTGTATCCACCATACCGGCATCCACCACAGTCCCGTCGAGTGGTCGCTGTTAGGTTAAGGATCCTCGAGCGCCGCCTGCTAAGCCTCGAGACAAAAACACCTGTATCCACCATACCGGCATCCACCACACTCCCGTCGAGTGGTCGCTGTTCGGTTAAGGATTCTCGAGCGCCACCAGCTAAGTCTCGAGACAAACACCAGTATCCACCACAGTCCCGTCGAGTGGTCGCTACCCGGTGGTGACACCCTTATTGTCACAAATAAGAGACAGGTACGGGCCCCAGCGCCGGTAGACGTCACGGAGCCGAAGAGTTTAGCCTACCAGGTCGGCGACCGGCACACACCACAGGTTGAGCCAGCCCTCGGGCTAGACCTTGAGACAAGACACCGGTAAGCCACCACAGTCCAGTTGAGTGGTCTCTACCCAGTGGTGACGACCTTATAGGCACAAGATAAGGAACGGGTACGAGCTCCAGCACCATTAGACATCACCAACACAGGTACGCGCCTCAGACCCGACGAGTGGCCCTTACCGAGTGAGTGAGCTGTCAATGCCGCGGCTTAGGCCGCGAACCCAAGCTCTAGTACCGGCAGCCACCACAGTCCCGTCGAGTGGTCTCTGTTCGGTCAAAAACAAGGAAGACCGGCAGCCATCTCGGTCCCGTGGAGTGGCCTTTTCGCGGTAGTGACGCCTTTTCAGCACGAGTTCGGACTCTTGGGTGAGCTTTAGCACCGGTATTCGTCACAGACCCGACGAGGGCGATCTACCATGTTGTGGAGACTCACATGCAACAGGATGGTCCAGTCGCTGCCACCTCCTCGCCATGCCTAGAGCCCAGCGCAGAGTCGGCTCTCCAGAGTTAGCGTTCGGGGACTCAAACGGACGCGCTCCCATTCCCGGGCTGAAACTTGAGCAGTAGACACGGCGCGGCATCACGACGAGAGTACTCGCCGGCCCACACGTCCGCTGCAACCTGGGGTATATGCCAGCACAGATACGATAGACGTCCCAGCGGTGGTAAGTACCTATACCTTTGGCGTGACGAGAATGCTGGGCCATGCGGCACTTGCGTGACTTAGGCAGCAGGACGGGCCCTATACCTAGAATTTCGGCCGGTGCCAACCAATTTGTAAGTTCGGAGAAGGCCCACGATGAGGTTGACCTGCGTTGTGCGGACCCCCTATTCCTTGACTCTAGTCCAGCACAGACGTTCGGCGCCCTGTTCTTAGGCAGTGACAAGGGACCATGAGCGGACAGGACGGCTGGACTAGTGTGCTCCCGTTCGTCGGGGACTGAGTAGCAACGACTCGGGTTTGCGATCAGATTACTTGAGGCTTCGGCGTCCCACTCTTTCACAATGGAAGGAGTTCACAACTGGACAATTCCGCTGGGCTTGTGGGCGCCAGGTTATCTAGAGACGAGCCGGGCTCTTCCGATTCACACGCCCTGTCTACTTCAGGACGGTGTTATGGACTACGGAGTGGGAAGAAGCTAGCGGACATCCGTCGGGACTAGACTTAGGTCGACCGATCCTTCCACAAGTCCAACAGCAGGGTTCCACCTCAAGCCCGTTACAAGTACCGTTGCCCCGGGCGAGACTGCAGGAGCAGCGGCGGCCTTTCACCTGTCGCTTACAGGCAGGTCGTCTAGGCCTACCCTGGTCGCGCCGTACGCCTGCCAGCCCAGCACGGAGATTGGCTTCCAACCCAGGGACGGTGCTGTACACTGGACAGGTTGAGACTTCAGGCCGTGGGCGGCCCACGCGACGCACAGGATACTGCGAGCACAGCCCTGTCCTCGACTCGCCTCCCCGCCTCCGGGGTGGCTTCCAGCCACTACTAGTCGGATGGCGTGTACACTTGCTAGCGCTTACAGCTGGAAGGTAAGTTAAGCGCTGTCAGCTAACGAGCCTTCATTCCTTAGTAGCTTCGGCGACGACACAGGGTGCCTGCTGGCACCCCAGGTCTTTAGCACGTTTTCTCCAGTCCGGGTCTGGGCACTTCGGCCTGCGACGACGGCACTAGACTACGCTTGACTGAGCAACTGTTCTGGTCTGCGGAGGCGATACAGAAGATCTCAGTTCTCAAGAACAGAACCCCATGACGGCGTTCGAGAAGAAGTACAGAACTGAGCCTCTATCGTTCGGAGCTTCAAGGATTGGAGACACTCCTTCCTCTAGCCGCGGTTATGAGCTTCCTGGCTTCTGGTCTTCTTCTACCCCGCTGTTTCCTCTCCTGGGTTGTCGCCTTGTCGGCTTCCACTTAGTGTGAACAGGGACTTCAGTTGCTCTACGCTTCGACCTCCCGACTTGGTATCACTACTACAGTTCGTCACCGCCCCTTCCGTTGGCGGGAAGCCCACCCGAGACTTCGCCTCAGTGCAGACTTGGACTGGGCCTTCATCCCGGACTCGGTGACTTCCTAGATGTTACAGAGCTGGTCGGAGTCCTCCTCGGACGGTTGCGTCTGGTCTTCCCCAGGAAGGAGAAGAGGACACTGTCTTCAGCCGTTACCTTTGCTTACTCTAACGGCGGGACCTGCCGGGGTCGGGCTCTCCCTCCGGTGGCTCTCGCAGCCTCTGGGGGTTCTACCATGGTGGTACTCCATTGCAGACAGGACCAGTCGGACGTCTTCGTGGTCCACGTCGACATCCCTAGACGATCTCTTGCAGAATCAGTTGGAGCCCTCCTTGAGATGGATCGAGACGCTCTTGGGATCCCCTTGGCTGACATGGTTCCTGGTCTACGTGGGTAAGTTCTACCTCTCGCCTTAGTGCCGCTTCTTCCAGGTTGGGACTCTCTCTCCGACCTCACGAAGGGCAGTTCTGAAGCAGCGAACGCAGCTCTTCGCGTCCCAGTGCAGCGGTTGTCTGAAGAACAGATGTACTCTGTCGGACGGGGAATTCGGCTTCGGGGATGGTTAAGTTCCACTTGCGGATCTTCTTACCCGTGATGTCTCTCCTGCCCCCGCCTCAGCGACTCCTGCTTCCCCCTGGACGACCCTCGGCAGGCGACCTCGAGTCTCAGGTTCCGGTGCGACCGATGCTACGCCATCACCTTCTTTCGGGACGGTTCTCGACCAGCGCGCAACGGGAGTCCTGGTCTCCTCCCGAGATGTCCCTCGCGTCGACACAAGTCACTCCACCAGGAGCGCTCCGCTGTTACCAAGACCCTGCCCTGTCTTCTTGTCCAGCTTTAGGTGGCATGTCCCTGAGGCCGGAGCTGCCCGCCCCCTCCGATGGCTCCACAGTGGTCGACTTCTTCAGAAGCAGGCGGGGCACGCCTCCTCTCCTGTACTTCCTCCTCTGCATCTCCGTTGGTGCGAAGGTCGTGACATGACTTCTGAGCAAGAGACTTCCCGGGGCTTCCGCATGACCTGCCGATTCCTTGCGTGTCGCGGCCTACTTCTCCGCACAGAGGGGACGGGCCGTCCAGTCATCTTCAGGTGATCTGCGCAGCGGACACTTCCCCTGGTCGCGCCGAGATGAGATCGTCAGCTTCCCGCTTCATCTCACCAATTCCAGACCCGCTTGCCTGGCCAGTCGACACTTCCTCCATCCCGTGTGACGGCCTGGTTGCTTGCGCTGATGGTGTGCGTCCCTACGTTCTACTCAAGCTCAGTGGGTACAACGCGATCCCTTTCCGGGTGGCCCGTTCTGCTGGACCAAGTCGTGGACCACCGCCCCCCTGGACCTCGCCACGACTCCACCGCTGCAGGTTCCCACTCCATGCACGATGTTCAACTTTTTCGACAGGCACTGTACCTCCTGTGCCCAGAACGGCTCCTCCTTCACACACGGAGATGGTGCAGCTAGCCCTCGCTCCAGAGGCTTCTCAGGCGTGACAGTGGCAGCTTTGCTGCAGCCCGCAGAATCTCGGACAGACAACTCTATGAAGGGAAGGGGCGAGTCCTGTGCAACTGTTGATGGATTGCGCCTCTCCCCCCGCTTTGACAGAACTCGGCTGGCAGACACCTTCCTAGCGGTTCACCTGCCAGCATTAGCGCCGATCATCGATCTCTCCGCCTTGAACCGGTTCATTGCCGCCCCGTCCTTCCGCATGGAGACAGCCAGGGCCCTTCATGCCGTCGTTCGGCCCATGGACTTCGCCATCAGTCTGGATCTGGCCTATGTTTATCTGCACGTCCCCATGCATCCTGCGTCCCGCCAATACCTGCGCTTTGCCATCGACGGGACCGTTTACCAGTTTCGGGCCCTTCCCTTTGGTCTCAACCTCAGCCCGAGGGTCTTTATGCGGATCTGGACGCCGTGGTTGCCAGAGCCCTACGGTCATCTTCCAGTCTGATCTCCAACTTTTAGACGACCTGCTTCTACGGATTCAGTCGGTGGTCTCTCTTCTCAAGGACAGGGATGCTCTTCTCCTCCTGTTTTCTTGCCTGGGCTTCCTGGTCAACGCAGACAAGTCGGACCTCTCGCCCTCACGCCACTTTGTTCACCTGGGGATGGAGTTTGTGACCGACCTCAACCTGGTGCGGCTTCCCGAGCCTCGGATCCAGGAACTTGCCGATCTAACCCGTTTGGTAGCTCAGGAAGTGGCTGTCCCCGCCAGAGTGTGGCTCCAGCTCCTCGGCCTGATGAGTGCGGCAGCAGATCTCCTTCCCCTTGGTGGTCTTTACTGCCGTCCCCTCCAACTGCTTCTTCTCCTCCACTGGAGACCATCCTCCGGCGATCTCTCTACCCTGGTGCCGGTCTCTCCTAGGCCATGGCCCCATCTGCTTCGCTGGATGGACATTTCTTGGCTCGGCTCCGGGATCCTCCTGACCTCGCCACTGCCCCGTCTCTCTCTCTGCGTCGATGCCAGTCTCGCCGGGTGGGGCGCTCACCTTCTTCCGAGTTTTCGCTCAATGGCCGGCCGCTGGCCCGCGAACCTGGCTTCCCGGCACATCAACTGGCAGAAACTGAATGCATTTTGGCAGGCCCTCCGCGCATGGGAATCCGATCTTCGGGCACAGGACCTCCTCATCCTCTCTGACATTGACAACTCCACAGTCGTTGCATTCATACAGAGCAGGGAGGAACCCGCTCCCCTGACCTGTGCATCCTCCTCTACCGACTCCTTCGGTGGTGCGAGGACTGCGGCATCTCCCTCCGAGTGCGTTGCATTCCAGGTCACCTAAACTTCCTGGCCGACTCACTTTCGCGGCGGGGTCCACTTCTTCACACGGGATGTACCCTGCGCTGGGACATCTTTCGCCTGATCTGCGACCATTGGGAGTCTCCCCTCTTCGATCTCTTTGCCACGAGGTGGAACCTCGAGCTTCCCCTCTTCGTCTCCCCGATTCCAGACCCTCTGGCTTGGGCAGTCGATGCGCTTTCGATCCCTTGGGACGGGCTTGTCGCTTACCCTCCGATGGTCCTGGTCCCTAGTCCTGCTCAAGCTCCAGGGATGCAACGCAGTCCTTTTCCTAGTGGCCCCGTTCTCCTGGACCAGATCGTGGACTACCGACCTGCTCAGTCTCGCCACGGACCCGCCCCTCCCGCTTCCCACCCCGCGCACGATGCTCAAGCAGCCCCGCCAGCCGCTCTTCCACCCCTGCCCCGAGCGTCTTCTCCTACACGCCTGGCGATTGTGCGGCACGCCCTCTCCGCTAGAGGCTTCTCGAGTGCAGCAGTGGACGCTATCGCTACAGCCCGCAGACCTCCCTCCAGACATGTCTACGAGGGAAAGTGGCGGGTGCTACGTGCCTGGTGCTCTGACCGTCGCCTCTCCCCCATCGACCTAACGACTCCTCAGCTCGCGGACTTCTTCTCTGGCTCTCCCAGGACCATGGTTTGGCTCCCATCACGATCCGCGGCTACCTTTCTTGATTGCCGACACCTACCGTCATCTCGGCCGTCCCGACCCCGGTGCCTGCAAGGACCTGGCCAACCTTATGGTGCATTTTGGCTTGCAGCGTCCGGTTCCCTGCTCGCTAGTTCCGTGCTGGGACCTCCCCTGGGTCCTCACCTGGCTGAAATCGGACCGTTTTGAACCGCTCCACCTGGCCCGCTTCGTGGACGTGACTCGGAAGACCTGCTTCATGGTGGCCCTGGCCACGGCGGCCCGCGTCAGCGAGTTCCATGCTCCCTCGTCGCGACCTTCCTGCCTGCAGTTCCGGATGGATGGCTCCATTCAACTGCTTCCCGATCCTTCCTTTCTCGCCAAGACTAGATCTCCCTTGACTGCGGCTCAGATCATCACTATTCGGCCACTTAAAGGGCCTGACTTCCCTCGGGAGACTCGGCAGCAAGATCTGGTGCGTGCACTTCGTATCTACCTGCGTCACTCCAAGTCCTTCCGGAGGGGACGGTCTCGTCTCTTTGCCGGCAGAACCGACATCTCAGCCCAAACGATCTCCTCCTGGCTCCGCTGGGTCTTGGGTCCGCCTATCGCGACCTCTCCCCACAGGGAGCTGAGACACTCAGGCTCCGCGCGCATGAAGTTCGCGCTATGGCCGAGAGTCTCGCCTTGACCGAAACTGTGTTGTTAAGGACATCATGGCTGCAGTGGGGTGGCGGGCTGAGTCTACCTTCGCCCGCTTCTACCTCCAGGACCTGACTGCCCAGCGCGACAACCTCGCACTGGTGGGCGGCATCTCTGCGGCACAACACTCCCTCCAGGCGCCCACGGCGCCATAGGTTGCACTTCGCTAAAATTGTCGGGAGTGTGCGATCAGGAGTGACGGGCCGTTTTCGTCCCTGGAGAGGTTTCTAAAGGGATTGTGCGGCACCCTCCTCCTTTTTGACATTCTTCCTGACAGTCATGTTATCGGTAATGTTTTTGAGGAAACAAATTAATTTTTCTCTAAAATGTATTTTTTCGAAAAATACTTACCGATGACATGACTTTGAGGTCCCTCCCTCCTCCCCGCTTGCCACTGGTAGCTCCATAGACAACTGGTTGAATGTTGCACCACGTGGCACGTGGCCGGATGGGCATGGGAGGCTGCTTTCGTCCCTGTTAGGGATCCCCGAGAGCCTCCTGGGGGGGACCCTTCGGGTCTTAGGCTAAAATTGGTAAGCAAGTAGACTATTTCCTGACAGCCATGTCATCGGTAAGTATTTTTCGAAAAAATACATTTTAGAGAAAAATTAATTTTTTGAAAAATACTTACTGATGGTATTACTCGAAGATCCCTCCCACCTGCCCCGCTTGCCGCTGGTCTGCTAAGAAACTGACTGAAGTAGTAAGCGCTGAGCGCATGCGTGGTTGAATTGGAAGGGAGGCTAACCAGGGTTTCCGTCTAGGCTATGGCGCCCCTCACCTGCCATCATGACCATAATCGTACACAACAATTTTGGGCTAAAATTAGACTAGCTAAGAAACCATTCCTAATAGTAATACCATCGGTAAGTATTTTGCAAAAAAATTCATTTTAAAGAAAAATACATTTTTTCTTATTCTTACTAGATATTTTGCATATAGCTAATTAAAGGAAGGCATTGAGTGAGCATGTTAGCCAGCATTTTACTTCTTCAGCTTTTTGATTGATAAATAATTCATTTTTGCAAGTTTTGGAACCACTTTTTACTCCAACCAGTCAGCCTTGGAAGAGGCTGTGTGGAAGAGACTCTTGCATTCCTTTGGAACATGACTGGCACACTTCACACGCTTTTTATTCAGACAGCTTGCTAGCTGCTTTGGTAACGCTGACTCGCTCGGCTCTCTGATTAGGTGATTGGAAAATGCATGTGAGCTCAAAACATTATGTATGAAATCCTAATCTTGTTTATGGTTTTGGTTTTTTTTGTTTTGTTTTGTTTTTTTGTTTTTTATACAGGTTGCCATTGTGAAGTTAGTAGTGGTGTGTTGCTTGAATGTTTGAATTGGTCCAAAAAAATTTATATATTGATTTGTTTCCTCAAAACACATTACCGATGACATGACTGTCTGGAAATAGTCTACTTGCTTACCAATTTTAGCCTAAGACCCAAAGGGTCCCCCCAGGAGGCTCTCGGGGATCCCTAACAGGGACGAGAGTAGCCTCCCCTGCCCATCCGGTCACGTGCCCGGTGGTGTCTCCTTTAGCCAGTTGTCTACTTCGCTGTTAGCGTTCGCACGCGTTTCTGAGCCTCTGACCCTGCGTAAGCTGTGTACGGTTCGACCGTCCTTACCGGCCTGTCTTCGCCTAGACACTCGTCTCTGCTTCTGGCGTCGCCTCCTTCTCTGCTAGCCCTCGTCTGTGCCTCGTGCTGTTAGCTGGGCCTGGGGCCTTCTTCTGCTTCTCGGCTTCCATCGCTCACGGTGGTTTGTGCTTCGGCGCTTCGCCATGGAAAGGTAACGTCTCAGCCGCCGCCTCCGTCTCGCCCGGCTGGGCCGGACGTCGGTCTCGTCTCGAACTTTTTGGTTCTCTCTCGCGTTTCGTCGTGAGCTTCACTCGTTTACCTGGTTCGGAAGTTATGTAGGCGGGTTAGTTCCCGCCGCCGGTCGCCTTTCATCTTTGGGTTTGTGTTGCAGTCATCAAGTGCGCACCTGTCCCCGATGCGGCGACTTTCATTGGCCTAGTGACCGGCATGAAGTCTGTCTTCCGTGTTCTGGCTGCTCCTCGGACCTCCCCTGCACTGTCTGCTCTTTGTGGCCGGAGGTTCGTTGGTCGGAGCTTTGGAGGTTCTACCGGCGCGAGCGACCTGTCACAGCACGCCGGGACCCAGTCAAGCTCCCCTCCTCGGAAGTGGAGAAACGCACGCCTCGTCTGCTTGGTAAGACTATTCCTGCTACGGTGTCCGCACCGCCCTTGCCCGCTGACTCCTCCGGCGAGTCGCCAAGCCGGCATTGTGCCCCCCTCCTTGAGCCCCGGGCACCGCGACTGTTGTCGCCTGTTAGTAGACGCGTGGGCCTTGTGGCCCCCCCTAAGCCCGCTGACTCCTCCGGCGAGTCTTCGCCTAGACACTCGTCTCTGCTTCTGGCGTGCCCCCCTCCTTGAGCCCCGGGCACCGCGACTTTTGTCGCTCGTCGATACATGCGTCGGCCTTTCGGCCTCTCCGTCTAGTTGTGCCCCCCTCCTTGAGCCCCGGGCACCGCAACCCTTGTCGCCTGTTACTAGACGTGTTGGCCTTATGGCCCCCCCTCCTAAGCCCGCTGACTCCTCCGGTGAGTCGCCTAGCCGGCTACGTGCCCCCCTCCATGAGCCCCGGGCACCGTGACCGTCGTCGCCTTCTACCCTTCACCGTGGCCTTTCGGCCCCAGCTGCTAGTCCGCAACGTGCCCCCCTCCCTGAGCCCCGGGCACTGCGACAGTTGTCACCTTTTCCTCCTCCTCGGGACAGAAGAGACCGTCCCCGTTCTTCCAGGCGCCATGAGGTTGACCGTCGGCTTAGCCCTCGTCGCGTGGATAGCAGACGTAGCCCCCGGCATTCGTCGTCCTCTCGCTCGACTTCCTCTTATGCCTCCCGTCGGCACAGCCGTTCTCCGCAGCGCTGTTCCTCTCGGCGCCCCTCACCACACTCCTCTTGTAGGAGTCGTAGAGACGACAGGACTCCGCCTCGTTCTCGGCGCAGTAGTTCTCATCGGGATCGACGCTCTCATCGTTCCCGACACCCTTCGCCTCTTACTTCCCCGCGCCGGCTTGAGCGTAGCCCCTCGGCTCCTCCTCCACCGCCTGCGCGCGTCCGTTTACCTACTGTGCTTCGGTCTTCCCCGCCGCCATCGCCTGCCATCGATGGAGAGACCTTAAGCCTGCTGCCGGAGGACTCCGTGTCGGCCTTGCTTGGGTCCGGCAGCCGTTCGCCCTCTCAGGCGGAGGATCCAGCGTCTCCAGCTACCCTGTCCACTCCTCGTGGCGAGACTCTCCGAGCCTTGGACGACGCCGCCCGTCTCATCGCGGCGTGTCTTCCCGCGGATTCCTGCCCACCTTCCCCACCGCTGAAGAGGAAAGCGGCCGCCTTTGTGGACTCTGCTCGGCAGGTTAAGAAATTCAAGTTGCTTTCCCAGCCACCTGCCTTCCGCGACCTAACGGACGCCCTGTCTGCGCACCTCCAGCGAGATTCCGCTTCCGACTCGGACTTCATCTCTGACCGCCGCTGGCCTTCCGGTGTCGACATCGCCTTTCAGCAGTCCTGGTACGCCGGCCACTCGCAATCCTTCTCGTGCTCGCTGCCTCCGGTGGATCCGCCTGCGCTGGTGCTCGCCGGCGGCTCTTCCCAGCTCAACCGTGTCCTGCCTCGCGGCCTGGAACGTACCGCCTCACTCGTCCGAAACGCCCTCGCTTGTTCGGGTTTTTTGGAGCTCCTCACACAAGCCTTCATTAGCCGTATCGAGGCAGCCTGGCTTCCTCCGTTCCGCCCCTGCTGTCGGATCTTCACACCTTGGCTGTTGCAGCCAACCGAGCGGCCTACCATTCGTCCGTCAACGCCATGGCAGCGGCCGCCAACTGTGACTTGATGCGGCGTGATGTGGTGCTCCAGTCCTGCCCGGGTCTTCCCCGTGATGTGAAATCCCAGCTACGCCGGGCCCCGGTCGGCGCTCCGCTCCTCTTCGGCCCTTCCTGGCAGTCCCTGAAGGAAGCTAACAAGGACCGTTGGCCCAGCGCCCCCTCGTCTCGCTTTCCGCCAACCCGCAAGGCCTCGGGTCGCGCCCTGCGGTTCGTCAGACCCTCCGCGACGGCCCCTGCCTCCGCCTTGGCCTCCCGTCCTCTCTCCTCTTCCCGTGCGCCCGGCCCTGGCCGCGCCCGTCCTGCCGTTCTGCCCGTCCTGCCGTCCCGGCCTGGCCCAAGCCCGCCTGCCGCCCTGGGCGTGGGAGGGCCCCCTGACTTCTGCTCGCCTCCGCCCCCGCCGACCGCTTCGGGGCGCCTGTCGGCGGGAGGCTCGCCCTGCACGGAGACGTCTGGCGCTCCCTGTTTCCGGACGACCCTTGGATCCTCTCCATTGTCTCAGACGGTCTTCTCATCTCCTTTCGTTTCCCGCCCCAGCTTCGGCGCTCCCCCCTGTGGACCGAGATTCCGTCAGATCCGCCCAAGGCCGATGCCCTTCGCGGAGAAATCGCTGCTCATCTCCAGAAAGCCGCTACGGAGGTCGTCTCCTGCCACGACTCCCCCGCCTTCTACAGCCGACTATTCGTAGTCCCCAAGCCTGGAGGCAAGTGGAGGCCGATCATCGATCTCTCCGCCCTGAATCGGTTCATCGCTGCCCCGTCCTTCCGGATGGAGACAGCCAGGTCCCTCCGTGCTGCCGTCCAGCCCATGGACTTCGCCGTCAGCCTGGACCTGTCCGATGCCTACCTGCACGTCCCAATCCATCCTGCCTCCCGCCGGTACCTCCGCTTTGCCATCGACGGGACTGTTTTCCAGTTTTGGGCCCTCCCCTTCGGTCTCAACCTCAGTCTGTGGGTGTTTACGCGGATCATGAACACCGTGGTAGCCAGAGCCCGTCGTTCTTCTTCCAGCCCGATCTCCAACTACTTGAACGACCTTCTTCTGCGGAACCAGTCGGTGGCCTCTCTTCTCCTGGACAGGGATGCACTTCTACTCCTGTTATCTCACCTCGGCTTCCTGGTCAACGCCGGCAAGTCCGACCTCACTCCCTCTCGCCACTTCGTGCACCTGGGGATGGTGTTTGTGACCGACCGCAATCTAGTGCGTCTTCCCGAGCCGCGGATCCAGAAACTCGCCGATCTCACCCATCTGGTAGCTCAGGAAGCGGCTGTCCCCGCCAGGGTGTGGCTCCAGCTCCTCGGCCTGATGAGTGCTGCGGCAGATCTCCTTCCCCTCGGTCGTCTGTACTCTCGTCCTCTTCAATTGCATCTTCTCCTCCACTGGAGACCGTCCTCCGGCGACCTCTCCACCCTGGTGCCGATACCCCCTATGCTGCGGCCCCATCTGCTTCGCTGGACGGACGTTGCTTGGCTCGGCTCCGGGATTCCCCTGACCTCACCACTGCCCCGTCTCTCTCTCTGCGTCGATGCCAGTCTCGCCGGGTGGGGCACTCACCTTCTCCCGCTGGAACGAGGACCTGGCTTCGCGGCACATCAACTGGCTGGAGCTGAATGCGGTTTGGCAGGCCCTCCGCGCTTGGGAACCCGATCTTCGGACGCAGGACCTGCTTGTCCTCTCCGACAACTCCACGGTCGTCGCTTACATACAGAAGCAGGGAGGGACCCGCTCGCCCGATCTCTGCTTCCTTCTCTACCGACTCCTTCGCTGGTGCGAGGACCGCGGCATCTCCCTACGAGCCCGTCACATTCCAGGTCACCTGAACGTTTTGGCAGACTCCCTCTCTCGGCGGGGCCAGCTTCTTCACACAGAATGGACCCTGCGCCGGGACATCTTTCGCCTGATCTGCGAGCGTTGGGAGACTCCCCTTGTCGACCTCTTCGCCACCAGGTGGAACCACCAGCTTCCCCTCTTAGTCTCCCTGATTCCCGACCCGCTGGCCTGGGCGGTCGATGCGCTCTCGATCTCTTGGGACGGACTAGTTGCCTACGCCTACCCTCCGACGGTCCTGGTCCCCAAAGTCCTGCTCAAGCTCCGGGGGTGCAACGCAGTCCTTCTCCTGGTGGCCCCGTTCTCCTGGGACAGATCTTGGACCACCGACCTGCTCAGTCTCGCCACGGACCCGCCCCTCCCGCTTCCCACCCCACGCACGATGCTCAAGCAGCCCCGCCAGCCGCTCTTCCACCCCTGCCCCGAGCGACTTCTCCTACACGCCTGGCGATTGTGCGGCACGCCCTCTCCGCTAGAGGCTTCTCGAGTGCGGCAGTGGACGCTATCGCTTCAGCCCGCAGACCTTCCACCAGACGTGTCTACGAGGGAAAGTGGCGAGTGCTTCGTGCCTGGTGCTCTGACCGTCGTCTCTCCCCCATCGATCTGACGACCCCTCAGCTCGCGGACTTCTTCCTTTGGCTCTTCCATGACCAAGGTTTGGCTCCCATCATGATCCGTGGCTATCTCTCCATGATTGCCGACACCTACCGTCACCTCGGCCGTCCCGACCCTGGTGCCTGCAAGGACCTGGCCGACCTTATGGCGCATTTCGGCTTGCAGCGTCCGGTTTCCCGCTCCCTCGTTCCACGCTGGGACCTACCCTGGGTCCTCACCTGGCTGAATTCGGACCGTTTTGAACCGCTCCATCTGGCCAGCTTCGCGGACGTGACTCGGAAGACCTGCTTCCTGGTGGCCCTCGCCACGGCAGCCCGCGTCGGCGAGCTCCACGCGCTCTCGTCTCGCCCTTCCTGCCTGCAGTTCCGGGTGGATGGCTCTGTTCAGCTTCTCCCGAATCCGTCCTTTCTCGCTAAGACTAGATCTCCCTTGACGGCACCTCAGGTCATCGCTATTCGCCCGCTTAAGGGGCCCAACCTTCCTCGGGAGACTCGGCAGCAAGATCCGGTGCGTGCACTGCGTATCTACCTGCGTCGCTCCAAGTCCGTACGGAGGGAACGGACTCGTCTCTTTTTGCCTCTGACCGCCGGCAGAACTGACATCTCTGCCCAAACGATCTCCTCCTGGCTCCGCTGGGTAATACGGTCCGCCTATTGCGACCTCTCCCCACAAGGAGCCGAGGCCCTCAGGATATGTGCCCATGAAGTTCGCGCTATGGCCGCAAGTCTCGCCTTTGACCGCAACTGCGCGGTTAAGGACATTGTGGCTGCAGTGGGATGGCGGGCCGAAACCACCTTTGCCCGCTTCTACCTCCGCGACCTGATGGTCCAGCGCGACAACCTCTCTCTGGTGGGCGACATCTCTGCGGCACAGCACTCCCTCCAGGCGCCCCTGGCGCCTTAGGTATGCACTTCGCTAAAATTGTCGGAAGTGTGTGATCAGGAGTGACGGGCCGTCCTCGTCCCTAATGAGGTTTCAGAAAGGGATTCTGCGGCACCCTCCTCCTTTTTGGCATTCTTCCTGACAGTCATGTCATCGGTAATGTGTTTTGAGGAAACAAATTAATTTTTCTCTAAAATGTATTTTTTCGAAAAATACTTACCGATGACATGACTCGGAGGTCCCTCCCTCCTCCCCGCTTGCCGCTGGTAACTCCGTAGACAACTGGCTAAAGGAGACACCACCGGGCACGTGACCGGATGGGCAGGGGAGGCTACTCTCGTCCCTGTTAGGGATCCCCGAGAGCCTCCTCGGGGGACCCTTTGGGTCTTAGGCTAAAATTGGTAAGCAAGTAGACTATTTCCAGACAGTCATGTCATCGGTAAGTATTTTTCGAAAAAGTACATTTTAGAGAAAAATTAATATTTTGCTGGTGCACTGGTTACAGTGATTACTTTTATGGTTTTATCTGCTGGTATATTTGAATTTCTATAAACTGTTATAGATTTCTGAACAGACTGCTATTTGTAACAATTGCGTGTGCGATGCATTTTGTTGTTTCAGCACAACCCAGCTATTTCATAGTTGTTTGCAATGTGACTATGCATCTTATGCGTGTATTTTTGCATTGATAGCTGACAAGAACAAAATTCAACTGCAACTGATTGACAGTGCTGCATTTTGCTTGGTGCTTGACGATGAGAACCTGACTGATCCCATCAAGCTGTCTCGCTCTTTTCTCTTCAGTGATGGCGTCAACAGGTGAGGTGTGGTGTGTGTGAGTGTTGATGCATGAAGAGGAATGTGTATGGAGGTGTGTTCATGGGGGGGGGGGGGGGATTTCGCCATCCTTATTGTGCTACAGTCTCATGGAGGTTTGATCCGCTAACCCTAGGTGGAGAGCTGTGTGCACAGAATATTAACAAGACAAACAGTTGTGCACTTTAACCGTCGGCCAGCTTATATAAGCGAGCATACAGTCACGATGAGTCCTAGTTTGAATCCTAGTGATCGGTACAAAAGTACAGGGCCACCTGCTCTGTGGCTAAACTGAAGGTACACCTTTGAGACCTGACCCTTAAAGAGCACACCCTTGCATCCGCCAGTATTCTGTGCACTTAACCCTTACAGTGCCATGGTTGGATTTCCCGAATTTTGGAGGTGTTACTTAACGACTTGCATGTAGCACTTGTTTGCAATGTGGCCATAGGGCGCCAAGCTAATCTGGCACTACCCTTGAATTATCATGGTCAATCAATCTCCTGCTGTAGGTTGTTGATGCTAAAAGGGTTAATAAGTCTCAGAAAACTGTACCTTGTTATCGCCCCTTCTCTATGACTATGCTATCTCTTGCTGACAGGTGGTTTGACAAGAGTTTCCAGCTGATTATGAGCAAGAGAGGTACAGCAGCCGTTAATTTTGAGCATGCCTGGGGAGACGGAGTGGCGATTATGCGATATTTCAAGGAGCTGTACAAGGATACAACCACCAATGCTTTTCTGCATCCACAGTCACAACCAGCCAAGGTGGATTCTGCCAGGGTGGTTCAGAGGCTTGGTCAGTAGAATTATGTGCTGGGCTGTTCCCTGTATTAGATGTTTGGTTGGTCGCTTGCTTGCTTGGCGCATTCAGCCAGAACGAGTCAGAGCAATTAAGTTATGGATTGATTGTGGTAGCTCAATGGTGATGAGGCGCCAAGTTATTCTGGCACCATCCTTGAACAATCATGGTCAATCTGTCTCCTGAACTGAAATGCAGTCCAGTCCTGATAGAACAACTCCAGGGGGTGTCCAAAATCACTTTTTTTATTAACCAGGGTTTGTATTCCTGAGAGTGATTATTTCATCAAAAACATTACCGATGACATGACAAATGGGAGTGTCTACTACTTGCTCAAATTCTAGCCAACGAACCCGTTGTGTTAACACACAACCCAGGAGGCACTCAGGGAACCCCGAGAGGGGCCGAGAGTTGTCTCCCGAACCTGCCTATCCGGTTCCGAGTCACCTGACTCGCCAGTCAGCTACGTAGGCTCACGACCTTCGGACGTGTTTTCTAGCCTCTCGCACTCGCTTTTCGACCGGCCGGTCTTAGGTGCTCGCGGCTCGCTGTGACTTCTTACTTCGCTTCGCTTCGGCTTCGCTTGCGCCTTCTTCGTTTGCTTGGCGTCCTCTTCTACTGGGGTTGGCTCTCCCCTTGGCGGGCCTGCTCGTTTCCGCCTGTTCGCTTGTGGCGGCATGGACGTCTCTTCCCCCGTTGCCGCTCCGGCAGAGAGGTATGGTAGTTAGTTGCGCACTCGGCCGGTTCCCGGGCGGGGTACCGGCCTGAGCCTTGGCTTTCTGCGTTATGCTACTTCGTATGTTGAACGGTTGGGGGACTTGTTGAGCTGGGACTCTTAGCTTGGCGGGGCCCTGGCGCCCTCGTCCTTACCCTGGTTCCTTGGGTGGGAATTGGTTTGCTTCCCTGGGTAGCTTACGTGGAGCTTGTCTGCTGGGGCTTTGCGCTCTTGGCTTACGCGGGCCCTCGGGTTCGCGCTTCGTCGCTCCCGCGAGTTAGCGGCTTCGGCGCTTGGCTCACGTTCAATCCCCAGCTTCGCTCGTGTATTGTTGTTACGTGGGGTTCCCTTTTAGCCTTAGAGCGGCGCGACACTATGGCCTTGGGGCGCAGCCCTGTGATTCTGTTTGTTGTTACGGTACGCCCCCCCCCCCCCCCCTCCTGAATAGGACGGGCCCCCTTGGTCTCGACCATGTGCCATCGGGTGTTTTGTGTGTTGCAGTGCCCTCTTGATGACGTGCACACAGTGTGGAGGATTCCAGTGGCCCTCGGATTCACACCAGGTCTGCCTGCCTTGTGTCGGATGTACCTCTGAGCATTCGTGTGACGTCTGCGCCGGCTGGCCGGAGCTCCGCTGGTCCCAACTTTGGAGCTTCTACCGACGTGAACGCCCGACACCTGAGACGGTTTCAAGACCTAATGACGTGCCGGCAGTTGTCTCCGGTTCCCCGGCCACTCATGCCTCCGACGTCCCTAGCCTGGAGAAATCACCACGTCGGACACAGCAAGGTAGTGTGCGGAGTCGGGAGTTCGAGGCGCTGGTTCCCAGGAGGGAACGCGCTTGGACCAAGCCTTACGCCAGGCAGAGAACCCATCTCGCTACAGAGGTCGGTTCGGAGAGACGTGCTTCGTGCCGTCCATGGTCAACCAGTCCCCACTCGTCTCCTAGGAAGGCCTTGGATCCTCCTCGGCCGCTGCGAACCCGCCTTGCCACAGAGTCCGGCTCGCGGAGACAATCTCACACGCACACCACGTCACGACTCGTTTCGGGATCCTCTCTTCGCTCGAAGTCGGACCGCCACTCTCGCTCTCCTTCGCGAGAGCGTAACAAGGATCGGGCTTCTCCTCGTCATAAGGAACGTGGACCCCCTCGCTCTTCATCTTCGCAGCGTTCGTCCGACGTTCCCCGCCGACTATCTCGTTCCTTCCGCTCCCCTTCCCCTCGCCCAGCCTCTCTCCTTCCTCCTCGTTCCCGTAGGTCTCCGTCTCCAGCCCCCAGTCGCTCTTCTCGTGACCGCCGCCGTTCCCGCTCCTCTAGATCGCCGCTTCGCCATCGCGGGCATCGTTCTCCCCCTCATCTGTCGGCGGCGCCTGTCGCCCCTCGTTCTCGTCGAGCTGTTCACTCTCGGAGTCCCGGTCGCCGTCGCTCTTCGCCTGCTCCCCGCGAGGTGGACAACGACTCTTTGAGTCTTCTCCCGGACGATTCGATCTCGGTGCTCCTCGGAGGTCTCAGCCGCTCCCCTTCACCTCTCTCGCCTTCGGGTTCGTCGACTGCCCACGGGTTACCGTCCTCCTCCCGCACGGATACTCTTCTGGCTCTCGACGAGGTCGCACGACTCATCTCCGCTACGCTTCCGGCAGAGGACTGCCCTCCGTCTCCCCCTCTGAAGAGGAAACCTTCCGCCTTTGTCGACGCGGGTAAGCAAGTGAAGAGGTTTAAGACCTTCCCTCAGCCCCCCCGCTTTCGTGAACTTCAGGATGCCTTTTCCGCTCATCTGTTAACTGACACTCGAGACAGCAACTTCTTCACGGACCACAGGTGGCCTCCTGACCTCGACATTTCCTTTCACCAGCAGTGGTACGCCGGTCATTCCCAGGCCTTCCTCTGCCCTCTCCCGCCTGTGGACCCAGCCGCTGTAGTGCAGGCGGGGGGTGCCTCCGCCCTTAAGCGCGCGCTCCCGTCTGGTTTGGACAAGACTGCTTCGCTCGTCAGGAATACTCTGGCCTGCGCCGGCTTCATGGAGCTCCTTACGCAAGCCTTCCTCCATCGGGTTGAAGATTCGTGGCACCCTTCCCTGACTCGCCTCCTCGGAGACCTTCTCGTCCTGGCGGAAGCGGCCAACTGCGCGGCTTACCATTCTTCAGTCAACGCTATGGCTGCGGCCTCCAGTTGCGATTTGCTACGCCGAGATGCCGTCTTGCAGGCCTGCCGGGGAATGCCTTCGGACCTGAAGATCCAGCTGCGTCGTGCCCCCTTGGGGGGCCCTCTTCTCTTTGGTGACACCTGGCAAGCAGTGAAGGATTCTAATTCTGACCGGTGGCCGCCCAAGACTGTCCCACATCGCTTTCAGTCAGCCCGCAAGGCCGTGGGTCGCTCCCTGCGGACCGCCAGACCCTTCGCCCCGACTTCGGCCGCCCATCTGCAGGGCCTGCATCGCCGTCGCCTCGCTTTCGGACGCCCCGGCCAGGTTAGCACCCCCGCCCCCGCTTGGCCCCGTCCCGCCCGTCGCCTTGGGCGCGGGCGGACTCAGTGACGCCACCCCTCCTCCGCCTCCGCCGACCGTCCCGGGTCCTCCAGTCGGCGGCAGGCTCGCCCTATTCAGCAAGGAGTGGCGATTGCTGTTTCCAGACGACCCCTGGATTTTGGACACTGTTACCTTCGGCCTACGGATCTCTTTTCGTTCCCCTCCTCCTCTGCGCTTTACTCCGGTGTGGATCGAGATCCCCACA
Organism: Semisulcospira habei; assembly: GCA_036245525.1. Lineage (NCBI taxonomy): Eukaryota > Metazoa > Mollusca > Gastropoda > Semisulcospiridae > Semisulcospira > Semisulcospira habei. Next base: position 142,911,694 of record BTPG01000003.1, read on the forward strand.
GATCCGCTCAAGGAGTGCGCCCTGCGTGGAGAAGTCGACGCTCTCTTGAGGAAGGACGCCACAGAAGTAGTCCGCCGCACAGACTCGCCGGGATTTTACAGTCGCCTTTTCGTCGTCCCCAAGCCCGGCGGCAAGTGGCGTCCAGTGATCGACCTGTCAGCCCTGAATCTCTTCATTCTGGCTCCTTCCTTCCACATGGAGACGGCCCGGGCCATTCGTACGTCCGTGCAGCCGATGGACTACGCCGTCAGCCTAGATCTCTCCGACGCCTACCTCCATGTGCCCATACATCCGTCCGCCCAGAGGTATCTGCGCTTCGCCTTCGATGGGACCGTGTACCAGTTTCACGCTCTTCCCTTCGGCCTCAACCTCAGCCCCTGGGTCTTCAGCCGCTTAATGGATGCAGTGATGGCCAAGGCGCGTCAGTCGTCTTTCAGCCCAATGTCCAACTATCTCGACGATCTCTTTCTCAGGAACCGCGTCGAGTCCGTCTTGGAAGGGGACAGGGATATGCTGATGCATCTTTTGTCGCGACTGGGGTTCCTCCTCAACGTCGGAAAGTCGGACCTTACGCCCTCACGTCGCTTCGTGCATCTCGGTATGGATTTCGCCACCGATCACAATGTTGTTCGCCTCCCGGATCCCCGTATTCGGAAGTTGTCCTCCCTCGCCAACCAGTTAGCTCAGCAGGAAGCAGCTCCCGCCAGAGTTTGGCTTCAACTCCTCGGACTAATCAACGCAGCAGCGGAGCTTCTCCCCCTTGGTCGCCTCTACGCCCGGCCTCTTCAGCTGCACCTCCTTCTCCTCTGGAGACCCTCCTCAGGCGACCTTACCACTCCGGTCCCGGTGTCGCCCTTGGTTCGCCCTCATCTTCTGCGCTGGACCGACACTGCTTGGTTGGCTTCGGGAGTCCCCTTGTCCTCCCCTCCCCCGCACCTCTCCCTGTGTGTCGACGCGAGTCTCTCTGGGTGGGGAGCCCACCTGCTTCCCCAGTTCACCTCGGCGTCCGGCCTCTGGCCCCCGGAGTTTGCGGACAAGCACAGCAATTGGTTGGAGCTACAGGCAGTCTGGCAAGCCCTCATCGTTTGGGAGGACCAGCTCAGGAACCAGCAGCTTCTCGTCCTCTCCGACAACACGACTGTGGTTGCCTACATCCAGAGACAAGGCGGCACCCGCTCCCCCGATCTCTGCATGCTCCTCTTCCGTTTGATGCGCTGGGCCGAAGAACGCAACATTTCTCTCCTTGCGCGACACATCCCCGGCCACCTGAATGTGTTAGCGGACTCTCTCTCTCCCGTCGTGGCCAGTTGCTTCACACAGAATGGACGTTGCGCCACGATATCTTCCGGATGATCTGCGCCCGTTGGGAGACCCCGTTAATCGACCTTTTCGCCACGAGGTGGAACCACCAGCTTCCCCTCTTTGTCTCCCCGATTCCGGACCCACTGGCCTGGGCGGTCGACGCCCTCTCGATTCCCTGGGATGGTCTCATCGCTTACGCGTACCCCCCGACAGTCCTCATCCCCAAGGTCCTCCACAAACTTCGAGAGTGCAACACAGTCCTGCTTCTGGTCGCCCCGTTGGCTTGGTCCCGTTCCTGGACCACCGACCTTCTCAGCCTCGCCACCTCTCCTCCCCTGCGCCTTCCCACGCCCTGCACTATGCTCAAGCAGCCGCGGCAGACTCTTTTCCACCCGTGTCCGGACCGCCTGCTATGTCATGCCTGGAGGTTGTGCGGCAAGCCTTCACCGCTAGAGGCTTCTCAGGTGCAGCAGTGGAGGCAATCGCTGCAGCCCACAAGCCATCTACCCGGCGTGTCTACGAAGGAAAGTGGCGCGTTTTGTGCTCCTGGTGCGACGTCCGTCGACTCTTACCCACCGGATTGACTAACCCCCAACTCGCGGACTTCTTCCTATGGCTCTTCGTGGACCAAGGTTTGGCTCCGATCACCATCAGGGGATACTTATCCATGATCGCCGACACTTACCGCCATCTCGGTCTCCCAGACCCTGGCGCTTGCAAGGACCTCGCCGACCTTATGTCCAACTTCAGCCTACAGCGTCCAACTCGGCGTTCACTCGTTCCTCGCTGGAAACTACCTTGGGTGCTGACGTGGCTGAATTCACCCCGCTTCGAGCCACTAGCTCTCGCCCACCTGGCGGATGTGACACGCAAGACCTGCTTCCTTCTGGCTTTGGCCACTGCGTCCAGGGTTAGCGAGCTACACGCACTTTCCGCCCACCCGGACTGCCTACAGCTGCGGGCGGATCGCTCCGTACAGCTTTTGACGGACCCCAACTTCATTGCCAAGACAAGGTCTCCTCTGACTGCCCCACAGATCCCTGGGAGGGCCTGACTGTCCTCAGGAGACTCGGCAACAAGATCCCGTGCGAGCCCTCCGCATCTACCTGCGCCGTACCAAAGCTATCCGACGAGGGCGCTCCCGCCTCTTCCTGCCCCTACAACAGGGCAAGACTGATATCACAGCCCAGACGATCTCCTCCTGGCTGTGCTGGGTTATACGATCTGCATACATGGATCTCTCCCCACTGGTAGCGCAGAGACTGAAGATCCGGGCACACGAAGTACGCGCCATGGCCACGAGCGTCGCATTTGATCGGAACTGCGCTGTTAAGGACATCGTGGCGGTGGTGGGCTGGCGAGCAGAGTCTACCTTCGCTCGTTTCTACCTCCGGGATCTGGCGGGCCAGCGAGACAACCTCGCCTTGATGGGGGACCTCACGGTGGCGCAGCACTCCCTCCCGGCGCGGCAGGCGCCATAGGTACGCACCTAGCTAGCTAGCTGGGAGTCGGCAATGGGAGGACGGTCAGGTTAGCCGGTGGTACCGGTGCGGCACCCTCCTCCTATTCGTGATTCTCCCATTTGTCATGTCATCGGTAATGTTTTTGATGAAATAAATGCATTTTTCTTTAAAAGGTATTTTTTCGAAAAATACTTACCGATGACATGACTCGGAGGACCCTCCCACCTGCCCCGCTTGCCGCTGGTGAGCCTAGTATCTGACTGGTGAGTCAGGTGACTCGGAACTGGATAGGCAGGTTCGGGAGACAACTCTCGGCCCCTCTCGGGGTTCCCCGAGTGCCTCCCGGGTTGTGTGTTAACACAACGGGTTCGTAGGCTAGAATTTGAGCAAGTAGTAGACACTCCCATTTGTCGTGTCATCGGTAAGTATTTTTCGAAAAAATACCTTTTAAAGAAAAATGCATTTTTTTTTATGTGCTTATTGTCCAATAAAGGCTACACTACAGTTTAATAGATCAACCATTTTAGCTCCAGGTTGGTGCTGGAATAGCTTGGCACCTCAGGCACCAAGCTATTCTGGCACCACCCTGGAACTGTCATAGATTTATTTCAAGCAATGGATGTATCGGGATGAAAAGGATCAGGATGTGAATGGAAAATTACTTCAGGGAACCAATTACAATATTTTTTGCCTTAACCAGATTTTGTATTATCAGAGTTTGTCTACCTGGACAGATATCCAGATTTGAAAGGGGGCCTTTTCCTGAGACTGACCTGTATTCTGTACAGAGTTCCAGCTCGATCCATTTGTGAAGGAGACTATCGCGCGGGTAAAAGATGAATTTGCCAAGAGGACGGCCACACTGGACATGAACTATTTTGAGAGCCAGCAGCTGAACAAGGACATTGCTAAACGCTACAAAGTCAGCCCGGACTCGCTCATGCAGCTGGTCATTCAGGTGCCATTTGCTTTTTTTCCTCTTCTTCTTCTGTTAGGTGTTGGCCAGGCTATCAAATAAATAATATTACAGCAGAACCCGTTGTGAGCTACCACTATTATGAGAGATCACCTGTCATTTAAAGACCATCATTTACTGCTCAGCCCTAGATGATGAGCTTTAATGGCAGGTAATGCTTGCTGATTCTCAAGGCTTCTCAAAATAGAGCATCTGCCTTTTAACCCTTTTATCCCCAAAATTTCTCAATGCCTAATGTCTATGTACCAGTTGCAGGAGATGGACTGACCATGATAATTCAAGGGTAGTGTCAGATTAGCTTGGTGCCTGAAGGCGCCAAGCTGATCTGGCACTACCCTTGAATTATCATGGTCAATTCATCTTCTGCTGTAGGGACTCAGGGCTAAATGGGTTAAGGCCACTTTCTTAAATAAAAGATGGTTGCTGAAAACAGGTTCTACTGAATTTTTGAACAGTTAAAGACAGGGGTTAGTGGGGATCCGTGCCTCTTTGCAAATGGCTGAATCTAAGAGACTGTGCAGAATCGATTCCGTCCATGTGCATATAACAAACATTGGGTGCAATGACATCTGCAACAGTGTTGAAGGTGTTGTTAATTTATACATTTTTAAACTTTGCCTCTTTAGAATAAACAGGTAATAGCAGTGGTGTTCGATGAGCACGTGTGTGCATGATTTGATTTGTTTGGAATATTTTATTGGTTTTAATGAAGACATTAACTCCAACGCCCTGCAGCAGGATTGGATCGACCATGGTAATTCAAGGGTAGCACCAGATTAGCTTGGCACCATCAGGCACCAAGCTAATCTGGGACTACCCTTAAATTATCATGTCTGATTCATCTCCTGCTGCAGCGTGTCAGGGCTAAATGATGAAATCTCTCTTCTTTTTTCCCTTGCAGATTGCACACTACCGACTGTTCGGGAAGTGTGTGGGTACATATGAGTCATGCAGCACTGCAGCATTCAAGCATGGACGGACAGAAACAGTGCGATCATGCACCGTGGCCACACACAAACTGTGCAGACAGTTGTTCGAGTCTGGACAGGCGGCCAGTGTACAGGATATGCAAGCAACCATTCGTGAATGTTCTGATATTCACAACAAGCTGACTCGTGAGGCAGCCATGGGTATGTGTTGTTTCATGTGTGAACGAGCTCATAATGTTTATTTTCTGCCCAACAGTATTATGTTCATGAGAGGACTGTGACCAGAGAAAAATACCTGATTACTCCAATGCAAAAGGGGTAATTTAGTGGGACAATGAAGTAAAGTTTGATCAGCACATTGAGCCCTGAAGTTGCAAGTCCTAACTGTTAGAGTTGACCTTTGACGAACAAATGCCAGTTCAGGAGGCTGATCAACTGCGGAAGTTCAAGGATGATGCCAGAATAGCTATAGCCCCCTGCTCTTTTTATGTACAGAGGGGATTTTTTTCCTCTTTGGCTGTGGGTAGTGCTTTTTATCACAATGATTCCTACAGGAATCATGGTGACATAAATCATACAATTTTTTTAACTGATTTTGCATTGGAAGCTGTGTATCAGTTTTGGAATAGTTCAAGGGTATTGCCAGATTAACATGGTGCCTTCATCATGTTGGAATCATCAAGACATGGTCAGTCCATCTCCCAGTGTTATGCCTTAACCCTTTGGATGTCGGTAGCATTTTTCATTAAGGTGATTCCTGCAGAAATCACCTTGACGAAAAGTGCTGCCAACAGGTTAATAGTAAATATTAAGCAAAGACTGAACCTGTACTGCATGTACAAGAGTTAATACGCACATTTGATATATAGGTCAAGGGTTCGACCGTCACCTGTTTGCGATGAGAAAACTGGCCGAGTCTAAGGGCCAGTCACCTGCGCTGTTCAGTGATGTGGGTTATCGCACCATGATCTACGATATCCTGTCCACATCCACTCTCCCTGACCCCTCTGTGATGATCGGAGGTTTCTGTCCTGTTGTACCAGATGGATATGGCGTGGGTAAGTATTTACATCCCAGTACACCAGAACGTGTTTTGAGAGACTACCCTATCGAGAGGTCACCTGTCATTAAAGACTAGCTATCATTTGGGTGGCTGCAGCCACCTAACTGATGGTTTTTAACCCATATCATACTGAGGCTAAAAGCTTCAAATTTGTACACTGCCATATGCAAAGCTACCTTATAGTACTTACAGATGAGGATATAGACCAATGTCTTTAGTTCAATAGTGGTGCCAGAATAGCTTGGCGCCTAGAGGCACCAAGCTATTCAGGCACTACCCTTGAACTATTTTAGACAAATGTATTTCACATGCTAGTGTATTCTGAATGATAAGGGTTAACCCACTTAACCCAAGGTGGCATTTCCATAATTGTAACAGTGTCACCTATCAACTGTGTACTAGTTGCAGGAGTTGCATCGATCATGATAATTCAAGGGTAGTGCCAGATTAGTTTGGCACCTGATGGTGCCAAACTAATCTGGCACTACCCTTGAATTATTGTAGTCAATCCATCTCCAGCTGTAGTGTTTCGGGGCTAAATGGGTTAATGACAGGTGACTCCCCTTGCCCTACAAGACAGCTCTTGCGAGAGCCCCTGCCTTTTTAAAAGCACTGTTTTCGCACAAAAAGTGATGGTTGCTGAAAACAAGTTCTGCGTTATCTTTCACTCCTTGATTTATTTATCTACTGTAAATGACAGTTGAGTTCCTGATCAGGCACCAGGATATTGTGTCATCCCTAATCCTGCAGCATGCACACTACAGAATGTGAGTTGCATGGCTGGTGGAATGCAGGAATCATCATGACAAAAACAGCTAATGACAGCCAAAGGCTTAATAGCTACATCTACCATGTTTCAGTCCTCAAAGTACTAGTTTGAAACCTGTCAGCTACCCCAAATGAGAGCTCTGAGCTTCAAAATATTAAAACTTGTCTGTGTGTATTTCACTCATCTGATGTAAGTTGTACTCATCACGGATGCAGAACTAGTGGATTTTTACAGCCCTCATGACAAAGTACAGTGGAGTCCGCTGAACACAAATTTCTCGGGACAGAGAAAATTAGTTCATGTAAAACGTATTTAGTGTTAACCAACCTAGACTAAAAATTGTTCACTGTCTGAAAGAAGAGAATGTGTGGGAAATGTGTCAACTGAGTGTGTCCTGCCCTCTACCTACTTACTCTCATCTCAATAGGAAAACAGTAGACCACATGCATACAGCTCGTGAATTTAATGTACAATCCATCCCAAAAACAATAATCCATCCGATAAACAGCTCCGTAGCCATGTGCAATGTATCAGCTTGTGTGCTAGTTTTTGCCATGTACCAATGTGTACAGGCAATACTATGAACGCTTTGCGTTGATCAGGATCAGGATCAGGATTTTATTTAACGTCTTTTCACACATTGGTGATATTAGACAAGTTGATCAGGTCACATTTTTTGGAACTGCTGTTTTCACTCTCTGTGGCACTTTGCGTCTTTTGCTTACAAATCAGATCTGTATGTGTTTTATCACTGTCGTATTGAGGAATGAAAATTCAAACGCTAAAAAATGAGGCAAAATACAGAAACACTATATCAGTTGAGATGGCAGTTCTCCCCATCTCGCTCACTCCCGCCGCACATCACATGGACTTTGTCTTTGCTTAAATAAAGAATGGGAAAGGAAGAATCTCATCTAGCCTAACACGCAATGCTTACCAATGGCCAATCACTTTCAGAAACATGGCTCTATGTAAAAAAGGTGCAGCCCTCCCCTCCCTCCTCCCTCCCACACCCACCACTACTAGCCCCTCCCCCCCCTCCTCCCTCTCCACCCACCCACCCCCCCACCTCCCCCCACCCCACCCCACCCCCACCCACCCCTCCCCCTCCTCTCCCCCTCTTGCCAGTCAGTGTGTGTACGGAACCTGCGGTCGACGTTTGTCCGTCAACATCCTCTGAGGTGTGTACTCCCCCACCCGGGTCTGCCCTGGGGGACTTGGGTGGGGTTAGGTACTTTTTAGTTCCCAGGGTCACCCTGGTCAGCCCCACAGGGTGGGTTTTTCTCTCTATTTTGGGGCATGTGTTTCTGTCTACCCTTGGTCCATTCACCTGTATTTGCCTTTTTAAAACTCTCCCTACTGTCTGCACTGTCTGTAGCTCTTGATATTGGATGTGTGTTGCTAAATGGTCTTAGCTTTATTTAGGCCCCATGTGTTAGGTTTATTTAATGTATTTGACCGGCTGGCGACATACATTCAATGTTCTGTTTATTTTTTTTTCACAAGCAGTGCAGGCACGTCCTGAGAAAGCCTTGTTGCTGTCGGGACGTTAAGCAATGTACAGTCAGTCAGTCAGTCTGAGGTGTGTACTGACACACATGGGTGCGCCTGTTGAGCATTAATGGTTGAAAGCAATGGACAGCCTCGGCCATCAGCTATGCAGATTGGACTGAGGTGTGAAAGCGTACATGTGGTCATTCAGGCATATTTGCTATTGCGTAACGGAGTTCACTGGTACTTTTATAAACAAAGCTTCCATGTGCAGTTTTACATGGAGGACGTCATCGTCTCAGTCCTTGGGATAGTGGTTCATGTTAAACAGGTGAAAATACTAACAATTGCTCTGTTGGGGAAACAAAATCATCTTCGTGTTAAGCAGGAATTTCATGTTAAGCATTTTGTGTTAGCCATGAAATTTTAATAGAGAACAAGACGGCTGTCTGCCGGGAATTCAAAAATGTTTCATGTTAACCAGAAACTCATGTAAAGTGTGATCATGTTAACTGGACTCCACTGTATAGTTGTACAGGTTAGTCTAGAGTGGCCTAGTTTGTCATTTCTTGGGTGCAACTACAATTTTTGTTTGCTTTGGTTTTTGTGTCAACTGTCACTTGTTATGTCAACAGGTTATGCCATCCAAGACAGAGGTGTGGGGTTCAACGTGACTGCATACAAACCTCACAAGGATGCCAGCAGTTTTGTACAGAGTCTAGAGGCCAGTCTTGTGGATGTCCATGCTATTCTCGATGGAAAAACACCCAAGAAATCCACGTGATAATGTTTGTCATTGCTTGGGGACTCTTATAATTTGTTTGTCTATGTTTTTGTTTCTTTTTAAAGTGTCAACTGTCATTTCTTTGTCAACAGCTTACGCCATCCAGGACAATGGTGTAGGGTTCAAAGTGACGGCATACAAACCAAACAAGGATGCCAGCAGTTTTGTACAAGGTCTGGAGGCCAGTCTTGTGGATGTCCATGCTATTCTAGATGGAAAAACAGCCAAGAAATTCACACGACTTTGACAAAGAATAGACAAAAAAATCAGGGACATGTGTACCATTTGTAATGAAATTATGATCCAGAGATGCATATATAGTCAGTCCCTCAGGCAGCCCTTGCCAGTATACTCGCAGGGGTCAGCCCACCACCCGATGTGCAAAAGGCTATCGGGCCAACGTCGGCCGCTGTTGGCCTACACACAGCCCAGTGGCCTTTGCGCACTGGGTGGTTTCATCTGCAAGAGGCATAGATTCTCATGAGCCCCTGCAACTGCAGTGGCTCTTCAGAATCTATGCCTCTTGCTTGCAAGGAGTTACTGGGTATGTGTTTTAATTCATCCAACTGAGATACTCAGCCGGAATAAACTTCATGACCATATAGTAATAATACACTTAGTATGCTTTTAAGAAATGAATGAATCACATATAGAGTACATGTATGTAATCTGCCAAGCACAGCATAAAGGATGGATTGACCATGATAGCTCAAGACTAGTGCCCGAGTGGCAGACATCTGAAAAGTTGAAGGTAATGGACTGACTGAGATAGTTTAGGGGTATTACACTTACCAGGTCTTTGATAAAACACTCCTGGCATACTTGTCCTCCTGTCTCAGTGTCTTACCAGGTCTTTGATAAAACACTCCTGGCATACTTGTCCTCCTGTCTCAGTGTCCTTGCACCAACCAGAGCACTGCACTCCAGCACTGATGACAGAATATTGACTATTCCCAGAGTATCCCTAACAAACTTTGGACAGCGGTCTTTTTTCTTTTCAAGCTTCCAAAGTGTGGAATGGCCTCCCCCATGATATTCGCCACACACTATCTTTGGCCATTATCTGGGCTAGATTGAAAACACATTTGTTTTACAATCAGGCCTTTGAAATGGATTGATAAACCCTTCATTTTCCCATCTATATATGTATGATCAGGCTCTTGAAATATTTTATGTTTATTATTTCAGTATTGTGTGTTTATGGATGAGTACATTTTATGCCACCTGTAAATTATTGTATTCATTTGGTTAATAAAGTGCTCTGAGCCTTTTTTGTGGGGATAATGTGCTGTGCTATGAGTTATGTATTATTTTATGATATTTAATATCACAAAGATGTAAACAGACATTAAATAAAATCAGGTTATATTAATTAAATTGAATACTTGCTTACAGGAAGTCGTTTCGTCTCCTGCAGCATATTTTCATAGAGTGAAGAGATCATTTCTGCTTCAAGTACATGTGAAACATGGTGGTGTATATGAATGTGTGTGTCATATACATTTACAAATTGTTGACTTTTCAGCTGACCAACTGGGCCATTTATTGTGAAGCCCTGTCATGTTGACATAGAATGAGTACATATATTTTGATGACATTCTTCATGCTTATTTTGAAGAAATATACATTCTGCACATTTTCACATTTTGTATTTTTTTTTTTTTAATTTAGCTGAAAATGCACTTTCTGATTTGATGCAAATATATATGTTTGTTGTTGTTTTGTTTGCGTGGCTTGGACATTTTCTGAAGCCATAAATTTGTCAGTTTGGTTGTACATGTACTATACTTCATTGTAACCCCTGTAGCCCCTTCACTGCAGAGAAAAGTTAAACACGCTCAAATTACTGGAGACATATATGCTCATGAACCGCTGCAGTTGCACTGACTGGTGATGTAATTGTGTTTTTGGGATGGCTGGGGCTCTTTAGCGTTGAATTAACAAGGATTTAGAAACACAACCTGCATCCACTGGCAGTGAAGGGGTTACTTGTGCATGCAGCCATTGGTACTGTGAACAGCACCTTTGACTGCATGCACAAGTGGGTTAACCCATTTAACCCCTTAGCCGCATTTTCTAAATTTTGAAGGTGATACCTAAAGACTAGTGGCATGAGATCGTTTGACCATGATGATTCAAGGGTAGTGCCAGATCAGCTTGGCACCTGAAGGCACCAAGCTGATATGGCACTATCCCTGAAGTATGTCACGACCCCCGCTTCTGGGGCACGAACTATGAGCGCAACCACTCGAGTACAACCACCCACACTAACACAAACACCAGAGGAACAATTACGACAACATTTATTACATATAAAACTAAAATTCCAAATATCTTCACTCAATCCTAACCCCACACTCGTGCATCGCATTCGCACGCACATCCACACTCCCCAGCATGAATATCCAACATGCACAATAACAACAAATATATATATATATATAACACAAATATCCTTAATAAAATACAAAAGAAAATGGACAAGACTTTACTTAAAGTAAGTTAGTAAATAACAAATGGGACAACCCGACCTGGGCTAAACGCTGTGTCTGTCACAACGCAAGCAACAGCGCTCCGGTATGGTGGCGTAATCCCACGCGGAGTGACACAGCCAGCCTCCACTCACAATCGTACCACCCAGCCCTTGTGCACAGCAACAGCGGCAGACTAATCCACTTAGTTCTTTAGATTTTTGGATGCAAAGGTGCAAAAATACACATGAATAACTAACAAAAAGAAGAAAGGTAATCACATCACCATTCCCACAATTTCAATTGCTGTCTTTTATATTCCTTCACCTCTCTCCCAAAACAATAATAAATTCAAACTCAACAAAACGCATATTTACACATTACAATATAACTCGCTCCCCGAATTTACCCTCCGACACTAAATGCTACCAAATAAAAGAAATGACATTTATTTCTCCGTTCTTACACTTGCCCCCCCCCCCCCCCCCCCCCCCAATGCTCACTAACCAAAATAATAATAATACCAGAACAAGCACACACAGACAACCCCCCCCCCCCCCCCGCCCTTCCCCCTCCCCCCCACCCATCTCCCCCCCCCCCCCTACCCACCCGTCCCCCCCCCCCCCCTTCTGAGCATATGGTCACTAAAGAATTGTTGCACGCACTTACTGTCATCCATGAAGACACCCTGGCTGGGATGAAGACAGACAAACAAGACAAGCAAGGGGTTCAGTCATTGCAGTTTCTACTCCTTTCCAGGGCCCGGCTCCAGTGTGACCAGGGCCGTGTTGCAGGGCCATTACAGAGGAACGGCACGGCAACCGCTTAAGGGCTTCAGCTAATGGAGAACCACGCCTGAAAGTCCTTCCTAGTAGACTGCTGCTTTTGTTCCCTGCTAATGAGCGACTAACTAACAATTTGGATATCATACGGTTTAGAAAAACTTGCGCTCAGTAAAAAGTGCGATGTCAGTTCATGCAAAGTAGGAACCGCCCGATCGCGCATAGCAAGCACGTGCGGTGCACGCCCGCCCTCCAAACCACGCATGGCACCAATTCCACGGGCCCCACCCGGGTCTGCCCTGGGTGGGTTAACTACTCTTTAGTTCCCAGGGTCACCCTGGTCAGCCCCGCAGGGGGGGGGGGGGGTTGGTTTCCCTTCTATTCTGGGGCATGTGTTTCTGTCTACCCTTGGTCCATTCACCTGTATTTGCCTTTTTTAAACTCTCCCTACTGTCTGCGCTGCCTTGTAGCTCAGTCTTGATATTGGATGTGTGTTGCTAAATGTTCTTAGCTTTATTTAGGCCCCATGTCGTAGGTTTATTTAACGTATTGGACCAGCTGGCGACATACATTCAATATTCTGTTTGCGTTGTTTTTTTTCCACACGGCGCAGTGCAGGCACGTCCTGAGAAAGCCTTGTTGCTGTCGGGACATTAAGCAATGTACAATCGATCAATCAATTCCACGTGTAAAGACCAAACAACTCACCTGTGCTATCGTTTTACGCGGTGACTAACTAATCTCTGTGACCCCTCTAAATTTAACTCCCCTACAACATATAAGAAAAATAACCCATGTCGTGACAAAGTATTATGGTCAATCCATCTACTTTTCCAGGGCTAAATGGGTTAAGGTAGCTGTGTGAAACTCTGAAACACGAACTCAGTTCAGGCAAATTCTCAGCAGAAGGAAAAATCATGTAGGCCTCACTTTGTATGAACACGATGAACTAGAAAGAGAGAGAGGTGTCCTCTGTGTGGGTGTGTGTGTGTGTTCATGCCAACATACATGTGTTTGAGTGAGTGTGCACACTGGTTTGATGTTTTGCACGTGGTTACGGATACACCCCTACATTCTTTTTTTTATTTTATAGATATGAAAATGATCTGGGAAATTTTTTTATCAAGAGTTCTTCTTGTTTTTGAAGCTGACTGATGTAACATGAGATCATCACTAGCACTCCCCCCACCCGGGTCTGCCCTGGGGGACTTGGGTGGGGTTAACTACTTTTTAGTCCCCAGGGTCACCGTGGTCAGCCCCACAGGGTGGGTTTTTCCCTCTATTCTGGGGAATGTGTTTCTGTCTACCCTTGGTCCATTCACCTGTATTTTCCTTTTTTAAACTCTCCCTACTGTCTGCGCTGTCTGTAGCTCTTGATATTGGATGTGTGTTGCTAAATGGTCTTAGCTTTATTTAGGCCCCATGGCGTAGGTTTATTTAACGTATTGGACCGGCTGGCGACATACATTCAATATTCTGTTGGTTTTTTTTTTTTTTTCACAGGCAGTGCAGGCACGTCCTGAGAAAGCCTTGTTGTTGTCGAGACGTACATCAATGTACAATCAATCACTAGCACTCACGTTTTCTTCTGTTTGTTGGTATATTTTGAACGTGATCGAGTGCTTCTTCTTCTTGTTTTTTTGGGGTCAGGTATTTGTTTGTTTCTGCTTGTTTGTTTATTTTGTGTTTGTTTATTTTTTGTTATTGTTCTGGTGGTGTGGTGGTGGTGGTGGGGGGGGGGGGGCAGGTTGGTCATCATTATTTGCTGTTGTCCTTCCAAGCGTGCTGTTGCACTCAATTTTCACGCACAGTTCTACAAGACTCGAACTTTTAAAAAAAAATCAATTATTTTAAAGAAAACATCAATCAGTCCTGCGTGCAAAAATTACCAGCAACACTGAAGTACCATTCATTTTTCATTCACTTAGTAGAAAGGCTGTTCAAGTATCTTGTAGTGAATCGATGATCGGGGAAACCACTCTTATCGTAACACTTCAGTAACGCGCCGTTTAGCTGTTGCAAGCAAAGTGGTGTGGAACTTTGTAACTGAATAATACATCAGTGAAAATGCCGAGGGGAAGAGCAAGCGTGAGTTACACGCACACTCACTTTCTACTTTTCTCCAACTACCATTTCGCGCTTCATAAACGTTTCTGAATAGATCATCTAGCCCTAGTTTTGGTCGCGTCGGCCGACCGAACAGAAATGAATGAATGAATGAGATGCTGCGAAGTCATTAAAACAAAATCCTACTGTCGAAAGCTTAAAATTGAAATATCCATTCTTTTGAACCTTTTGTGCAACCACCGGTAAGAGGTTTAAGTAGGCTGAAGTGGTCATTGTCCGTTATTTTTTGGGACAATTTTATATTGTGTTACACTGCATATATGACTACTGTTCTCACGCTACAACTAAGTGACCACTGGATTGTGAGGAGAGCTATTTAAAACACGTAGAACCTCCAGTGAACGGGTATACACCCTTGGTGTACCCTGCCTCCCGGGCCCCCCCCCCCCCATCCTGCCCCCCCTACCCCCCCCCCCATCCTGCCCCCCTACCCCCCTGTCCCCCAACCCCCCCTGTCCCTCCCCCCTCTCCCCCCCCCCCCCCAAAAAAAAAAAAAAAAAAAAAAAAAAGTGGTCGTAAACAGCAGGTGACTGTTCACGAGAGGTTTAGTGGAAACCTAGCTAGGCACGCTTGTGACATTTGGATATGAGCATATAATTATGTGGATGTGTCATCACTGTTTACACCAAAATGGGACCTCTGTCAACATCTCCATGAAAGCTTTTGTAAAGTTTGATTTAAAGTGTGCAAGTAAGGGAGGGAGAAAGAGCTACACATGTAGATGTGTGTTGATTGCTGCTGTGTTTTTGTCCTAAACAAAATAGGAGGAGGAGGGGGGTGGTGGGCATGCATGGCGCTGACATGAGCCGGGGTCAATAAATATCCGGTCACCTTAATGTACCGATAATTACCAGGGGCAAAATGCAGTGCGCTTCTTTTCTTTACTGGCTCTTGACATTTTTGGGCTGATGCATGGAAACTGGCAAGTAATCCATTTCAGTACTAACGTTTTGATTCGTTTTGATGCCGTGATTTTTTTTACTTAAGATCTCTGAACAAGCAAAATGTTCTGTACATCACTACATGCACCAGTCTCCTGAAATAATGCACACAAAGACACATGTGTTGGCACATATGATGTATGCACTAGATTCTTGTGAGCCCATGCAGTCTGGTGTGTGTGAATCAGAATTTCAGGCCACAGGCCTACAAGAATCAAATGGAGAAAAATATATAATATAAAATATATGAAATATATAAAATATAGCATGTTTCTTTCTCCGTTTATAATAATAATAATAATTATGGTATTTATAATGCGCTTATCTTATGATAATTATAACTCTAAGCGCGCACTCACAACTCGCGCACGCTTTAGACAACGACTCGCGTACCACAAATAGTGAAATACATTACGACAGTCGGCTTGGGGTAGGGAGTGTGGTGATATAGTGCTAGAACTGCTGAAAGAGGTGAGTTTTGAGGGCGGACTGGAAGGAGGAGAGTGAGTGTTTCTGACGGAGAGAGAGTGGGAGAGTGTTCCAGGTGGATGGACCGTATACTGAGAAGGAGCGGGGGTCGAAAGTGCTGAGTTTGGTGGGGGGGATGTGGAGGCGGAGAGGGTCGGAGGCGGAGCGGAGGGAGCGGGAAGGAATGTAGGGGTGAAGTAAGTTGGAGAGATAGGCAGGAGCACAGTTGTTAAGGGATTTGTAGCAGAGAGACAGAATCTTGTATTGGATGCGTTGTGGGATGGGAAGCCAGTGAAGGAGTTTGAGCAGGGGAGCTCATTTGGTTCTTTTCTACAGGACAATATATGTGAGCTACAATGTAACCAAAGACTCTGTATGGGTACATGTCATAACACTATAACACAAGTCACTGTGTGTGACATAAGGTGTCCTAAAAAAAAAAAAAAATGTATGACGGTGACCATTTAAGCTTTTATTTAGTGTGCGTCTCAATGGTTTGTCGCTAGTTGTTTTCACAAGGACAAAGCTGTAACAACTTTCTTCTTTCAGCAGAATGTGTCTAGCACTCAGACCACTGCTAGTACAAGTTTCAGTTCCAGCCAGGTGATGCCACCATCACAGAGCCAGGCCCTTTCCCAGGCTCAAAGCCAGGCAGAGAAACAAGCAGCAAGCATGGAGCCTGAGGACCTACAGAGAAAGGTTAATTTTCCTGAAAAAATCTGTCGCATACCGGTAACCCCCTTGAGCATGCAGCCTCTAGCAGTATACTGATGAGCAAAAGAAATGCAACATTTTCGGAATCATCAGAAACACTAAAGTGAACATTCCTGTAATTCCAAAATTGTTGCATTTCTTTTGCTCACAAGTATATTACTGTCTGCAGTACAAGTAGTTGCATTTGCACTGAGCTGATATTAGTATTGTAGTGACAATGTATGGAAAACAACACATTGACTCTTGGCCATGGGTGTATTACTAATGCTCATATAGTAGAGTTTGTTGGTTATAAATACATAATCCCCCATGATGTATCCTGCAGTGCTCTGTCAAATGTTTAAAAAAAGAAAAAAAATATAAGCATTTACTTATGCTGAGTTGTTATACCTCGCCCTGTACCTAGGTTAAACACACCAGCGGCACCATTGTTGCTATTTTCGCACCAGACCCGTCGCTCGGACCAGTCGTGCACCAGAACTGCGCACTAGTTTTGTGTAGACTTGGAGATGGTGGAGGCTTGTGTCACGCCCCACTCCCCTGAATCAAGTCCTTTGTACTTGTAATGTGATCATCTCTCGTACTTCGACTATGACAGTGGAACAATGGCGTCTGGTGCATTTAACCTAGGCACAGGCGAGGTGTACCAACTCAGCTTTACTGACACAGGGGTTGCACTCACTCACTCACTCAGCTGAAAATGCAGAGCTTGGCTGTTCAATTATGAGTGCAGAAAGCATTACCAGAATGATGACAATACTGAAGCAAATGTCCTGTGGGCCCTGCATGGGTTTTTGTTTCCTCAAAAACATTACCGATGACATGACTAATAAAGTAATAGGAAGTGTCTACTACTACTACTACTTGCTCAATTTTAGCCTAAGAACCCGTTGTGTTACAACACAACCCGGGAGGCACTCGGGGAACCCCCAGAGGGGCCGAGAGTTGTCTCCCGTCCCTGCCCTACTGGTTCCGGGTCACGTGGTAGACCAACCAGTCGAAAAACTTAGCTCGTGCTGTGAAGACATGTTCAGCGTTAGCCTGGGACTCTACCTGTATTGCTTTGACCGGTGCCCGGTTGTCTTGCTTACGCTTGACTTTGGACTTTGTGTTCTCCTCTGCCTGTGCCTCAGTGCTTCCCCCATGTGGGTTTCCTGCTGAGAGGGCTTCTTTTGCCTGGGCTACCGTTGCCTCTTCTGCGCCTGCATTGGTGGGCCTGCCTTTTCCCGCCTTGCGCTGGGCCGGTGTTATGGAGGTTCCCCCCCCCCCCCCCCCCCCCCCCATCCCCGCTTCGTCGGAGAGGTAAGGTAGCGGTAATAGCCCTCAGCTGGGCCCCGAGCCAGGCCCCAGCTGCATCTATGGTGCCTCGTTTCTCTTTCGTACGTCGTTTATTCTGACACCCGACGCTCATCTTAGCTTGGCGGGCCCCTCGTGCCCTCATCGTTAGCGGGTGGCTAGCGCCAGTTGTTCAGCAGCACTATGTTTTGCTTGTACTTTGTTGTACCATTGCACTCCTGACACTCGTCTTAGCTTGGTGGAGCCCCTCGTGCTCTCACCGTTACGGGTGGTTAGTGCCACCTTTGGTCAGCGACGCCTCGTTTCGTTGGTACTTTGTCGTACCATTGTGCGCCCGACGATCATCTTAGCTTGGCGTGGCCCCTTGTGCCCTCGCCTTTTTAACATGTTTTGTCAGACATGTGTTGCAGTTGATTTGACCATAGGCTCCGCCTTGTCGTTTGTATTATGCTCTCAGGTGCCCACGCTCGGTCGCCTAGCATGCCTGATATGTGTTGCAGCTCCCAGATGCTTACATGCTCCCAGTGTGGCGACTTCCAGTGGCCGACGGATGACCTTGCGTTCTGCCTCCCCTGTGCTGGCTGCTCCTCGGACCATCTCTGTGATGTCTGCTCGTCAAGGCCCAAGCTACAGTGGTCCCACCTTTGGAGTTTCTACTGGCGCGAGCGCCCCTTGCCAGCTAGCGACCGACCGGCTCCTTTGCCGCCCCCATCCGCTTCCAGAGAAGTGACCGCTTCTCCCCGACCCGGCCTTTTGGAATGGATGACACGTCGGACACACGCCATAGGTGCTTACCACAGGACTGCGTCCACTGCCAAGCCCGCTGACCCTTCCCAGGGGTCTAAATGCCGGCAGAGTGCCCGCCTCACTGAGCCCGGCCTGCAGCATCGCGCCTTGTGCCGTGCCTTAGTAACTGGCAGTCCTCGTATGTCTCTCCTCGGAAAGCCCGCTGACTCCTCCGAGGGGTCTAGATGCCGGCAGAGCGTCCGCCTCATTGAGCCCGGCCAGCAGAGACTTGCGCCCCGGCGTTCGAAGTCCAGCCACGGACCCGACTCCTCCCTTTCCGCCACTAGCTTCGGACACTCTCGCTCACCCGACGAGTGCCATCGGAAGGACAGGACCACACATCATGATCACGGCCGCAACCCCCGACCCTCCTTGTCCTCATCGCGCGCCGCTTCGTCTCGCGCACCCTCCCGACGTTCTGTTCCCTCGCCCCGACGCTCTCGACACCGATCGTCTTCTCCCCGGAGGCCCCCTCCCAGGAGTTCGCCTTTGAGGGATCGTCGTCCCCACTCCCGGCATCGCAGTCGCTCCCCCCGTGACAGACACCCGCCGCGCACCATCCCCGCGTCGCCTCGCTGCGTTCATCGCCCCCTCGCCGTCGACACGTCTTGTCCCTGGACAGCCGTGGACCACAGGATACCCGTGTTACATATCTCTCTGGGCCCCTGCTACTGAGGGCTCCTCCCTCGCGCCCTCCCGCCCCATGGATAACGAGGCTCTGAGTCTACTCCCCGAGGACTCCGTCTCGGCCCTGGGCGACGTTGACAGCCGCTCGCCCTCGCCCTCGCCCCGCTCCCGTGATGAGCCGGACTCCCCTAAGCTTCCGTTGGCTTCTCATGCAGAGACGCTGCTAGCCCTAGACGAGGCCGCTCGGATCATCACCTCGACCCTTCATGCAGACGCCTGCCCTGCGTTCCCCCCCCCCCCCCCCCCCCTTCGTCGACGCGGGCCGTCAAGTGAAGAAGTTCAAGTCCCTCCCCCAGCCACCCAGCTTCAAAGACCTACGAGATGCCTTCTCCGCCCACCTCCAGCAAGCCGCCGGTCGTGATGCCGATTACTTTTCGGACCATAGGTGGCCAGCCGGACTTGACATCGCTTTCTGCCGCAACTGGTGCGCGGGCCATTCCCAGTCATTCTCCGCTACTCTCCCTCCGGTGGATCCTCCGGCCTTGGCACAAGCGGGCAGCCCCACTCTGCTCAGACGTTCCTTCCCCCACGGGCTGGATAGGACAGCTACCCTAGTCCGTAACACCTTGGCTTGTTCGGGGTTCCTGGAGCTCCTGACCCAAGCCTTCGTTCGCCACATTGAGGACGCCTGGCATCTTTCGATCACACCCTTGCTGGGAGACCTCCTCGCTCTCGCGGAAGTGGCCAACCGGGCGGCGTACCATTCTTCGGTCAACGCCATGGCAGCCGCCGCCAATTGCGACTTGATACGTCAGGATTCACTGCTTCAAGCCTGCCGTGTGATGCCTACCGATCTGCGTACTCAGCTGCGTCACACCCCCCTTGGAGGTACTCTGCTCTTCAGCGACTCGTGGCAATTGGTGAAGGACGCCAACTCCGACCGCTGGCCCCGCAACACTGCCCCCCCCCCCCCCCCCCCCCCCCCCCCCCCCCCGTGCTTTCTAGCTGCCCGCAAGGCCGTGGGTCGCGCCCTGTGGACGTCAAGACCCTCCTCCGCTTCCGCCCCAGTGCCCCCTTGGGCCTCCCCCACGGACCCCCGCCTTCGGCCGTGCTAGACCTGTCCGGTCCCGCGCCCCCGCCTGGCCCCGCCCTGCCTGCCGCCCCGGGTGCGGACGGGCCCCTTGACATCTCCCCGCCTCACCCCCCGCCGACCTCTCTGGGGTCCCCTGTTGGCGGGAGGCTAGCCCTCTACAGCGACGGGTGGCTCTCACTGTTTCCCGACAACCCCTGGATACACTCCACCATTGCCGACGGCCTCCGGATCATCTTTTGCTCGCCGCCACCGCTACGACGATCACCCTTTTGGACCGAGATTCCGAGCAACCACCTCAAGGCCTCCGCCCTGCGCGGAGAGGTCACCTCCCTTCTGCAGAAGGCCGCCACAGAGGTGTTGCGGTGCCCTGACTCTCCAGCCTTCTACAGCTGCCTCTTCGTCGTGCCAAAGCCAGGCGGGAAGTGGCGACCCGTCATCGACCTCTCAGCTCTGAACAAGCATATCTCGGCCCCAACCTTTCGTATGGAGACCGCCAGGGCACTGAGGGCCGCTGTGCAGGCCGGAGACTTCGCGGTCAGCCTGGACTTGTCCGACGCGTATCTCCACGTCCCGATGTACCAGGCCTCCAGGAGATACCTCCGTTTCGCAGTCGACGTTGTCATCTACCAGTTTCGGGCCCTCCCGTTTGGTCTCAACCTCAGCCCTTGGGTGTTCACCCGCATCACGGACGCATAGTGGCCAAGGTCCGACAGGCGTCTTCCAGTCTGATGTCGAACTACTTAGATGACCTCCTCCTACGCAACCAGCCTGAGGCCGACCTGATGACGGACAGGGATGCACTGCTTCGCCTGTTATCGCGCTTGGGCTTCCTTATAAACGCGGGCAAGTCGAACCTCACTCCTTCACGCCGTTTTGTCCATCTCGGCATTTGCAATCGACCTCAACCGAGTACGTCTACCAGAGCCGCGGATACAGAAGATTGCCGCCCTAGCCGGCCAGTTAGCCCGGGAGGATGCGGCCCCCGCCAGAGTGTGGCTTCAGCTTCTCGGCTTAATGAACGCTGCCGCGGATCTTCTCCCCCTCGGTCATCTTCACTCCCGGCCGCTACAGCTGCACCTCCTGCTCCATTAGTGGCTGTCCTCCGGCAACATGACTGCCCTGGTGCCTGTGACTCAGATGTTCTCTTTGGCGTTGGGCGGACACTTCCTGGCTCGCCTCGGGAGCCCCCCTGGCCTCTAAGCCCCCGCAGCTCTCCCTCTGTGTTGATGCAAGTCTCTCCGGTTGGGGTGCCCACCTTCTGCCGCGGTTCCTCACAACTTCCGGCCCCTGGCCACTGGAGCTGGCAGACACTCACATCAACTGGTTGGAGATGCAAGCAGTCTGGCAAGCCCTCATCGCGTGGGAGGCTCATCTGCATCACCAGGAACTACTCGTCATCTCGGACAACACGACGGTGGTGTCCTACATTCAGAAACAGGGCGGGACACGCTCCCCTGACCTGTGCATGCTCCTCTACCATATGATGCGTTGGTGCGAAGACCGCAGCATTTCTCTCCGAGCCCGACACATTCCAGGACACCTGAACGTTTTGGCCGACTCGCTCTCCCGGCACGGCCAGTTTCTGCACAGGGAATGGACGCTCCGCAGGGACATCTTTCAGATGATCTGTGCTCATTGGGAGACCCCTATGATCAACCTGTTCACCACGAGGTGGAATCACCAGCTTCCCCTCTTCGTCTCCCCGATCCCAGACCCCCTTGACTAGGCGGTCGATGCGCTATCCATTCCCTGGGACGGTCTCATCGCGTACGCTTACCCCCGATGGTTCTCGTTCCCAAAGTTCTCTTCAAGCTTCGAGGATGCGATGCGGTCGTCTTGTTGGTCGCCCCATTCTCCTGGAACCACTCTTGGACCACCGACCTCCTCAGTCTCGCCACGGGCCCCCCCCCCCCCTGCTGCTACCTACTCCGAGCACCATGCTCAAGCAACCCCGCCAGCCACTTTTCCACCCATGCCCGGAGCGGCTCCTCCTTCATGCTTGGAGATTGTGCGGCAAGCCCTCACCTCTAGAGGCTTCTCAAGTGCAGCAGTGGAGTCGATCGCTGCTGCCCGCAGATCCTCGACCAGACGTGTCTACGAGGGAAAATGGCGAGTACTGTGCTCCTGGTGCGACGACCAGCACCTTGCCCCCACCGAACTGACGAATCCCCAGCTTGTGGACTTCTTCCTCTGGCTCTTTGGAGACCAAGAGTTGGCCCCTATCACCATCAGGGGGTACCTGTTCATGATTGCTGACACATACCGGCACCTCGGCCGCCCGGATCCCGGCGCCTGCAAAGACCTCACCGACCTTAAGACTCATTTCGGCCTGCAGCGACCAGTTCCCCGCTCGCTCATTCCTTGCTGGGACCTAACCTGGGTACTGACGTGGCTTAACTCTGCCAGGTTCGAACCACTGCCCTTGGCCCACTTCGCGGATGTGACTCGGAAGACATGCTTCCTGTTGGCCCTTGCTACTGCGGCCTGAGTTAGCAAGCTACACGCGCTGTCAGCGCTCCCTGCCTGCCTGCAGTTCAGAGCGGATGGTTCAGTACAGCTCCTCACGGACCCTGCCTTCCTTGCCAAGACTAGGTCTCCCCTGACCGTGCCACAGGTGATCACCTTACGGCCGCTGAGGAATATGAACTTTCCCCGGGAGACCAGGCAACCAGATCCTGTGCGCGCCCTTCGCGTTTACCTGCGACAATCCAAAACCGTCCGGAGAGGACGCTCACGCCTCTTCCTACTGTTGAAACCCGGCAAATCTTACATAACAGCCCAGACGATATCATCCTGGCTATGCTGGGTCATACGGTCCACCTACCAGGACCTCTCCCCGCAGGGAGCAAAGAGGCTTCACATACGCGCACACGAGGTACGGGCCATGGCCACGAGCGTCGCGTTCGACCGAAACTGCACTGTCAAAGACATCGTGGCGTCCATGGGTTGGAAGACAGAATCGACCTTTGCCCGCTTCTACCTCAGGGATCTGGCAGGCCAGCGAGACAGCCTCGCACTGATGGGGGACATCTCTGTGGCGCAATACTCCCTCCCGGCGCCACAGGCGCCATAGGTACTCACTTAGCTAAAATTGTCGGGAGTTTGCAACAGGGAGGACAGCTCGGGTTTACCCCTTACGGGTATTTTGAACACGGCACCCGCCTCCTTATCGCAATTCTTCCTATTAGTCATGTCATCGGTAATGTTTTTGAGGAAACAAATTAATTTTTCTCTAAAATATATTTTTTCGAAAAATACTTACCGATGACATTACTCCACCTGTCCCGCATGCCGCTGGCGAGCTAAGTTTTCCGACTGGTTGGTCTACCACGTGACCCGGAACCGGTCGGGCAGGGACGGGAGACAACTCTCGGCCCCTCTGGGGGTTCCCCGAGTGCCTCCCGGGTTGTGTTGTAACACAACGGGTTCTTAGGCCAAAATTGAGCAAGTAGTAGACACTTCCTGTTAGTCATGTCATCGGTAAGTATTTTTCAAAAAAATAACAGATTTTGAAAAACAAATGTTATGGCATGAGACTGCATTTTGTGACGGTGTATACCAGTAGTAAAATTTGGCGAGCGCAAATCAGTCTCCGTTTGACTGTGCAGTGCAAAAATGGCTCACCTTTCCAAATCCATGGCTGTTTGTGACCCTTAAAACATGCACTTGATTTTAAGGGTGCAGACAAGAGAGACCATCTTGACAAAACGAAAAAATATGAATGCATACTTACACTCTTCAAACGATAATAACGAATATTAGGAGAGCTGGGGCAGGGTAGGCATTGTGTCTGGTAAAGGAATGGGACCCTAGGGAACATAAAGAAGTGATCCCTAAAGCATTTTCATGGATTTGAAGTCACAGTGAATCTCGGTGCTTTGACCTGCGCAGTGAGGTTGCTGCCTTTCTTCGGAAGGCTCCCGCTGAGATGGTGTATCGACACGGCTCCAAGCCTTCTACAGCCAGCTCTTCGTAGTGCCCAGCCAGGCGGCAAGCAGTGTCCTGTTTTCGACCTGTCGGCGCTCAACAAGTTTATCGTCACTCCGTACTTCCGCATGGAGTTAGGTCAGGCCCTTCGTTCCCCGTTACAGCCTATGAACTTCGCAGTCAGCCTCAGCCCTTGGGTCTTCACTCGCTTCTTGCACGCAGTGGTATCTAGAGCCCTACGAACGTCCACGAGCCCCACGTCGAACTACCTGGACGACCTGCTGTTGAGGAACCAGGCCGAGTCCATCCTGAACGAAGACCGAGTTACCCTGCTTCGGCTCTTTGAGACTCTGCACTTCCTGGCCAACTTCGGCAAGTCCGGCCTCTTTCCATCGCGCCACGTCGTGCTCCTAGGTATGGAGTTCTGCACCGACCTCAACATCGTCTGGCTGCCGGAACCACGCATCCAGAAGTTGGCGAATCTAGCACGGCAGGTGTCCCAGATGACTATGATCCCCGCAATGCACTGGGTTCAGCTCCTGAGTCTGAGGAGTGCCGCAGCAGATCTGATCCATTAGGACGTCTCGACTCCCATCCGCTGCAGTTGCTTCTCCTCCTTTTCTGGCGGCCTATGACGTCCGTCCTCCAGGTTCCGGTTCCGGTTCCAAGTATGCTCCGTCCTCTCCTTCTTCGTTGGGCGGATCCCACCTGGCTCGTGGCGGGAGTGCCGCTTCTCACCACCTCCCACCCTCTCCCTATGCTTCGACGTGAGCCTCTCCGGTTGGGGAGCACTCCTGCTTCCTTCTTCAAGACAGCTTCCGGCCTGTGGCCCCTGGAATCGCTGTCCCGACACATCATCTGGTTGGAACTGATGGCGGTCTGGCAAGCCCTCCTTATGTGGGGAACCTTGCCTGCTACATCAGGAGCTACTGGTGCTGTCGGACAACTCCAAACGATTGTCGCCTACATCCAGAAGTAAATTCGGGACCCGCTCTCCCTCCCGCGGCTTCACCCGCTTCCACGTGCTCCGGTGGTGCAAGGATTGGGACACCTCTTGCCGCGCGCGTCACATTCCGGGTCATCTGATTGTGCTAGCCGACTCCCTCTCCCGACGCGGTCAGCTTCTCCTTTCAAGTGAGTGGTCACTGCGTCCAGACATTCGAATGATCGGCGCAGCCTGGGAGACACCCATGATCGACCCCTTGCCACAAGATGGATTCGCCAGCTCCCTCTCTTCGTCTCGCCTATTCCAGTCTCGCTTGCATGGCCAGTCGATGCTCTCTCCATCCATTGGGACGGTCTGGTCACCTACGCCTACCCGCCGACGATACTCGTCCCCAAGGTTCTCCTCAAGCTCAGAGGGTACAACGCGTTCCTGTTCCTGGTGGCTCCGTTCGGATGGACAAAGTCGTGGACGACCGACCTCCTGAACCTCGCCGCGGCCCTCCCGCTACCGATCCCCACACCGCGCACGATGCTCAAGCAACCACGGCAGGCGCTGTACCACCTGTGCCCGAGCGTCTCCTCCTCCACGCCTGCAGTTTGTCTGGCAAGCCCTCTCCCCTAGGGGCTTCTCAGGTGCGGCAGTGGACACGAGCGCTACAGCCCGCAGATCCTCGACCAGATGAGTCTACGAAGACAAGTGGAGAGTACTCTGAGCCTGGTGTGTCGACAGACGCCTTGTCCCCATCGTTTGGACAGTTCCTCAGCTGGGGATTCTTCCTCTGGCTTTTCAACGCCCAGCGGTTAGCGCCGATCACCATCCGGGGTTACCTGGCCATGATTGCTGACATGTACAGGCATCTGGGACGATCCGACCCAGGTTCCTGCAAAGACTTTGCCGCCCTGATGGCCCACTTCGGTCTACAACGTCCCTCTCTTCGCTCCCTGGTGCCACGACGGGACCAGCCTTGGGTGCTTTCTTGGCTCATCTCGGCCCGCTTCGAGCCGATCCAGTTGGCAAGACTACCAGACGTGACGCGAAAGACTCACGTTCCTTATGGCCTTCGCGTCAGCCTCCAGGGTCAGCGAGTTACACGTCCTTCAGCTCGCCCCGCCTGTTGCAGTTCCGGACGGACGGTTCAGCTCAACTGATACCTGACCCGGCCTTCCTAGCCAAGACCCGATTTCCTTTGGCTGCCCCTCATTGGTCACATACAACAATTAAGAGACCCAGGCTCCACACGTGAGTCCAGACAACAGGACCCGGTGCGAGCCTTACGTGTGTACCTGCGCCAGACCGAGCCGCTACGCAGGGGACGCACCCGCCTACTTCTCCCCCTGTCCCCAGGTAGGAATGACATCTCAGCCCAGACGATATCCTCCTGGCTTCGGTCGGTGACATGACCTGCCTACCAGGAACTCGACCCTGATACAGCCAAACGCATGAGCATCAGGGCGCACGAAATCAGAGCTATGGCCGCAAACCTAGCATTCGACCGCAACTGTGCTGTCTCAGACTTTGTGGCGGCCGTGAGTTGGCGAGCGGAGACCACCTTCGCACGCTTCTACCTGAGGGACCTCTCTGGCCAGCGCCAGAACCTTCGCTGGTGGGAGACATCGTGGCGGCGCAACACTCCCTCCCGGTGCCCAAGGCGCCGCAGGTATCTTTGCTAAAATTAGAGGGAGGTTGCTTGGGAAGGGCAGCTCTAGTAGCCTCGATGGCATGGGTAGGGGCGTTATAGCGGCACCCGCCTCCTCTTCGGGATTCTTCCTTATAGTAATACCATCGGTAATGTGTTTTGAGAAAACAAATGTATTTTTCTTTAAAATGAATTTTTGGGAAAAATACTTACCGATGGTATTACTCGAAGATCCCTCCCACCTGCCCCGCTTGCCGCCGGTCCGCTAAAGAAACTAAATGGGGTATAGCGCTGTAGCGCATGCGCGGTTGAACCGGAAGGGAGGCTACCCAGGTTTCCACCTAGGCTATGGCGCCCCTCACCTGCCATCATGACCATACTCGTACACAACAATTTTGGGCTAAAATTAGACTAGCTAAGAAACCATTCCTTATAGTAATACCATCGGTAAGTATTTTTCCAAAAAATTCATTTTAAAGAAAAATACATTTTTCTTTAAAATGAATTTTTTCGAAAAATACTTACCGATGGTATTACTCGAAGGTCCCTCCCACCTGCCCTGCTTGCCGCTGGTCTGCTAAGAAACTGACTGGTGAGCTTCCGCTCGGCGCATGCGCAGATGGGATGGAAGGGAGGCTATTTGGGTTACCGCCTAGGCTGTGGCGCCCCTCACCTGCCAACACGGCCTGAAACGTACACAACAAATTTTGGCTAAAATTAGTCTAGCTAAGAACCTTTTCCTATTAGTAATACCATCGGTAAGTATTTTTCGAAAAAATTCATTTTAAAGAAAAATACATTTTGCAGGTTGACGAGCTTGTGCAGTACTTACTTGTAATGGACCAAAAGAAACTGCCCATCAAAAAGCTTGGTAAGTCACAGTATAATTATTGCAAGCTTCATGAAGCAAGCAGGATAGCAAACGAGAAGGGGAGGATAGTGGCGTAAATTAAAGATACTTGATATTATTGCTCGCTATTTCTGTTGGAAATACAGAGCAATAAAATCAAATACCTCTAAAAAGAAATTCTGTTTATTCAGTATAAAATGGTTGTCTTAACCCATTTGGCCCTGATGAACAACAGCAGAATATGGATCAACCATGGTAATTCAAGGGTAGTGCCAGATTAACTTGGTGCCTTCAGGCGCCAAGCTAATCTGGCACAACCCTTGAAGTATGATCTGTCCATCTCCTGCAACAAGTATGTAGCCATTAGGTGACACCTCCAAATGTTGGGAAATGTGGCCTTGGGGTTAAATGGGTTAATCTTAGCCTTCTGGCTTCCTCTTTACTGGAGTGTATTGAGTGCCACCGGGTTGCGAGAGGCATGAAGCGTAGAACTGATGTGGTGGCATGATCGATGCCTCTTACAGATTCATTTGTATCATTCTGTTCCTTGGATGGAGTCTTTTTAACCCTTTTAGCCCAGAGTCCCTACAGCAAGAGGATGATCGACCATGATAATTTAAGGGTAGTGGCAGATTAGCTGTGGTGCCTTAGGCGCAAGCTAATCTGGCACTACCCTTGGATTATCATGGTCAAGCCATCTCCTGCAACTTTTTCTGTCCAACACCTCCAAAATTTGAGAAATGGGACCTTGGGGTTAAAGGGTTAAAGATTGTATTTATCATTATTCAGGCATGGAAATTGTCCTCGGATCCGCGGTTTTCCGCGGAAAATAATTTCACATTCCTCTGGAAAAAAGAAAAAATCTTCAGATCTTATTTCCACTGCCGCCATCTAATAGCAAAGCAGACAAGACAGGCATGGGAATTGTCCTTGGCCCGCACTGGTCACAGTCAGAGCGTGCCTTGCGCTGTGCAGTAAACCTAGGTGGGCAGACGCGCACTGTGTCTGATTATTCGGCCAGAGCAAGGTGTCCCCTCCCCACCCCCCTTGTCGTTTGATTTTTATCGGCCCCTTGAAGCAAGGTCTAGCGCCTAACCCCCCCCCCCCCCCCCTCTCCCACCCCGTCGTTTGATTTTTAGGGCCCTGGTAACAAGGTCTAGCGTTGTGGAGGCCTTTTGTATCGGGCTGAAGGTCCCGGACCCCACTAGTTTCAGCTGATTTTTGTTTGGGCAATTCCCATGCCTGATTATTGGCTGGTGCATAAATTTGAAGGAATTCGCACATTGTAGTAGAAATTTCCACTGTTAGCACATTGGTGAATTTGGTGGTTGTCCTCAGAAGACTGCATGACAGTTAAGCTGACATATCTATCTTAATATTAGCTTGTAGCTATTCTGGCACCATCCTTGAACTGTCGTGGTTGAGCCATATCATTTTGCAGGAAGTCAGATGAATGGATTACAGTTAAGTTGTCCATGCTGTGTGTGCTGTTTTTTTTTTCAGATATCAACAAAACAGTGCTGAAGGACTGTGGCAAAGCCCACCATGCTGTGATGAAGAGAGCATCAGAGAGGCTTTCAGAGGTCAGTCCAAAATTTTGGGTCTTTGCTATTTCTTATCGCTCTGTCTCTTTCCTCATCAGCTCTCTTCCCTTTGTTGTCATGTGTTTAAAAGGCTCATGTCCTGAATGTATGGAGCAAGCTGTCTTTTCAGATATTGTTTGCAGGAACAAATTTTCACAATTCTAGTTTGATTTTTGTATTTTATTTTTTTTTTTCTGTTTATGACCTTGTATGTGCACTGTGAAATAACTGGTCAAAACAAAGTCATCGAGTCTCTCCCAAACTGTTTGAATAGTTCTGACATGCATTTTTCTTTAACCCATTTAGCCCCAACGCTCTACAGCAGGAGATGGATTGACCACGATAATTCAAGGGTAGTGCCGGATGAGCTTGGCGCCCATTGGTGCCAAGCTCATCTGGCACTTCCCTTGAATTATCATGGTCAATCTATCTCCTTCAGCTTGCACATAGTCTTTTAGGTGACACCTCTGAAATATTGGAAATGCGCCCATGGGGTTAAAAGGGTTAAAGAGCGGCATCTGTTGTGTATACATGCGCGAGTGATGAAAAATACCAGGAGGTGAAACTTGTGTTTTCAGTTGATACCAGTTTTTTATCGTATTGTACTATTTGCAGGTTTTTGGGATTGAAGTTGTTGAACTGAGGGACAAACTGAAGGGGGCGTACATTCTTGTCAACCGCCTAAGCACCACTGGACACCTTTCGGACACTTGGTAAGGCAGTCCATTTGTAGCCCAGTAAGCAAAAGCTAAAAGTCTTGAGACCCACGTTAACTGCAGTTCTGCCTAAAGAAGGCAATTGACAATAACCCATCCAGCTGCCACGCTCTACAGCAGAAGATGGATCAACCAGGATAATTCAAGGGTAGTGCATGAATTACCCTCGAATTATCATGGTCAATCCATCTACTCCAATTAAAACATAGTCGTTCGGTGACACCTGAGAAATTTGACCTTGGAGTTAAATGGGTTAACCCATTTAACCCCACAGCTTCATGTCCCAAATTCTTGTGCCATTTTAGCAACTATGGACCAGTTGCAAGAGATGTATCGACCATGATAATTCAAGGGTAGTGCCAGGTTAGCTCGGCGCCTTCAGGCGCCGAACTAACCTGGCACTACCCTTGAATTATCATGGTCTATCCATCTCCTGCTGTAGGGCCTTGGGGCTAAATGGGTTATTTTAAGTGCACGTTTGTGAAAATCTCTCGTTGCACAAAAATTGACTTAGGGTACTGTCCTTCATACATAGGGCAGAGTCATCCCACACACTGCAGGTGTCAGCCTGAGGACCTTTTAATTTGCTCACTGGCATTGGGGTTCATTCAAGACTCGACGTTTGACTCTTGTCAGGAGTTACTTTCAAATTTTGGTAAACTCCCGCTACAGAAAAGTGCCAACTCCCAGTGATCTGGTTAGGCCATTTAGTGCAGACACGTTACACCAGAGATTGGTCAGCCATGCTGGTTTAACCTCTTGACTGCCGAGAATAAGTGAACATGATCAAAATGAAAGAGACATAGATCCTCAAGAGCCCTCACAACTGTGAGGGCTCATGAAGATCTATGCCTCTTGGTGAGACATTTATATTCATGTTTCTTGGATGTTTTTGGCTTTTGGTTGTGAATAAACACATATTTCAGAAACAACAATGTACTTACTGTGGCAGGGACAGGGCAAAGGCTATTCTTGATCATGGTCAGTCTACCACAGACTATTCTAAACTGGTAGGTGGTCTTGTTATAGGCACGGTGTCAAAAGCGGCTGATTAGATACTACTGAGAATTTTGGGTGGAACACAAATCAGCACAGATTACATGTACTGAACTTGATGTGCAAGCCAGCCAAGGGTACTGTTTACAGTACTAGTGGCAGCATGTATAAGCCAGTAAATGCAGTCTGCTCCATGGCAGGCTTTGGTTGCTAAATTTGCCAATGCAACAGGTTGTTAACATATTGCCTCAGCTAAGACTTCTCTACCCTTCTTTTCACAATTCATGTGAGTATTCAATTCAATAAACTTTATTTATCCCGTTAAGGGCAATTAAAGTGGTCCGACAGGCTCAGTCACTTAGATATACACAAAACTTACATTAAAATATGCACACAATAATGATACAATCAGTTTAATTAAAATCTAATGTATCTAAAAACAGCACAAACATTAATAAATAAAATTTATGTTAAAAAAACAACACACGTGCACATTATTATCAGCTCATATCACCACACAATTCGCAGCAGTAGAAACGTTGTTTTTTTTTTTTAAGTAATTAATTTAAGACAATAATAATAATACACCTTTTTTAAAAATAAATTACAGAAATAATAATAACGAAATAAAAATATATAAAATAATTGAGACGTAAGATTTGATAACTAGAAATTTAAGGGGGAAGGGGAAAGAAAAGAAAAAGTAGGCACACGTACCAGATGTTTTCCACTGCATTTTTAGCCTAGCAAAAAGACCTCTCCTGCGTACAAAGGAAGAGAAGAGCAGAAACGTCTTCTGTTTTTCAACATTCAAACTGCAGAATTTGATGTAGCTCTTTTGTTCAGCATTATTGTAAGACACACTAAGCACACCTATAAAGGGCATATTGTGAACTATTAACCCGTTATTGCATGGATTAGGTCGCTTTAACACATTCAGCTCCAGGACCCAAATCCCCAAATTTGGAAGTTGCCCTCTGAAGGACTATATTACAATTCTATAGACAGGTCAAGCATGATAGTTCAAAGGTGGTGCCAGAATAGCTTGGCGCCTATCGGCGCCAAGCTATTCTGGCACCACTCTTGAACTATCATGCTCGATCCATGTCTTACTGTGGTGTGTCGGGGCTGAATGAGTTAATGTTCACATTTATGGTTGTGCAGGGGTGAGATGGACAATGCCAAGACTGGTCTGCTGATGGTGATCCTCAGTATCATTTTCATGAGCGGCAATGTTATTCAAGATGGTAAGTTTGTTATTCAAGATATAAGTTTGTCTGTACATGCAGGTCAGTCTCAGCATTACTTGGCAAAACAAGTCTTTGGTTCCCAAGCAGATACCCTGTCAGCAAAAGGTCCTTGGGCCAGCATCAGCCTAAGTTGGTCTGCGCACGGTCATGTGTGGGCCAGCTAAGGCTGAGGACAGGATACTTTATCTTTTGGATTTTTCTTTCTCTAAAAAACTATATAAAGCACAACATTAAAGTACAATTACACGTAAATCTGAAGACACATTTCAGCACTGTTTGTGTTCCTTATGCCTTATCATAACACCTAATGAACTTTATCGACATGCAGCAAACACAAATGCATAATCACACTTATTATTCTGTGCAACTGTTAGCGTGTCAATCTATTTTTAGCTGTTTCTCGTACTGATACAGTTGTAATTATAGAACAGAGTGCAGTCATTGTCAGGTTACTTGATATTAAGACGACATATGCTGAAGTGGATTCTCCTGTGTCTAAATAAACCATAAATGGACTTGTGTGTATCGTTTCGTAAACCATCTGTTACAAAAGTGTATATTTCAATAGTTACAGTGGTAGTGGGGCCTTCTATGTAATCTGAGTATAGCTGTCGAAGCTAAAGTGTAGGATGCAAACAGTTTCTTTTTGTGATATATGAACGGGAGAGTTGATCTCCCTAATAGAAATTAAAGAATAGACAAATACTGATTCTCCAATCGATCATGGTCTTAAGAGTTAAGGGGAACGTTTAAAGAATATGTATGTATGTAAATTTAAAGAAGAATTGGTTTTTGTAATATGTTTAGAATTCATCACTTTTTTATTACCTACTTAAGAAGAATACTTGTTACTTAGCGAGGTTTTCAATGTGCAGATTGTGTACATTTATTTCTAGTGAAATTTAGAGATTGTTTTGTTAATAACCTTTCGATAATTACTCTTTGCTAATAGTATTTTGGTTTAGTCTTTTTCCTTAAGTGTCGTTTCATGGTTATCTCCCTTCTCTGAAGCAAGGGCAGTGTTGTTACTTCCCTTAGGTCATGATGGCGTCCACCCCTTTAACTCGTTGAAGCAGGCCCGCATCAGTAGCTGCGAAAGTGTCGTAAGACCGGCAGCAACACTTCCGCAACCATTGATGCGGAACGCCTTAAATGAGTTAAAAATTTGCTTTACCCACAAAATTCCCCAGTAAGCTCTTCCGGTGTGCTGGAAGCATACATTCTAATGACCTCTGCACCACCTGATTTCATGATCTCTATTCCTCTTGCTGATGATTGTCAGCCCCACTCACATCCTCAGATTGATTCATTCAGCTTTACTGCTCTATAGCTGAACATTCATTTTATACATCAGTGTTTTCTTGATATTTTATTTTTCTTGTATTTGCTCTTGTGTCTTAACCCATTTAATCTCAACGCCCTACAAAACAGGAGATGGATCAGGCATGATGATTTCAAGGGTAGTGCCTGATTA
Organism: Semisulcospira habei; assembly: GCA_036245525.1. Taxonomy (NCBI): domain Eukaryota; kingdom Metazoa; phylum Mollusca; class Gastropoda; family Semisulcospiridae; genus Semisulcospira; species Semisulcospira habei. The sequence continues at coordinate 142,945,154 of BTPG01000003.1, forward strand.
GCTTGGCGCCTAATGGTGCCAAGCGAATCTGGCATTACCCTTGAATCATCTTGATCGATCCATCTCCTGCAACATAGCTGTTATATAACACTTTATTTAGGAAAATGCAGAAATTTAGGAAGTGCAGCTGGGGTTAAATCGGTTAAGCTTGTGCATATATTTGGTTGGTAGTTTTTTTTGTTGTTGTTGCCTACCATATTGAAAATACGGTAGACTTTGAAATGAGGCTAGTCGGAGTGCATTCCCGAGCATGCACATGACATTTTTGGCATGTGGGGCAGAAATCCTGGCAAAGAAGTAACAAGATAAAAATAACGTCACGTCTAGCTACGCAAACCTTGATAGAGAACATCTTTTTGGCTCCAAAGCGCTGTATGTGTTGTGTATGTGACAGCGACTAGAGCCCACGTTTGAGGACAGACAATCTTGAAATTGTATGATATTGTCCCTAAAAGAATAATCTTGAAAGTTTTTTTTTAATTGTTTTTATTAAGATGCTTATTTGCGAGAAAATGGCCGTTTCACAAAAACCAGTTGATCTGCACTGGAGTCCGTAATTTTTCTTATTTTTACTAGATATTTTGCTTATAGCTAGATAAAAGGGACAAATCGAATGAGCCCGTTAATCAACATTGTACCTCAGAGTGATAATTACTTCTTTTTTTAAAAAATATTTTCATGTTTTGGGGATTAATTTCACGAATTATTTGGGATTAATCTTAATACAATTGAATCTTTTTTACGAAAAAAAACCCCAATCTTCTCATTTATAATTGCATGATTTTTCATATACAATATTTACATAAGCCTTCAGTTTGTCTTGGCTGTCAGGTACAATTAGGTCACATGTGACCTGTATGCCCTAGAGGTGAAAATCTGACAATTTTAGGCACCACTTTTTCGGAGTCATTTGTAAAACAGCTAACATAACTTTAATTTTTCTTTGATTATCTTCTCATTAATACTCACATGACTTTTCATAAGCAATGTTTGCATATGCCTGCTGTTTGTCCCAGCTCTGGGGTAGGATTAGGTCAAATTGTGACCTGTAAGACCTAGGTGTGAAAATCAGCAAGGAAATTGGCAAGTTTGATCCTCTAATACGTCAAATGTTAGTACTGCGATGAGTGGCGTATAGCATCCAATCATTAATATGAACGTGGTGTTGTGGGACTAATGATGCCATGATGTGAAGCTTGAAGTGATGTCATTTCGCTGCTCGTGCCATTATTGTTATTCAGAATAGATCCACTATGCCAGACCACAGAGCTTACGAATGGTGGGAATCACAGTGTGTCCATCTTTATTTCTGTGTGCCAGTGTGTGTGGATCAGAGGGTGGTTTAGAGTAGCCTGAAGGAGATGGATTCCAGTTGCTACACGAGCCCACAGAGCGTCCTAATGGCGGGAAACGCCGTGTGTCCACCTTTATTTGTGTACAGCAACATGTGTGTTGATCGGCAGAGGTTGGCTTAGAGAGGAGGGAAATGGATCAGCATAATAAGCCTAAAAATATGAACAACTCTGAATGTTCCTAAAAGATAAACATATGTGAGCTCCAAACAATACATTAGACTTCATCTTGTTTTTTTTCAGGTGACTTGTGGCACAGTCTTCGAAGTCTTGGGATTGATCCAGAGTAAGTGCATTAGTGTTTGTTGCTATCAGTATCACTTTTAGCCATCTCTTGCTTCATTTTTACACTATCAAGCCAATAATTTGAAAAATTCCTGCTGTTTGCTCAGGAAAAATAAGGCATACTAATACATACACTTAAAACCCGCTGCATGCTTTGTAATGGACCATGATAGCATTTCCTTGAGAAACACTTTAAACGCCTATTAAATGATATGCAGGCTTATGACATACAGGTCCTCATAATACTGAAGCTTACCTGTGTGTCATTTGTTTCAGCATGCCTCACGAAACGTTTGGTGACGTGAAAAAGCTAGTCACACAAGAGTTCACTCGCCAAGCCTACCTGGAGTTCACGCGTTTGCCAAATTCAGAACAGCCTATTTCAGAGATACGTTGGGGTCAACGAGCCGAACAGGAGACCAGCAAGAAGGATGTGCTGAAATTTGTGAGTCTGGTGAGTAAAACCAATATGTAACTGCTCCTGTTCAGTCTCTTCTTGTTCTAAAGATGTTATAAACTTACTTGTGAGGCCTCCTCAGGGAACTACAGACCCAGTCAGCAAACGTCTTCAGGCCCACCTTTGGGCCCACAACGGCCTTTGTGGGCCGAAAGACGCTTTGCTACTGGGGGATGAGTTACAAAAGGTTGACCCCTTCACTGTCAGTGGCTGCAAACTGTGTTATTGAAATCTTTGTTTGATTCAACGACAAAGAGACCCAGTCGTCCAAGGACGATGGACACACAGTGGTGTCAACAAGCAACGCATGACCAAATGACGCATGACCTCATGGTGCATGACCTCATGAGCCCCAGCAACTGCTGCGGCTCATGGGGATTTATGTCTCTTGAAGTTTACTTTTCTCAGCATTGAAGGGAGTATTCAACCTTAATACTTCAAAGGTAGTACCGGATCAGTTTGGCATCTTCCAAAAGCTTGTGAACTATAAAAGTATGATGGTCAAGCCAACGACGGCTGGTGCATTGTACACAATGTACTTAACCCACTTGTGCATGCAAACATTGGTACAGTTTATAGTATCGGTAGCTACGTGCACAATGGGGTTAAAGGTGCAACAACCAATGATCGACCGTCCGTGAAATATGCAGCACTGGCAGCATGATGCTTACACGCTGACAGCCACATACCGGTAATCAAATGTCGCACCAGGCTGGCACACTGTTTATATACGCTGATTGTGCCTTTAAGGCTCATTGTATTAATGCATTGGGGCCCAAGGTCCTATTCCCTTAACTGGGAGTTCTTTCCTGAAGGCTGGATACACTAGAAGATATATTGTTCATGATAATTTAGAGATTGTGTCAGAATAGCTCAGCGCCTCAAGGTGCCAGGCTTTTCTGGCACCACCCTTTAATTGTCAAGGTCAGTCCAGATCTTTTTGTCACATTTCAGGGCTGAATTAGTCTCTTCATGGTTTACATGTTCACGAGATTGTGTGTTTATCTGTGACAGATGTACAATATGGAGCCAGAGCAGTGGGCTGCACAGTACGAGGATGCTAGGACTGACGGGACCGAGAATCCACAGGCTAATCCACCTGCATCTTAAATTTGAAATAAAGTTATTTGCATGTTTGTGTGCATGTGTGTGTGGTACACATTTCACAGAAATACTAAACGCATGGAGTTTTATCTGTGTGTGTTTGTGATTTTGTGTGTGAATTCTGTGTGTACACATGAAAAAAAATTCACCTATTATGCTATGAAGGTATTTGAGTCATTTTTTTTTATCAAGGATAGTAGTATGCGTGTCAGAAGATAAATAAGCTAAAACTACAAACATATCTCCTGACAGTTGTGTGCACTGTTCCAATTATGCTGTTTTGGCTTACGTGTGATAGCAATGAACTGGGCTAGAGGTCGTTGTCCATTCGCCATCATCCGCGATAAACTTTAATGTTGGCTTTTTCTTGGAGACTATACAAGCCATAATCTTCAAACTTGGCCCAAGGATACTTTGTAGCAAAGCTTTTCTAAAGATGCCAATTTCAGTGATCTCTCTGATAGGTCAAGGTCAATGGGCATCATGAATATTTGAAAAGTAGCCATATTTTGACAAAATTGTTTTTTTCTCAAATACTAGTCACAATTAAACTTGGTACAGAGATACTTTGATGGTGAGGCCTTCCTGTGCATACTGATTTGGATGGTCCCTCGGAAAGGTCAGGGGTCACAAGAGGTCAGCAAATGTGTGAAAATGCTTATTTTTGGTAGGTTTTTAGTTTTTATCAGCATTTTTGCAAACTTCTCAATCAGATTTGTCACAAAGGTAGCTGATAACAAGACCTTTCTGTGCATGATAATTTGATTGACCCTTGCAAAGATCAAGCATCACAGGAGGTTCGCAAAAGTGTGAGAAATGCATACATTTTGAGTAAACGTGCATTTCGCTGGTACAAAAACCATATATCACAATAATGTTTCATCAACACTTGGCCTGTACATGTGTGAGTGCATTAGATTCATCAATAATAGTCACCTAAATAATATGTGTGCTACTATATGGTTTTGGACCTTCACTCTACAGCAGTACTGTGCCCCTGATTGACTGTGCCACTAGTCTATCATTGCATACTGTGTGTACATCCAGCCTACAGGTGAACTCTTCTGGTCTGCCTGCAGTGACCCTCTCTGTCGGTGTCAACAGTCTGTCATGCACTGTGTATCAATGCAGTCCGCCAGTGAACCCCTCTAGTCTACCCCCCCATTGTTCCACAACACAAGTACTCCAGAGATGATTTGTTGTGTATTAGACCTGTGGCCATACGTCTGGACCCCACTCTCATCCTCCATCTTCGGAGTTTGGGGATAGGGTGTAATTTGCCTTGTAAACGGACCCGGAGAGGTGGTAGGAGGTAACAGAGACAAATTATTGTTCTCATCACTGGCAGGTCTAACACGTTGCCATGTGCACCCTCAAAGGACATAGTTTTGCCTGACCGAGGCCCTCCGAATGACGTGCTCCTCTACGTGCAGCGTTGATCTTCCCGAGTCAATGATGGTGGGTGAGAGCATCATCTCCATTTCTAGCTCAGCCCGTAACTTGGGTGTTATTTTTTACAACGGGCTGACAATGAAGGAACAAGTGAAGAACGTTTGCCAGCTTGCCTTCATTGAACTCGGAAGGATCAGCACTGTTCAACATCTGTTGACTGTTAAAGTTAACAAAACACTTGTTACCTCCCTGGTCATCATCATCATCATCAGTCCCTTGCCCGAACTGGGCGTTGGGGGGACTGAAAGGCAGCAGCAATAGACAGTTCTCTCCACTGAGTTCTATTTTGGGCGGTGGCAAGCAAGTCTGGCATCTCAAGTTCGGTCCATTCTTTTATGTTTGCGACCCAACTCTTTCTCCGACGACCTCGCCGACGACTTCCTTCAAGAGTGCCTTGGAGGATAGTCTTGGACAAGGTGTTGTGTCGGGTCACGTGGCCAAACCAAGCAAGCTTGCGCCGTTTCACGGTTGCCAGAAGGGGTTCATGTGGGCCCACCAGGGAAGTGACGATGCTCCGTACATATTCGTTGGTCTTGTGCTCGCGGTACGAGATGCAGAGCAACTTCCTCAGGCACTTGTTCTCAAAGGCCTGGATTTTCTTTTCTGAGTCTGCAAGCAGTGTCCAAGTCTCACAGCCGTAGAGTAGAATAGACACTACGAGGGACTTGTAAAGCCTGTACTTGATGGTGAAGCTGATGGAGTTACTTCGCCATATCCTGTCCAGCCTGGCCATTGCGGATGTTGCTGTACCTATCCTGATACGGATCTCTGCTATGCAACTACCGTCTTTGGACAGGGTGGCTCCCAAGTACTTGAAGCTATTGACCTCTTCTAGCTTCTGGCCGTTCATGTGAATATTGCTGCTGCTGTCGCTTGTGGTGTTGATCATCACTTTGCTTTTATCCGTACTGATCTCCATGCCATAAGACCCTGCGCTACTTGAAAGTTTGTCTGTCAGGTTTTGGAGCTCACTATTGCTGCCTGCCATAAGGTCAATGTCGTCTGCGAATCGAAGATTGCACAGGGATCTGCCACCAATAGAGATTGAAGTATGGTGGTCGTGGAGGGTTTCCTGCATGATCTTCTCCAGGAATATGTTGAAAAGGACAGGAGAGAGCTGTCTCGCAAAGACTATTGCAATTCTCTTTTGTTCGGTGTTCCTCAAAATCTTCTTGACCAAATCCAGAGTCATGAACTATGCTGCACGTCCGATTTTTCGTGTACCAAAACGTGAACACATTATGCCTCTACTAGCCGATTTGCACTGGCTGCCAGTTTCATACAGAATTCAGTATAAAGTCTGTGTTATTTGTTTCAACATCATCTCTGGTTCTGCCCCTCCTTACTTATCTGATCTTGTCCAGCTGTATACACCGTCCCGCTCACTACTGTCTGCCGGATCATGTGTGTATGTGTGTGTGCGAGTTTTCTGCTCCTTGTAAATCAATGTATGTTTGTTGTTTTGTTGTTAATTTGTTGCTGTATGTGTATGTTTTTGTATTTTGCTTTGTGTTTCATTACTGTGATTGTAAAGCGCCTAGAGCACCTTGGTGATTAGGCGCTATACAAATTACCTTTATTATATTATTAATAAGGTTCAAAATCACAGACCAGCATATACATGTCCACATACACACAAACCAGAACAAGGATAATTTGGAATTTCAGCAGATTTCTTATTGTTGCTGCAAAGACAGGTCACAGTAGAACCTGTTTTGACCAACCACATTTGTTGCAAAAAAGTGGTCATAAACTAGATTGTTCTTCTGCATCTTTAGTGCAAAACAGCGTTAACTGCCATGAAAAGACCCATCATTTTGATGGGTCTTTTCATGGCAGTTCATCTTTCATAAGCGTGGTCACTCAAAACAGGTTCTGCTGTACATGTTTTTCCATTTAACATCTACCAGGAAGTAAACAGAGAGGAGGTTATCTGCAGCTTTCATGATGCAGATGATTTTTCACAATATCTTCTTTACGGGCATGTTTTTATTCAAACATTTCCCTACATGAGCAGAGGTCAGCCTCGTTATATCTAGACACCTGGGTCCCATAAAGTCGGACCACATTATTGGTGTTCACATTAATATGGTGCTAAACTTACATGGTTTATGAAGACAAATACGCAATAAGTTAAGCAAAAATTCCTCTGGACAACTCCAGCTTCAGATGGCCCACTTAGGCTGTGGGCTTGCAACTAAGGCATGAGTTTGCCAGAGGACTTTTCATTGGGCGTCTGCTTGCAAACCAGAGATATGATCACACTGAGGCTGACCTGTGCCTACCCTCGTTCATTGCATAGGTTATGTGTAGAAATGTCTTCCAAATGCACAATGTCTCAGATGGTTAAGACTCCAAGTTTATTTAACCCTTTTCATCCTGATACGCTACTGCATGAAATTAATTTACTATGATAGTTCAAGAGTGGTGCCAGAATAGCTTGGCGCCTAAGGCGCCAAGCTATTCTGACACCACCTTTGAACTAAAATGGTTGATCTATCTCCTAATCTGTAATGTGGCTTCCATAGGTTAATAAGCAATGTTTTAAAAAGTCAGCCTCAGGATGTAATGGCTTATAAAGTGTCTAATCTCTTAACAAACAGTATCCGTGCATACACATGAAAGATGTTGGCACTGAAATAGCAAAGAATACACACTTGTGCATAACAACCTTCCTATACATCAAAATGAAACAGATTGCACCAATGATCATTTCTCACATTAACCCATTTAGCCCTGACATACTACAGCAGGAGATGGATCAACATGATAATTCAAAGGTAGTGCCAGATTAGCTTGGTGCATAAAGGCGCCAAGCTAATCTAGCACTGCCTTTGAATTATGGTCAATCCATCACCTGCAGCTGGTCATTGACTCATTAGATGAAACCTCCAAAATTTAGGAAATGCAGCCTTGGGGTTAAATGGGTGAAACACAGGCAAAACAAGTGGCAATATTGTTTCAGCAAGAAGCACCCTCCCCACAAAATCACCCACTCAACTCCACACAATCTCGTATAGAGTACATGATTATGGAATCACTTCCCAGTGCGCAAATCCATCAAGCCGATGTTTGCTGCTGCTGGCTCGCGCAGAGCCCTGTGTGGGCCAACATCAGCCTGACCGCCTTTTGCGCATTGGGTTCCTACTGCACATGATTGTCAAGTCATAAATGAAAAGAAAAGGGGAGACTGCCAGTGCTCATATTTTAGGAAGTTTACAAAGTAAAGTAGGTAAGAGCACTGTCAGGGGAGAGAAGTGTGCATGATCGACCAGTGTCAAGTCAGTTTGTACAAAAAGTCTATGAATAGTTTCAGATATGCATGCAGTCACCGTGCATAAACATCTACCACTATCAAGCTAGCACATTGTATTGACAAGTTTTGTACATCCGCTTTCAAATGCATGTAGGCGGACTACAAGCGTTAGAATGGCTGACAGTCTTTATTCCTGGAGACTGATTCAGCTTTTTCAAAATCCCCGAAAGCTGAATTTCAGCATTTTGGTTCTGGCAGAACAGCCCTTCAGGCAGCCTGTTCCCTCTGCTAAAGGCATAAATTCTCACGAGCCCCTGCACCTACAGGGGCTCATGAGCATTGACGTCACTTACTGGCATGGATTAGCCATAGTTACATCAGTTTATGTCTCTTGTTGGCCATGGATCATGGGGCATAATTAGTCATTTCAAATTTGTGCACTGTCACCCATACTTTATATTGTCTATGTAAGTTCTGTACAGCGCATGAGACTAAATTTTAAGCTTATATCTAGCGAAACTGGCACTTTGATGAAGAGCTTTAGATGTGCACACAAAACTTGAACTTAAGAATGTATACAAAATTCAGATAGATGCCCATACTCATGAAATATTAGTCTAAATTTTGTCACATTCCTCAGTTATCTGGGCGCACAACAGACCTCTCTTGTGTTAACCCTTTTCATCCTGATACATGTTTGCTTGAAATAAATTTGATTGGTAGTTCAAGGGTGGTGCCAGAATAGTTTGGCACCATTCTGGCACCACCCTTGACCTAAAATGGTGGCTCTTATCTCCTTATCTGTATTAAAGCCTTCATAAAACAAGAAGCAGATTTTACAAAATCAGCCTCAGGATGTAATTGGTTAAAAAAACAGCCATAAAAATCAAGGCTTGTGCTACTGAAACCATTGTACATACTTCTTTTGTTAGCGAGACCACATGAACTAGACAGGAATATCAACCTTTCTTACCATACGGTTTGGCTTGTGTAGCATGAGACAGTAAAACCATCAGGAAATGAGCCCTGCTAGTCAAAAGCTGTACAGGTTTGCACAGTGTTTGCATGCTCTCATACTCGAAGTGATCAAGCTACAAGCACACAGTTATATCATTCTATCACAGATCTAGATACGTAAAAAGGTAACCTCAGGCACCTCTACTTCATTGGTTGCCAGATACATTTTGTTGTGGTGCAAGCAATAAGTCATCACATCAGGGTGAACTTCCCCTGAAGAAAGAGAACACGATCGGAAGTGTCAAGGCAATGGCTCCATACACAAAGGTTGCTGAAGCAAGAGCACTGTATTTGATTTTCCTCTCTAAATTCTCTTCAGTCCGTCGCATTATGCTCTCCATCTCTGGCCCTACATATACAACATTATCATCTCCTTTCAAATTTTGTGATTTTTCAATTCCCAGCAGCCTTCTGATTTCACGGATTTCTGAATCTAGACTTTTTTCTTGAGACTTCAAGGCGACCAGGATTTTCTCAGTTTGTTGCTGCAGATCTGTCGCTGTGGGAGAGAACTTGATCTTCTCCAGCTGCGCTGCAGCTTTTGGGTTGTTGCCCCCAGCAGCAGAGGCGTGGAGATCCAGTAAAAGGTTGTCCATTTTCTGTGACTGCGTGCTCACTGTCTTGCACAGTTCCACAGACAGGTTACGCAAATCCTCACTGTTCTGTCCAGCGCTGGATACGATACCGCGCAGTTCCTTCATCTTTAGGTAGTTGTTGATGGTCGAGCCTGTGATACCGATGATGGCGCCGACTATTGATCCGATAACTGACCAGTATTTGGTCTTCTCTGCTCGTGCCCGCTCCTTTTCATGACTGTCTCTCAACGCTGAGCTCAGCAGGGAAAAGTTCTCCCGTTCTGACTTTTCAAGGTTTTTCAAATTACCAACAACTTCATTTTCTTCACGAATGATGGAATGCTCATTGCGAACGAGATCCAGGTACCGAAGGTCTGCACGGTTGGTCTTCTCCAGTTCAGCACTGACAGCACGCAGGCGAGACTGAATGGTTTCCAAACTCTGCTGTTGTTGCCGTCTCTGCTCTTGAGTGGCCAAGAATTTCTTCTCTGCCTGCAAAGCCAAGATTAGTTTCCAGTCAGTACAGTCCAAAGCTACCAAAACGTGAAAAACCATTATTTGCACAGTCTGTTCTTTAACTTTAAGCCATTCTAACCATTGTAATTATGGAACAGGACTGATCTCCGTCCAAATCTCTCTCCCATACTAAAGTCTGAAGCTTGTCACTATACTTGAACTGTACCCCATGTACTTTGTCCAGTGTTAAACTGTACAAGAAATTTCAAGTCTCAAATAGGCCAATGATCGCAACATTCGCTTCAGTACTAAACTGAATCTCACTCTGCGGGGAAAACGTTCCGCAATGTATGAATGTATTAAAACTATTATCAAAGAGTGAAATGAGAGTAAGTGGGTAAAGTATGATACTGTGCACGTTTAACTTCCAGGGGAGGGCACACTCAGATGTACATCTCCAACTCACACTCATGTCAGACCATGAACAAGTTTTAGTCTAAATCGGTTGACACGAAATACGTTTTACACGAACTAATTTTCCCTATCCCCTGAAATTCGTGTTAAGCGGACTCCACTGTACGTCATGAACTTGACCAGTTTAAAACTCAGCAGCAGTTTGGATTTCTAGAAGCTCTGTGATTATTTTATTGAATTCATTTTGGAAGTAAATGTTTCCTTCTGACCTGCAAGACGTTGTTCTGTGCCTGTTTGACTTCTGTTAAGCCCACGAAATCTTCGTAGGCCTGCATCCAGCGGTCCACACGGCCGCCGGTCATCGTCTTCAGTGCTATGTCCGTCGGCATATGGCCGGTGATAGAGCGATGTCGCACGGATAATGTGTGGAAAGATCGAATTCTTTGCCCTCTGGGAAGACGCAAGAACGGTCGTGTCACTTTCTGTACGACTAAAGACATGATTTTGAGTATATTCTTTTTTACACATACAGATTCCGTCTGCTTCCGTCTCGATACCGAAAGAAGGTGATGGTCAACGCCCATATGCCAACTCACCCAGTCAACTCGCCATGGTAAGGGGTCAACTCGCCGAAAGTAGCAGTCAGCTCGCCCAAGGCTCGAATCAACTCGCCCAAGGCTCGAATCAACTCGCCCAAGCAGTTTTAATCTCACGTTTGGAACCCTCGCAGGTGTATGTATGTATCTAGGGATATTTGCGGGTGGTTTATACAGTATGTGTGTGTGCGTGCATCTGTGTGTCCTGGCACATTCTGTCTGCAATTACAGTGCAGTCTTGTTCAAAAGTTAGAAAAGTAAGACTGCAGGCATCCTTGTGTCGTAAGTCTATTATTATATATTTATAGTAATAAACTAATGTTGTGTTGATCCGTCCGCGTGTGTGTAACATGATTAGAGGGGAGTATAGGAGGGGTCACATTGCGATGCACAAAACTGAAATAAATTCGGGAAGGCATCCTACACGAAAAGCTAAAATTTCCTGATAATGATGGTAGAAAATTTGGCATGTAATACGACTTCACTGAAAAACATTTTCAAGCATCGAAACCATAAGATGTGATGTAGACGGCAGAAGGTTGAAGTGACACCCACCTGACATAATTAATGAGTTTATATATTTTGAACACAACACCAGACTTTTAGTATGATGTTGGGGTCTGCGGATGGGTCTCTTAACTTGACTGGCGATTTTATAAACACATAACCCGCAGGCACCGGGACTTAAAAACTAGCGATGTGGAATGTATCTGGAGAGAGATTAAGCAATCTAAATCCCATCCTTTACTTGTTGAGTTTCTTTACAAAAATCCTGCGGCCACTTTTGAGTGATATGACAACGTTGTACACTTGATTGATAAAACAGATATTCATGAAACCAAACTTCTCCTTCTAGGGGATTTTAACATTGACACTCTTAAACCTCCCTCGCGCTGGGACCATATGGCGTTGAGGCGCGTCCCCTGGGTGGTGGATAGGGGGTCCCTCGTGAGAGGGGTGCACCGAATGAAATAAGGTGCCGTGAACCAACATGGTCTAAGGGAAGGTGACCCCAACAGAAAACCCCTGGTCCTCCTAGTAAGGGGGTTGGGCGTGGGGGTAGCTTCCCCACCCTGCAAAAAAGGAAATAGCTACAAAAACGCCGACGAAAAGACTAACAGTAATTCCTTTCCTGGAGGAGGAAGGTTCTTCTACCAGAAGACTTATGACGTCCTGTGGTGAAAGCCGGAAGTCTTCGGAAGCCACAGGACCGAGCCGCCTCTCTCTATCCAGGGACACATGGAACGTCAAGACCATGTACCAGAGCGGCAAGGCCGCCCAGATAGCAGCGGAAATGCAAAAGTACAACCTTTCCCTGCTAGGTATCAGTGAAGCCAGATGGACGCAGTTTGGCCAGAAAAGGCTGTTAAGTGGGGAGATGATTCTGTATTCAGGTCATGAAGAGGAGAATGCCCCCCATACAGAAGGAGTAGCATTCATGCTGTCACCAGTGGCACAGAGAGCGCTGATGGGCTGGGAACCTCTTGGACCAAGAATTATCACAGCAGCCTTTAGAACCAAGAAAAAGCTCAAGCTGAACGTCATCCAGTGTTATGCGCCCACCAATGATAGTGACGAGGAGGAGAAACAAGAGTTCTACGACCGACTCCAGAGTGCCGTGGACAAATGTGCAGAGCGAGACATCACCATCGTCATGGGCGATGATTTTAATGCCAAAATAGGGGAGGACAACACCGGATACGAAGAGGTGATGGGGAGACAGGGACTAGGCTCGGAGATGAGTGAGAACGGGGAGAGGTTTGTAGACTTTTGTGCTCTAAACCGACTTGTCATTGGAGGCAGCATCTTCCCACACAGAAGAATACACAAAGCAACTTGGGTCTCACCTGACCATACAACAGAGAACCAAATAGACCATATCTGCATTAGCAAGAAATTTAGAAGATCCCTTCAGGATGTTCGTGTGAGGAGGGGAGCAGATGTCGCCTCAGACCACCATCTGCTTACCTTAAGAATGAAGCTCAAGCTAAAGAAAAGCCGCACAGAGACAACAAGAAGACAGCGCTATAATGTAGGCCTCCTGAGAGAAACTGGAGTTAGAGAAGTCGAGTTCAAACTGGTGCTGACCAACCGGTTTCAAGCGCTACAGGAGCTAGTAAATGAAGAGGCGGTCACCACAGAGCAGCAGTGGAAGGCAGTTAGAGAGGCGCTGAACTCAACCTGCAAAGACACTGTAGGGTTCAGGAAACACCATCACAAGGACTGGATGTCGGCACAGACCTTGAAGAAGATAGAAGTGAGGAAGCAGAAGAAAGCAGTTGTCAACAACAGTCGCACAAGAGCAGCCAAAGTAAGGACACAGGAGGAATACTCGGAAGCCAACCGCGAGGTGAAGAGGAGTATCAGGGCAGACAAGAGGGCCTACACAGACAGCCTGGCAGAAAAGGCAGCAGGCAGCGGCAACATGAAACAGCTCTACGACATTACCAGAAGATTGTCGGGCAAGTATGGCCATACAGAAAGACCAGTAAAAGACAAAGAAGGCAAGCCTATTGCAGACAGAGCAGACCAACTTGACAGATGGGCCGAGTATTTTGAAGAGTTACTGAACAGACCTAGCCCACCCGACCCCCCAGACATCCAGCCGGCAGAGACCGACCTACCCATCAGCTGTGACAGACCCAGCCGGGAAGAGATCAGAAGAGCAGTGGCATTTTTGAAGAACGGCAAAGCAGCAGGGCCTGATGGCATCCCAGCTGAGTCTCTGAAAGCAGACCTAGAGACAACAGTGGAGATGCTGTACCCACTGTTTGGAAAGATCTGGGAAGAGGAGGTGATGCCGGCTGACTGGAAGGAGGGGTACCTAATCAAGCTTCCCAAGAAAGGCGACCTCAGCAAGTGTTCCAACTACAGAGGAATCACCTTGCTGTCAGTACCAGGAAAGGTCTTCAACAGGATCATCCTAGAGAGAATGAAGAGCTCCGTTGACCCCCTGCTGAGAGACCAGCAAGCAGGATTCAGGAAGAACCGATCATGTACAGACCAGATCGCCACTCTCCGCATCATCGTGGAACAGTCTCTGGAGTGGAGCTCCCCACTGTACGTCAACTTTGTGGATTATGAGAAAGCATTTGACAGCGTGGACCGAGAGACTCTGTGGAAACTATTACGACACTACGGTGTACCCACAAAGCTCGTCCGCCTGATCAAGAGCAGCTACGATGGCATGCCATGTCGCGTGATCCATGAAGGGCATTTCACCAGGGAGCTCCAGGTCAGAACAGGTGTCAGGCAGGGGTGTCTGCTGTCTCCGTTCCTCTTCCTACTGGGTCATGAAGATGACCACAGAGCACAGACGAAGTGGAATACAGTGGACACTGTGGACACAGCTTGACGACCTCGATTTTGCAGACGACTTGGCATTACTGTCCCACACTCATCAACAAATGCAGGACAAGACCACGAGGCTTGCTGACCTCTCGTCCCAAGTGGGCCTCACCATTCACAAACAGAAAACAAAGACAATGAGGCTGAACGCAACCAGGGAAGAACCAGTCTTGCTTGCTGGCACCCCGTTGGAGGAGGTGGAGGCCTTTACCTATCTCGGGAGCATCATAGACAAGAAAGGCGGCACTGATGCAGATGTCAGAGCACGAATCGGTAAAGCCAGAGCAGCCTTTCTCCAGTTGAAAAAAGTGTGGAGTTCCAGAGAGCTGTCACAACACACCAAAGTCCGGATTTTCAACTCCAATGTAAAAGCAGTTCTCCTATATGGAGCAGAGACTTGGAGATTGACAAAAACCACAGTCAACAGAGTACAGACCTTCATGAACAGTTGCCTTAGAAGAATTTTGAAAATCCACTGGCCAGAGAAGATCAGCAACATCAGACTCTGGGAGAGAACAGAGCAGATAACAGCAGAGAATGAAATTGGGCGAAGAAGATGGGGATGGATCGGTCACAGTCTGAGAAAGCCAGCTTCCAGTATCACTAGGCAGGCATTGTCATGGAACCCCCAGGGAAAGAGGAAAAGAGGTAGGCCGAGAAACTACTGGCGTCGAGACCTCCAAGCAGACATCAAGAGACTGGGAACCACCTGGAGTAGAATCGAAGGAGAAGCACAGGACAGGAGTTGCTGGAGGTCTCTCGTCGACGGCCTATACCCGGGTAGGGGTAACAGGCATAAGTAAGTAAGTAACTCTTAAACCTCACCCATCATGGGAGTGTACCACTACCTTAGTCAGCCTTCAACAAATGGTAACATCACCCACTAGAGTTACCCCATCATCAGCCACTGTTATAGACCATATTTATACAAATAAACCTCCGGCAGTTAGCAACGTTCAAGTTGGTAGTCTTAGCGTAAGCGAGCACTATCCGGTGAGCTGCACGTTGCTGTCCAAGCTTCCAAAACTAAAAAAGCAAGGACATACGTGCATAACATACCGATCATTTAAAAAGTTCAATGAAAATTTCTTTCTGTCTGATCTAGCTTCTGCAGAGTTTACTGAAGCGTACAATGAAACCGACCCAAATAAAGCACTAGATACGTGGTATCACATCTTTCTCAGAGTGCTAAATAAACACGCACCCTTGAAACAACAAAGAGTTAAATACGCTACTTTACCACCCTGTCTGACTGCAGATCTTATTGAGGCCATGGAGCACAGGGACGAGCTGACAAGAGAGGAGCATTTCACCGATTACAAAAAAGAACGTAATCAAGTAAAATCCATGGTTCTTAAGGCAAAGAAATTACTTTTCGATAAAGTTATTCACGAAAGTAAAGACTGTGCCACAACATGGCGTGTGATAAATTTAGTTACTAGAGGCACGAATAAAAACACAGCTCCTTTACCACCGCATCTCACAGCAAACAGCTTCAACAGCCACTTTGTCTCCATAGCAGAATCATTAATCTCGCCAGGAACTAAGTCACATGACTATGTGTGCCCAGACAACGTAGTCGATTTCTGCAAGCAGAGAACTGCCGGCACAAAACCTTTCATCATACCCACTATGGCGGTCCATGAAGTTGGTAAATTGATTACATCCTTGGAAAATAAAAAATCATCAGGACTGGATGAGATTAGTGCGAAAATACTCAAGATATCCCTCCCATACATTGTAGAGAGTATCACTTATATCTACAATCTCTGTCTTAATTTTAATTGTTTTCCGGACGCATTTAAAGTCGCAAAAGTAATACCTCTACCTAAATCTAAAGATCTTAGTGAAATTAATAATTTCAGGCCCATATCACTTCTACCTGTTCTGTCCAAACCCTTAGAACGGCATATTCACAAGCATCTATCTATATACCTGGAAAGCTGAAAATTAATCTATTCATTGCAGTCGGGCTTCAGATCAGAACACTCATGTCACACTGCGCTGATATGGATGATAGACACCTGGTTACCTTCCATCAACGACTCAAAACTTACAGGAGTCATGTTTCTACATTTTTGTAAAGCCTTTGATCTGGTAAACCACGAAATACTGATAAGAAGGTATCCGTGTATACGAACAACTCGGCGTTGTCAGTTCTCAAATCCTACCTCGAAGGTAGAAAACAAAAGGTATTACTAAATGGCTCATACTCGAATTAAGGGTTAGTGAAGCATGGCGTACTACAGGGCTCTATTCTTGGTCCCCTTTTATTCTGCTTGTTCATAAATGATCTTCCTCTTGCGATAAAAAATGAAAACGTTACATGTGATATGTTTGCAGATGATGCCACTGTACACATGCCAGATAAGGATATATCAAACATCAATTCACAACTGCAAAACACACTGCACGATATTGGTTGGTTGGTTGTACATTGCTTAACGTCCCGACAGCAGCAAGACTCTCTCAGGACGTGCGTGCACTGCTTGTGAAAATAAAATAAAATAAGCAAAATATTGACTGTATGTTGCCAGCCGGTCTAATAAGTAATTAAAAAAAATAAAAAAAAATAAAAAACCCAAGACCATTAATTTTAGCAACACACATCCAATATCAAGAGCTATAGGCAGCGCAGACAGTAGGGAGAGATTAAAAAAGGAAAATACAGGTAAATGGACCAAGGGTAGACAGAAACACATGCCCCAGAATAGAGGGGAAAATCCACCCTGTGGGGCTGACCAGGGTGACCCTGGGAACTAAACATTAGTTAACCCCACCCAAGTCCTCCAGGGCAGACCCGGGTGGGGGTCTGCACGATATTGATGAATGGTGCAGTCATAATATTATGATTTTAAACCTGGCAAAAATGGAGAGCATGGTAATTAGCACCCGCCAAAAATCACAAACTCGGCTCTCTCTCACTCAGTCTGACCCTCCAAGATAAAACCATCAGCCAAGTTACTAACCATCGCCTGCTAGGAGTCACAGTGGACAACCAGTTTACTTCAGATGGTTTGCCGACCATTCAGCGATTTGTATATTTACAGTAGCAAAGCACAGATACTATGATGATAACATGAACTTCAACCTTCTCCTTGGCGACTTGACTACTTTGGCGAGTTGACGCGTACCTTGGGCGAGATGGTGTATGGGCGAGTTAGCATATGGGCGAGTTGACCGGCAACCGTAGTTACTTAAAGGGGAGTTATCATTAAAATTGGGAGTGTTCGTTGTTCTCTCTCTCTCTCTCTCTCTCTCTCTCTCTCTCTCTCTCTCTCTCTCTCTCTCTCTCTCTCTCTCTAACGAAAAAAAAAAAAAACACGTCCGCAGTTAGTATAGATAGATAGATACTGTTTGTCATTTGCCTTAAGAACATAACGCATAGGAATGTGTGTTGCGGTGTCGTTACAATTACAAACATCACAGTCAACAACAAAAAATAATTAATGCCCTACACACAGTGTAAAAACTTTTAAACTAAACAACTAATATCACAAACCAATGCGTACCGTACACACCCACGCTCATCTCCCACACACACACACAACACACATGCCTATTAACTGATCTAGGAAATCTAAATTAATTAAAGGTATATCGTTTAAAATGAAAACAGAATATCTTAGAGTAAATGTCACTAATTTGGTGATCACATTTGGGTGTAAAACTGGTTAATTATATCATAAGACTAGGCTAATACTGATATACACTATTCTCTCAACCGTTGGGGGCGCGCCAATAATGGTATAATTTTATAGATAATTGTATCGTGGATAGTGGGCTGTCCCCTTCACTGGAAACACTGATCTGATTGTGAAACAAAAGCAAACCAGCGTCTGTACCTTCTTAGGAAACTGAGAAGTTTTGATGTCAGTTCCAGGGTTTTAGAATCCGTTTATAGAAGCCTGATCGAAAGCATACTGACGTTTAACATCACTGCTTGGTATGGCAATCTCAGTACGAAAAACAGGGGCAGACTGTCACGTATCGTCAGAACAGCTGAGAAGATCATTGGCCTAGGACAGTACCCAGTAGATGATCTGTACCATAGAGCTGTCCGGAGGATAGCTGCTAGCATTGTCAATGATCCTAGTCACCCACTCTCTGATCAGTTTCAAATGCTACCATCAGGCAGACGTTTCAACATGCCACTTGCCAAAAGGAATGTTTTTAAGAAGTCTTTTATTCCAACTGCTGTCTCGATTTTGAACTCTCATTTATAACGCCGCGATAAGTATGATCTACTTAACATTACCTCCCATCTTGTGACAGATTGCTTGTGATAGATTGCTGCAATGATAATTTTTCATGATATGCTTTTGCAGCGTTTGTTAATGTCTTATATTGTTGTTTCATGACGAGCCGAAAGGCAAATTTCTGTCGTGCCTTGACTCGAACAGACAATAAAGTTGTATTGTATTGTATTGTATTGTATTGTATTGTATTGTATTGTATTGTATAGCGTATATTCTGAATTTAGACAGCACAAATACACTTCGAGAAATAACTTACGTAAGGGGGGGGGGGGGGGAGTAGGGTCATTGCAATATTTTTATATTTTTTTGGGTGCGAAATGTTACTGGTTTTTAACAATAAAACCATAAGCAAACTAATGTTTCAGTTTCCTTTCTACATACTTGTAATTACTAGCGATGTAATCAGTACCTGATAGCAAGAGTAAATTGGTACAAATTTTCTGCCGGTTTTGTCAAAATCCTCGTGAAAACTTTCTGAACACAGTCGTTTACATGCAAAAGAATCAATCCATTAATCCTTTGTCTAATTCACCGAATGTACAGGCGTCCGCAAAGAAGACGTTTGCTGGCCAGGCAATCAAATGATGTGAGCGGTGATAATTACATTATTCTCGTGTGGTGTCCGTATTAATTTGTAAGATTTTGAACAAGAAAGACAAACACCTCTTCTTTGTTGAAAGAAAACTTTGCCAGCCGTAATGTTACTCTTCCTATGATATCAGACCACCTCCCAACCCCCTAACCCCAACCCCCAACCCCACCCCCAACCCCCCTCCTACTAGTTTACTTATGATTGAATTAAGACGCTGTGAACTTGGGTTTCACACTTCAAAACATGTATTATATTTACAACAGTGTGGTGATTAGTTTGTCTCTACTGAACCGGCATTTAGTGCAGGGTTTATGTGTTAAGCCCCCCCCCCCCCTCCCCCTTTTCCCCCCGTCCCCCCCCCCCCCCCCCCCCCCCACTATTAGTCGGGGTCCGACATACCGTACTACGCGTGTTACACGGAAAGAGCGCGAGTGCAGACTGCTAGCATTATAAAGCGCGCTATTCGACGTTGATTTTTTTTAAAACCATTTTTAGGATGGCATATATTCTAAAGTATACCATTATATGAGCTGTAAAATAATCAGCACAAACTAGGTAATGTATTTAATCAGTACAGCAAGTGGCGATATTGTCAGTCAAGAGATTATGTAGTTATTCGACCCTAAACTTAGCATTTTATGAAATGCGCAAATCGTCTCATTTTCGCCAAATCAAGTTGTGATAGGTAGAGCTTTCAAATTTGGCACGACTACACATTTTCAGTGATGCGCTCAGTCTTTCCGATGGTAATATCAGTTTTTATGTGTCTACAATCTAAAATTATGGCCCTTTACCTACATGTGCGTATGTCTCGCTACCGAGTCCTAAAGGAAATTCTCGTGCAGACATTCATCAATACACTTTTCTGGAGTCCGTCTGAAAACGTCTCTTTTGCTTGTGCTAGTCTGATTACATCAACATGATAAGGCGTCTCATACTCACTCTGACAGCCATACGGGGTCATCGTACACGCAGGAATGCTTCACACAACTGACAGATCTACGATCCAATTTAGCTAGAATATCACACACACTGACATGACAGATTTACGATCCAATTTAGCAGACTAAATGAAAATACAAGCGATAGAGTCAGTCTGTGAATGCTATGGCGGATCGGGGAACACGGAAAACTAGAAATATGTCTTTCGGGTAGTGATGTCTTGTGATTCTCTCACGGTTCACATGGTTGACCATGTGGTCGACCGCAAGCTTTTCACAGTATCCATTATTTCGTGTCCTCGCGCTGACCGGACCATATGGCGTTGAGACGCGTCCCATGGGTGGTGGATAGGGGATCCCTCGCGAGAGGGGTGCACCGAATGAAATAAGGTGCCGTGAACAAACATGGTCTAAGGGAAGGAGACCCCGACAAAAAAACCTGGTCCTATTAGTAAGGGGGTTGGGCGTGGGGGTAGCTTCCCCACCCTGCAAATAAAGAAATAGCTACAAAAACGCCGACGAATAGAAAAACAGCAATTCCTTTCCTGGAGGAGAAAGGTTCTTCTATCAGAAGATTTATGACGTCGTGTGGTGAAAGCCGGAAGTCTTCGGAAGCCACAGGACCGAGCCGCCTCTCTCTATCCAGGGACACAGTCATGGGCACTCACATGGATGTCAAGACCATGTACCAGAGCGGGAAGTCCGCCCAGATAGCAGCGGAAATGAAAAAGTACAACCTTTCCCTGCTAGACATCAGTGAAGCCAGATGGACGCAGTCTGGCCAGAAAAGGCTGTTAAGTGGGGGGATGATTCTGTATTCAGGTCATGAAGAGGAGAATGCCCCCCATACAGAAGGTGTAGCACTCATGTTGTCACCAGTGGCTTAGAGAGCGCTGATGGGCTGGGAACCTCTTGGGATAAGAATTATCACAGAAGCCTTTAGAACCAGGAAAAAGATCAAGCTGAACGTCATCCAGTGTAATGCGCCCACTAATGACTGACGAGGAAGAGAAACAAGAGTTCTACGACCGACTCCAGAGTGCTGTGGACAAATGTGCGGAGCGAGACATCACCATCATCATGGGCGATTTTAACGCCAAAATAGGGGTGGACAACACCGGATACGAAGAGGTGATGGGGAGACAGGGACTAGGGGAGATGAGTGAGAACGTGGAGAGGTTCGTAGACTTTTGTGCTCTAAACAGACATATCATTGGAGGCAGCATCTTCCCACACAGAAGAATACACAAAGCAACGTGGGTCTCGCCTGACCATACTACAGAGAACCAAATAGACCATATCTGCATTAGCAAGAAATTTAGAAGATCCCTTCAAGATGTCCGAGTGAGGAGGGGAGCAGATGTGGCCTCAGACCATCATCTGCTAATCTTAAGAATAAAGCTCAAGTTAAAGAAAGGCAGCACAAGGACAACAAGAAGACAGCGCTATAATGTAGGCCTCCTGAGAGAGACTGGAGTGAGAGAAGA
This sequence comes from Semisulcospira habei, assembly GCA_036245525.1. Classification (NCBI taxonomy): domain Eukaryota; kingdom Metazoa; phylum Mollusca; class Gastropoda; family Semisulcospiridae; genus Semisulcospira; species Semisulcospira habei. The sequence goes on from BTPG01000003.1 coordinate 142,966,745, forward strand.
GTTCAAACTGGTGCTGTCCAACCAGTTTCAAGCGCTACAGGATCTAGTAAATGAAGAGGAGGCGGTCACCACAGAGCAGCAGTGGAAGGCAGTTAGAGAGGCACTGAACTCAACCTGCAAAGACACTGTGTGGTTCAAGAAACACCATCACAAGGACTGGCTGTCGGCACAGACCTTGAAGAAGATAGAAGGGAGGAAGCAGAAGAAAGCAGTTGTTAACAACAGTCGCACGAGAGCAGCTAAAACAAGGGCACATGAGAAATACTCGGAAGCCAACCGCGAGGTGAAGAGGAGTATCAGGGCAGACAAGAGAGCCTACACAGACGGCCTAGCAGCAGAGGCAGAAAAGGCAGCAGGCAGCGGCAACATGAAACAGCTCTACGACATTACCAGAAGATTGTCGGGCAAGTATGGCCATACAGAAAGACCAGTAAAAGACAAAGAAGGCAAGCCTATTGCAGACAGAGAGGACCAACTCGACAGATGGGCCGAGCATTTTGAGGAGTTACTGAACAGACCCAGCCCACCCGACCCCCAGACATCCAACCAGCAGAGACTGGCCTACCCATCAGCTGTGACAGACCCAGCCGGGAAGAGATCAGAAAATCAGTGGCATTTTTTTAAGAACGGCAAAGCAGCAGGGCCAGATGGCATCCCATCGGAGGCTCTGAAAGCAGACCTAGAAACAACAGTAGAGATGCTGTACCCACTGTTTGGAAATATCTGGGAAGAGGAGGTGATGCCGGCTGACTGGAAGGAGGGGTACCTAATCAAGCTTCCCAAGAAAGGTGACCTCAGCAAGTGTTCCAACTACAGAGGAATCACCTTGCTGTCAGTACCAGGAAAGGTCTTCAACAGGATCATCCTGGAGAGAATGAAGAGCTCCGTCGACCCCCAGCTGAGAGACCAGCAAGCAGGATTCAGGAAAACCCGATCATGTACAGACCAGATTGCCACTCTCCGCATCATCGTGGAGCAGTCTCTGGAGTGGAGCTCCCCGCTGTACGTCAACTTTGTGGATTACGAGAAAGCATTTGACAGCGTGGACCGAGAGACTTTGTGGAAACTCCTACGACACTACGGTGTACCCACAAAACTCGTCTGCCTGATCAAGAGCAGCTACTATGGCATGACATGTCGCGTGATCCATGAAGGGCAGTTCACCAGGGAGCTCCAGGTCAGAACCGGCGTCAGGCAGGGGTGTTTGCTGTCTCCGTTCCTCTTCCTACTGGCCATAGACTGGGTCATGAAGAGGACCACAGAGGAGGAAAAAGCGGAATACAGTGGACCCTGTGGACACAGCTTGACGACCTCGATTTTGCAGACGACTTGGCTTTACTGTCCCACACTCATCAACAAATGCAGGACAAGACCACGAGGCTTGCTGACATCTCACCATGGGCCTCACCATCCACAAACAGAAAACAAAGACAATGAGGCTGAATGCAACCAGGGAAGAACCAGTCTTGCTTGCTGGCACCCCGTTGGAGGAGGTGGAGTCCTTCACCTATCTCGGGAGCATCATCGACAAAAAAGGTGGCACTGATGCAGATGTCAGAGCACGAATCGGTAAAGCCAGAGCAGCCTTTCTCCAGCTGAAAAAAAGTGTGGAGTACCAGAGAGCTGTCACAACACACCAAAGTCCGGATTTTCAACTCAAACGTAAAAGCAGTTCTCCTATATGGAGCAGAGACTTGGAGGTTGACAAAAACCACAGTCAACAGAGTACAGATCTTCATAAACAGTTGCCTTAGAAGAATTTTGAAAATCCACTGGCCAGAGAAGATCAGCAACGTCAGACTCTGGGAGAGAACAGAGCAGATAACAGCAGAGAATGAAAATGAACGAAGAAGATGGGGATGGATTGGTCACAGTCTGAGAAAGCCAGTTTCCAGTATCACTAAGCAGGCATTGTCATGGAACCCCCAGGGAAAGAGGAAAAGAGGCAGGCCGAGAAACACCTGGCGTCGAGACCTCCAAGCAGACATCAAGAGACTGGGAATCACCTAGAGTAAAATCGAAGGAGAAGCACAGGACAGGAGTCGCTGGAGGTCTCTCGTCGACGGCCTATACCCTGGGAGGGGTGACAGGCGTAAGTAAGTAATTATTTCGTGTATTCCAGTCGTGATAAAGCTTTCGGGAACGGAAAAGAAATTCTACACCTGGATATCGATTGGGGTATGAGGATGATCTGATTTACACTCCCTATATCAACAGTGTTTTCCAGGTATCTCCAATACCGCCGAAAGTGGCTAAAATAATGGATCGACGCTCTTCCATGCCCCGCAAGCATAAACATCAGTAGTCAAGTTGTGCAATAACTTCAACTTGGCAGTCAGAAGCATATGGTCTACAGTGTTTTGATTTGTCGAGAGACTAAGTCTGATTGACATTTCACCCCAGGAGTGGGTCGGTCTGTTCCGAATAAGAAGAGTAGCACGAGCAGCAAAATGACGTCACCATAAGCCTCTTCACGTCATGGCATCGCTAGTCCCACGATGCCGTGTACACCGTGACGAATTTGACTTTTACGTCACTCATCCGAAAGGCACGCAAGGGTGTCTTCCACACAGCCTCTTCCAGGGCTGACTGTTTTCTTCCACACAGCCTCTTCCAGGCTGACTGTTTGATGGTAGTATATAGTAGCTCCAAAACTTGTAAAAATTAATTCAATTATTATTCAAACAGTTGAAGAGATACAACGCTGGATTACGAACTCGTTCAATATCTCCCTTTAATCTAGCTGTATGCAAAGTATCTAGTAAGAATAAGACAAATTACAGACTCAAATGCGGATCAACCGGTTTTGTGAAACGGTCATATTCTCAATAATGTGTATTCTAATTAAAAAATGGAAAAAAATGACTACCTTCAGATAATTATTTTAAAGACAGAATCCTAAAGTTTTAAACTTGTACGTCCACAAATGCGGGCTCTAGTCGCTGTCTCACACACACACACAAACACACACACACACACACACACACACACACACACACACACACACACGGCGCTTTTTGGTGCTACTGAGATCTGCGTTTAACAGCAATGCCGCTAGCATAGCTAGACATGACGTAATTTTATCTTGTTAATACGCTGTTACAGCATGGATACTAAAGTCAGTGGTTACAGTGTGACGCCTGCCCGCCCATGTTATTGCGTACTAGGTGTTGAACGCGCTGAGGCCGCCAGCCCCATTTCAATGTCAGAGTCTACCGCATGGGTATTTTCAATACGGTAGACACAAATAATAAGGCATACATACAGAAAAACAAAATGACAAAAATTACAGCGGAAAACAGCCTAATACTACACACACGCACGCGCGCGGTGCGCACACACACAATCACACACACACACACACACACACACACACACACACACACACACACACACACACCGGCACACACACACACACACACACACAAACACAAACACACATCATCCGCAGAGTAGTATAGGCAGTCATGTGGAACCGGTGGAAATGTCCTTCGACGATATAATATTATTTGAACAGTGGGATTTCGTTGATCAGTTCCTAATCCTTGCCGGCAGAGATGGTTTGCCGACCATACAGTGTTTTGTATAATTACGGCAACAAAGCACGAACACTGACAGACTGTGATGTCTGAGACTTGTCTTAGGAGATTAGTCTGTCAGTTGGATCCCTTGTGTGTGCTGGCATGGCTTACTGTTTTCTCTTGATTAAAGCTAGCACGTTCTGTCTGCAATCGACACCGCTTCCCATGAAACCCACAACTAGACTCGCCGACATCGCAAGTACAGACTATTACTTATGGTAATGTACACATACACTCCTCCTCCCCACCCCCACCCCCCCCCCCCCACCCCTACCCCCCACACACTCCTCCGCGCCATTCCCGCCACCCATATTGATCACTTTGATATGTCACGTCAGTGTTGATCAGTGCTGGAAAAGTCGCTAAGAGCCCCCGATCACCCTGGTGTGACTTATGGCAAAGGGGGCCTACTGACATATGTAAATCGCTGAAGGTGATGGTGAGCGATAACAAGGCATTTAAAACCTACCTTTGGATCCACCACAGCGCACACACACACACACACACACACACACACACACACACACACACACACACACACACACACACACACACACACACACACACTGACGCACTCAAACACACAGGAAATGAAGGAATCAAACGATACGGATACTGACGTCGAATCATTCAAGTTTCACAGAGTTGTTCGACTTGAGCCTACTACAGCCATAACTGTTCTAAGATACACTTCTCAGTGTAACAGATGGCCGGTTACGAAGCGCTACGCATAGGTCTAGTTATGGTTCATTTAGACACAGAACAACTTGATCCAGTTCCGCAGCACACGTTGTCTTTATATTACAATTACAAATCACTGTATTGTCCATGAGATGAAAAATTTCCTTCGGATTTGACTTTAAAACACGCAGAAGAACTTATGAAAATAATAAACATAGGTGAAAATACGATAACCTTGTACACTCATGCTCACACGCCACACGCTCGAACGCACAGTATAGACACACGCACGCAAACACTGTCATCCATAGACAATTATGTCGCATATTTCACTGCAATGAAAACTTACTATGCAGAGTTACTATGCCCAAAATATTACTGATCATATGGCCCAACACATTATATAAAGTAATTTGACAATCATAACTCCGCTCAGTTCTAGAAATACGAGAAACGGCTACTGAAAAATAGATCGACACACTAACAGCATGTGATTTTGCTGCGTGTCCAAACTGCTGTTAAAGTTCATTGAGTGTGTCGAAAAAGCATAACAAACACAAATGCTGCTGAAATGTGCCATCAGATTTATGCGTAATGGTTCTTTAAGCGTTGTGTTTCATTTCGGCTACGCCGGGGCTAAAATTATGTTCATAACACACAACATTCTTCTAGGATAACTAGAAAAATATATGAAAATACATGTTGAAACAGACAAAACAAAAGAATCGATAGAAGGTTTTCCGACAAAAGCACATAAGAATTAATCAGTGTGTTCAATGAAAAGACCATAAATATTTTGAGTTTATTTATCCTAGTTTGGACAGGGAAACACATTCGACTTACCTTGAGTTCGATTTAACGGAGCCGTTTTCGGTTAAATATTAGTCATAGAAGGACAGCCTTGGCCACGGGGAAAAAAAAAAATGGCTCGACTTATTCGAGTTTGCAAAACGAGAAACGCATTTGACTTATTCGAAGTTTAATTAACTCAAACTGGACCGTTTTAAAATACTGACGTTGTAAAATTAGTCCTAGAAGAGCAGCTTTGGGCAGAGGGAAAAATTTGGTTCGACTTAACTCATTCTACCCCAGACACACCATAGCAAGGTAAAGATCGACCATGATAGTTCAAGGGTGATGCCAGAATAGCTTGGCGACCGATTTTTTTCCATTTTATCCGACTTTTGAGAGGAGAAACACATTCGATTCCTTATCCGAAGTTCGACTTAAGCGAGTTCGAGTTATCCGTTGTAAAATTAGTCACAGAAAGAAAAACTTTGGCCCGGGAAAAAATGTTGTTCGTCTCACGCGTTTCAGTTTCGACTTCACCGTGTAACCAAATTGTGTGTGCATGAAATATGTTGACAAGTACATATAGGGCAATCGCAGGTTCAGAAATCCTACACGATAACTCTGTCAAGGCGCCTCGGATCAGTAGCCGCTGTGACTTTGAACTTGAAATGTCGTATAGCCTTGTTGAAGCCAGCGTGTAGGATTCCTAAACCTGTGGTGCAAGTGTAATATAATACGGCGCCGTCACTGAGTTCACGTTTCAATTCAGGGAAAAAAGACAGGCTTTTTCAATAGCATGTCCGATGAAAGGTCCTGGTAATCAAAGTGGCACAGTTCGGCAGCCGTGCGCCTGAATTGATCAGTGTTCAGGTCGTACTCCATAGGTAATAGATTTCCCTGTCCCCCATAACCCGTCCGTTAGGGCCTTCCATTATCACTTCGGTGCCGCGGACATAGACGTTAAACCCTGAACTAACCAGTTCCCGTTTCACGAGCATGGTTATTGAGTTACAGCGGGAGACTATAGACTGACTAGGTTGTTTCCATTTCCAGGTCCTGAAGAAATTGAAGTACTTGACGACAACAATGACTGAATTGTACCCACTCGCACTCCAATCATTATTTGGGTGCCTCATATCAGCTCTCCCGGCGCCCCCTCGGCCCCCCCCCCCCCCCCCTTTATTTCATTTGTATTCGAGTCATTATTATGATATTTATTATATACTGATCAACAAAAGAAACGCGAATTTTTCACCATAGCGCTTTTCTTCGTAAATATGCTTTAAACCGGGTTATTTTGACGTCATTTATTAGAAAATGTTATGAAAAGTGTGTTATGTCGTGTGCAAATAGAATGTTTAGTCTTAAAAATCGCACATCGATAAGTTATGACGTCATCAATGACACTACCATCACGGATATTGAAAGTGAGAAGGGGAGCATCTGCATAGGACACAGCTGAAAGCCAACCAAAGTGCAGTGTCACTAAGGTCCGTGTGCATGAAAATCAGGCCTGTTTGGTCTTGACCTAGTTTTTGTTTGTCAAAGGCACCTAAATAATCAACATGATCTACAAACATGAAATCTAAACGTTCTATATGTTTAGGTTAGCGGTCATATTTACCTGATCAAATAGATATGGGTGTGTTCCTTATCTCTGTGTTCACTGGAGCATAAAAAAATGGTTTGAAAGTAATTCACATTAAATCAAATGTGCACCGTAAGTTCTCGTTCTCTAATGAATTTTTCGAGTCAAATTTCATTTGAGGCAGTTAATAATATCATAAGCAATCCACACAACTTGTGTGTTAAAACATATCACAAAAAACTTGCTTCACAGAGTGTGTCCAGTTTTCCTTATTTTCACCACTAATGAAACCCTGTGTCCTTCAATGTAGCCATGGGCGATCTCATCCAATGTTTGTGTGAAGGTAGCTGAACATCTGAAGTAAGCAACAAATAAAATGTTCTTGTTTTGCTGTCAGGGTGGGAGTTGTTTGCGGGTACACTTACAGACACTTTTCGCGTTTTTAATGGAAGTCAGTATATTAGCAGTAGCATCATTTAAAAAAAAATATTTATTTTTATTTTAATTTTTTAAAATTATTTTTATATATATATATTTTTTTTTAATTATTTATTTATTATTTTTTTAGTGGGGTGGGGGTGGGGGCGCTGTGCCCCTCGAACATTAATAATCAGCAATAACCAAACAAACACCTCCCCCCCCCCCCCCCCACTTTCACCCACCCCAACACACCTCCCCCCAAAAACAACAACAAAAAAACAAACAAACAACAAACAAACAAAAAAAACAAAAAAAAAACCCACACGCACACCAATAACAAACAAGAAAGGCTTACGTGTCTGTCCAATCTACATGTGTGACCTTTGTGACAATAAGTAATGGGATGGCTTCTGCATCAGCAAAATCCATGTTTTCTCAAAATTTAATCAGTGTTCACACATCTGTCAAACACCCATGACCCTTGACCTTTATGATGAGTGGACTAAATTAGTATACATAGGAAGGTCGTATCATTATCAGCTATCTTTGTGCCAAATTTGATTGAAAAGTTTGCAAAAATGTTGATAATAACTACAATTCTTTCAAAAATTGGAATTTTACACACATTTGCCGACTTCTTGTGACCCGTGACCTTTCCAAGGGGTCATCCAAATTAGTATGCATAGATAGGTTTTAACATCAGGTATCTCTGTAGCAAGTTTGGGTTTTAAGTTGTGAATAGTATTTGAGAAATAAAAAACATCTTTTGTCAAGATCTGGCTATTTTGGACCTATTTCCTGAGCTCTTGTGACCCTTGACCTTTCCGAGGGATCAACCAACTTAGTATACAAAGAAATGTCTTCCCATCTTTGGGTTTGAAGTTGTGAATAGTATTTGAGAAAAAAATACATACTGTCAAAATATAGCTATTTTGACCTGTTTCCTGTTCCCTTGTGACCTTGACCTTTGTGAGTTACTCAAATTGGTATGTTTAGAAAGGTCTTTCCACAAAGTATCCTTGGGCCAAGTTTGAAGACTGTGGCTTGAATAGTCTCCATAAAATGCCAACTTAAAGTTTACCACGGATGACGGCGACGGACGGACGGTTGGTTGGTTAGTTCGGGTTTAACGTCCACAGCACCGAGGTGATTATGGACGGCCCTGACGGGCGGGTTATGGGGGACAGGGAAATCTATTGCCTATGGAGTACGACCTGAACACTGATCAACTCAGGCGCAATCCAACTGTGCCACTTTGATTTCCCAGGACCTTTCAACGGACATGCTATTGAACAAATCCGTTTTTTTCCCCCCTGGATTGTGAGTCCAGCTACCGGGGCCGGGACTGACGGGATTCGAACCCACGACCCGGCGATCACCTTCACTCTCCTGCGCGCTCCGACGTTTAACCGCATGAGCTATTTCGGACTCTACGGACGGACGACCACTGGCCCAAAACATAGACTCACGTTTCAGTGCTTCGCACGTGAGCCAAAAATTGGAGGCGTCGCCGATATTTTCCCACGCCTCGGCACCCCCACATCGGCTGTCAGTACAGTGGTAGCCGGATTCACTGGATTCAGGCTTAACCCATATCATACCAAGGCTAAAAGCGTCAAATTTGTACACTGCCATATGCAAGCTACATTACAGTACTTACATATAAGGATATAGACCAATGGCTTTAGTTCAAGGGTGGTGCCAGAATAGCTTGGCGCCTAGAGGCGCCAAGCCATTCTGGCACTACCCTTGAACTATTTTAGTCAAACTTATTTCACACACTGGTGTATTCCGAATGATAGCCGCCGACAGACGTAACTTGAACTGATTCAGTCACGACTGAGTCAAAGTGGCCGCGGCTGCTCGACTTCCTAAAGTTCTTCTCCTCTTGCAGAATTAAAAGGAGTACGACTGTGCGTAAAGGAGGCCCAGTTGGGGTGCGACACCCCTCAGGTATGCGGCCGGCTCAGTGGGGCACAGGTATAGGTAGGCCTAAATATGTACGAGTAAGTCCTTGATGACAGCGGCTTCCAGTCGCGGACATATGTTATTAAACTCGTTCATGTTTCCTGACACTGTGGGTGTGAAATTGCGTTTTGCGTTTTTTCGTCTGCTACTGACGTTGGTCCCCGACCCTGCTCCCGGCCGTTGCAATGTCCTACTGTAACTTATTTCTTGAAGTAAATAGAGAAAACTTCACAATTTAATAAACTGGTGTCAGATATAAAAGTAGGCGTGATGGAAATTAGGAAGATTTAAATTTAATCTTGCAACGCTGATCGCGTAGCCAGCCTAATACAGTACGGCACCTGTGCAGGCGACACTCGCGCTAGCTATTTTTAGCACACGTCAGGTAATTTCACAATATGGCGTCGCATGGAACTTGAACAAGGTACTCACGCTGACAAGAGACATTGAACTAAGTGAAAAAAACAGACCGGTAAGCGTTTTTTTTTTGTACCTGAGAAATTCTTTCATACAGTTTAAGATCTTACCTGTGCCATTAACTTCACCAAACTGATGGCGATTTTCGTATTTTATCCGTCAATGTTTTATGTCGCGATTCGAGTGTCAATGCGGAAATGCAGCGAAAGGCAGATTGACAGTAGTCAATCAAAAGTTACAAACACGATTCATAGGCTTTCCATGTACTCTCACCTGATTTATAACACCGGCTTGGTGTCCAGACAGTCAAAGTGCACTCGTCAGTTGAAACGAGCAGTTGACAGTCCCAAGTTATGTCTGTTTAAATTATGAGACTATGCAGATAGTTTGTGTTTGTTGCATAGCTCTCAAAATCTCACAACTGGGACGTCTCGGTATTTTATTTCGTTTTATTCCAGTCACTGAGCCAATGCAGTGTTATAACACACCTAAAGTTACATGCTCTCTAAATTCTCAGAGAAACAGCTAATTTTCAGACTGAGTCTTTTTTACTTTTACTTTTTTCCTTAATTTCTGCCCCCCCCCCCCCCCCCCCCTCTCCCCGCATCACAGGTATGTGATTTTTTATTTTGACTTAAAGCTGAGAAACAGTCAAAAAACTCCGCCCCGCACGTGTTTTAAAAAAACTTTGCAGGACCCAGCGAGGGCCCTGTCTTCGTGAACGTTCGGCTAACTTCGGCAAACCGGTTTGCAACTGACTCAGTTGACTGAGTTTTCAACTGCGTTTGTCGTGCTGGCAAAACTCCCGTGAAAAAGACAGGCCACTTCCTGTTTGCAGCGAGTGGGCACTGCGATCACTGATCTAAACCAGCGATATTTTTACTGATATCAACAGTAGCAGACGACACTCGACCACCCGACGGACAGAGCAGGCCATTTGTGTCTTGCCTGGACGCACACTGGATATGGACCAGGCCGAACTATCCTAAGTTACACAGTACAGCCTGAAGCTTATTTGATATCGGAAGGGTGAGGAAGGAGGGGTTATTTGTCGTTTAGTGTTTGTTGTTATATCTTTTCATCTGGAGTGGCCTACAGCAAATGTTTTCTCCATACAAAGGGCAGCTACTAAACATCAGCTTGACCCATGGCGACCTTGTATCTTTTGGCATCTATGTAAACAGTCGACTCTCTCTCTCTCTCTCTCTCTCTCTCTCTCTCTCTCTCTCTCTCTCTCTCTCTCTCTCTCTCATCCAATTTACTGTATTGGTTGTACATCACGATGCTTCTTTATTTATTTATATTAGCCTATATTGGACTGGGGGTACGTGTTGAAAAAATTCGTTCACAACTACAAAGTGTCAGGAGTCATACTTACAGCATGTACAGCCGTACATTCTGCCATCATAGTCCCCAGCGCGTAAAATCCGTGGCTGTCGGTCAGTTTCAAAGTGTCACAGAATCGTCTGCTGTTGTCCGATCTGCTAATCGCGATGATTTCCGTGCAACAGGAAGTGGTCTGTCGTTTTCCGAGAGTTTTGCAAGCTCGGGATACGCAGTAGCCAACTCCGTCAACTGAGTTACGAACCGATTTGACCCACTTAGGGGCAGGGCCCAAGCTGGGTCCTGTAGTCTTTTTAAAACACGCGCTGGGCGGGTTTTTCTCATTGTACCTCAGCTTTAACAGCTGAAAACCGGCCGTTAAGTGCAAACTCACACTTTGGCACAAGAGCAGGAGAACACTTTTGTCACTGTTGTTGATATTTATAACTTCAGTTCTCAATTCCTGCCCCTGCCCTACCCCCTACCCAAACACGTGTATAGAGAAAGGGTGTTGTAGCAGTGGCCTAGGAAGCTGGGGGTGGCAGAGGGTGTGCTTGGTCCCCCCCCCCCCCCCCATTCCCCCCCCCCACCCCCCCCCCCCCCCAAGAAAAAGTGAAAAGGGGGGTAGGGATGGTGAAGGTATATATATCTTTTCACATCTCTTTCAAAATTATTTGAAATATGGAGCTACGTCGGGGGACTATATACCCAGACCAGAGAGGAAACAGACAGGACACCATCAATGAAGAGATTCTGGAACGCCAGAGAGCATCAGCCATTGGAATACCACCCCTCAAGGACAAAGGGAAACTTGTAACAGATCCCCTGGCCAAGGCAGAAATTTTAAATGGTCAGTTTAACAAGTCATTCAGTGATGGCACAACAAACAGCCCACTAGAAATAGAGCATAAATGCAGACTGCCAAGGGCAATCACAATAAGCGTGAAGGGCGTAGAGAAGCTCATGCAGGGTCTGAATTCAGCAAAAGCTGCTGGTCCAGATAGCATCTCCCCTCGCATATTATAAGAACTGTCTGCAGAACTTGAATCTGCTCACCAAGATCTTCCAACTCTCCCTCCAAACAGGCGACATCCCATCAGACTGGAAGGATGCACTTGTCTCCCCTATCTTTAAAGAAAGGGCGAGAACTACGATCCAGCTAACTATAGGCCCATGTCGCTCGCAAGTATCCCGTGCAAGCTGCTCAAGCATAATTATCATTGTCAGTGGTATCATCGATCACCTCGAGACCAACAATATCCTAAACCCATACCAAGCAAAGCGATCTTGCGGAATATGCAGAAGAAATTACAACAAACCTTGAGTAGGGCTTGCAGACAGACATCATTGTAAAGGACTTTTCTAAGGCTTTCGATAGGGTGAACCGTAGTCTTTTGCTTCATAAGCTGGACTACTATGGCATCAGAGACAACACCAACAGATGGATTGCTAACTTCCTCCGAGGCTGATGTCATTGTCAAGCGGTGGTAGTATAGAGTGCTAGGTCCACCCACATTGATGTGCGTTCTGGAGTACCCCAAGGATCCGTCGTATGCCCCTGCCTGTTCCTGTAGTACATAAACGACATGACAGAAAGAGTCAACTCAAGAACTTGCCTGTTTGCGGATGACACCGCAGTATACCGCCCCATTGCCTCACAGTCTGACAATGATACGCTGCAGGAGGATTTAAATGCCCTGTGCGCATGGGAGAGCGAATGGGGCATGCAGTTTCACCCACAGAAATGAGCCACTCTACCAGTATCACATAGCAGAGTGAACAGTAGTCATCAGTACTCCCTACATGGACACACCCTTGATGAGGTAAGCTCCACAAAGTACCTGGGCCTGACCATCCAAAACTGAGGACGCAAGCTGGGATACCCACATCAACCATATATGCAGCAAGAGATGCTGGGGTTCCTGTGGAGAAACCTGCAGATCGGCTCAATCGCAGTCAAGGAGCTTGCCTACAAGTCGCTGGTCTAGCCCGTCCTGGAGTATGCGAGCTGTATGTGGTACCCACATCAGCACGAGGAAATTGCCAGATCGGTCCAGAGAAGAGCAGCCCACTTTGTCCTGAACAGACACAGGAACACACTTTGTCCTGAACAGACACAGGAACACGGCCAGTGTGGGGCAGATGCTGCAGCATCTGAACTGGCAGACTCTCCAAGAGTGCAGAAGTAGGGCTCGTTTAGCAATGTTGTACAAGATCAAGAATGTATGCAAACCAAGGGGAATCACAGCGCTGGACAGACAACAGTTAGATCCCCTGCCCCCGCCTATCAGGCACCCAATCGCCAGCCCACAGAGAAATACGCAGGTATAGAATAAGACGATCATTTCCATCCTCAAACGAATGGATCAGGTCTCTTATATAACCCATGTCTTTCTCCGGAACTTAGGAAGTGGGCAGGAGAAACATACATACACAAACATGAAGGTGCGCTACTATATAATGTGGTCGGGTAAATACCCTGATGATCCCACAGTAGATGCACAGAACATTACACAACAATGTAACGATACAAATTTGCCTCGAGTTGTCTGTCCAGCGCTGTGATTCCCCTTGGTTTGCATACAATTCTGCCAGCGCTAGCCTCACCTATCTGGTTTGTGAGTATCTATAACTCGAGGCAAATTTGTATCGTTACATTGTTGTGTAATGTTCTGTGCATCTACTGTGGGAAATCAGGGTATTTACCCGACCACATATAGTAGCGCACCTTCATGTTTGTGTATGTTTCTCCTGCCCACTTCCTAAGTTCCGGAGAAAGACATGGGTTATATAAGAGACCTGATCCATTCGTTTGAGGATGGAAATGATCGTCTTATTCTATACCTGCGTATTTCTCTGTGGGCTGGCGATTGGGTGCCTGATAGGCGGGGGCAGGGGATCTAACTGTTGTCTGTCCAGCGCTGTGATTCCCCTTGGTTTGCATACAATTCTGCCAGCGCTAGCCTCACCTATCTGGTTTGTGAGTATCTATAACTCGAGGCAAATTTGTATCGTTACATTGTTGTGTAATGTTCTGTGCATCTACTGTGGGAAATCAGGGTATTTACCCGACCACATATAGTCGGTTACTACATTTGCTCAGCCCGTACACACGACAGCACGATACTGAACAACCATATAATTATGTGACTGGTTAACTCATTCTACCCCAACACCGAAATCCCCAAATGTTGCCGTTGTTCTCTGAAGACTGCACTGCGGTGCAGGACACAGATCGACCATGATAGTTCAAGGGTGATGCCAGAATAGCTTGGCGCCCATAGGCGCCAAGCTATTCTGGCATCACCCTTGAACTATCATGGTCGATCATCATCTTGCTGTGGTGTGTCTGAGTTAACTCATTCTACCCCAGACACACCACAGCAAGATGAGGATCTTAAGGGTTGTGCCAGAATATCTTGGTGCCTTATTGGAGGCCCAGTGAAAGCAGTGTTCGGTTGTGTCTCTGAGTGATTAGGGAAGTTACCTTTACGCCACACGAATCTCAACAACGAAAGAAATCACGGCGGACAACCATCTTCTGCCATACAACAAAGACAACACTCCAACATCTCCAAGAGGCGAACATCCTAGTTAGTGTTTAAGGGCTCATGAACGTTAGATCCCTAAACACTAACTATATCTAAACACATTGTCCCCGCCCTACACTGGTTGTCTGCCTCGACTCGCCGCCGCTGAATCAACGGCAGTTGAATCGAGGGAGACAACCAGTGTGTGTCCCTGCGGCATGGCGAATCCATTTTGGGCTTCACACCCTTTTTTATGTCTCGTCCAAACACAAGCTAATTTTTAGAAAATTAATCAAAAACAATCTTCCCTCCGCACCTAATCTAACCGCAGCTGATTAAATTCACACAAAAGCTCCCGTCCCGCGGACAATGATTTGACAGGGGGGTGAGAGGTTACGCCAACCGCGACACCTACCGACAGAAAAGTGCAAGGCGAGCACAGACCCGGGAGCCTGAGCGAGCCTTGACAGCAGATAACTAATCTAGTTTGGTTAGTTGGGCATTTAACGTCCACGGTTTTGAAGTGGTAATGGACGGCCCTCACGGGCGGGTTATGGGGGACAGGAAAATCTAGTGCCCATGAAGTACGACCTGAACACTGATCAATTCAGGCGCTCTGCAACTGTCCACTTTGATTTACCAGGACCTTTAAAATGACATGCTATTGAGGCAAGCCCGTCTTTTTTCCCTGGAGTGCGAGTCCAGCTATCGGGGCCGGGCCGGGGACTCGAACCTGAGACCCGGCGATTCTGTTCACTCTCTTTCGCTCTGACCCTTCATGGGCTATTTCGGACTCTGACACAACAGAATTTGCCATGTGTGGGAGATGTATGTCCCACGGTGGCGTATGAACCATGGTTAAAGTGGGGGGGGGGGGGCGGGGGGCAGGCATGTCACGGGCTTACGGGGCTCTGGACATTGCATGGGCGAGGTATCTTTGGCCATATCCATTCCTATTAGTATTTGACTTGGGCCGTACCTCCTCGATCTTGGCCCGTGTGGACAGAAAGCTACAAGACATTGTTTGTCAATGGACGCACACTGGCCAGCAAGGGTCAATCCGATTGACCAGTGTTAGGGAAATTGGCCTGACCAGGGACAAAGGCGAGGACGCGGGCGCGTTATTAACATTTTCACTCCTAGCGCCAATCTGGATTGTCGTGCGACACTACTGGCGTTGACTTTTCACGGTCGCTCCAAATCGCGCAGCTGAATATTAGCGTCAGTTTACGGCTCGACTTTTCAATGAGTTTTCATGGTCGTTCCAAGCCCCGCCATGAAATCTCCGTAGTTGCTGTTAGGCCGGGTATGCGAGTTGAGTCCGATAGTTCAAAGGTGGTGTTGACCGAACGACTGGCCTTGTCGTAGAGAGATTGGTCGATCATGGTTTGGCATATGAAAGGCACCGCCTGATGGTACAGTGCCTGAAACTAGGACGTGATGGCTCGATGATAGTGCCGTAATCAAGAGTCGTCAAGAGAGAGAGAGAGAGAGAGAGAGAGAGAGAGAGAGAGAGAGACGAGCAGGTAATCACTAATCACTCGAGATGAGCCGCATCTGGACACGCAGCATAAAGCCAAATGCAGCACGTCACGAAGGTATTATCCCTTTTCATCCTGATACACCACTGCTTTAAGTTAATTTGACTATGATAGTTTAAGGGTGGTGACACTCCACAGCCGCAACACTGAAACACACGTGAAGAGAATGAGGGGAAAGTAGTCTAATGAATATACACAAACACGCACGCACCCACGCACAACACAACAACACAACACAACACAACACAACACAACACAACACAACACAACACAACACAACAACACAACACAACACACACACACACACACAGACGCACACGCACGCATGCACGCACGCACGCACGCACGCACGCACAATATTATAACAAGTGTACAAATACTAGCTGACAACTTAGATGACGAGACACCCTTTCGCGGCGAGCTTCTTGTGACAGCGCACGGAAATCGCAGGGACAGTAGAATGTCCCATAATTAAATATTAAATAAATAAATAAATAATAAAAATCCCAAATAAATAAATAAATAAATAAATAAATAAATAAACATTTGAACTGGTAATGCTGCGAAACGCCACCCACGTGGTTCTAGCTTTGACTGTCCTCCGTCATGGCGAGCTGCTCGTATGTCGAGATGAGCACCGCGCACGCCCCTCTAATGTCCTCCAGCGTGGGTTGTACGGCTGGGGCGCGCTTGCCGAAGAAAAGAGAGTTCATGTTGGGGTTGATTCCCCTCCTGCCGAACAGCAGCGGCGTCTGGCCCACCAGGTGATTCAGGTTCCTTCCCGTCGTGCCCTGCGCCGGAAGTCCCAGCAGACACAAACACAACACGAGGCAAAGGTAGGTGGCGCGGGCACTCATCTGCGACGATACGTCACACTCGGCTTATTAATTAACCTCTTCGCTTTAAGTGGATGCTGAACTCATGTGTTTTTGATATCAACGTCAAAGATCCCCGTCAAAGGAACAAAGACCTGTCAGCCTATCAAGAGGTATAGATCCTAATGAGCCCCCGCAACTGCGGAGACTCATGAGGATCTATACCTCTTGCAGCTGGATGGTGTTCATTTTTCTTGGCCGTGAAAAGTTATCACTGGATATGGAACGACCATGATAGTTCAACGTTGGTGGCAGCATTGCTTGACGTTTGTCGTGCCCAGCAAGATATAAACAATACATCATTACCAGGCACGAGCATCACAACTAACACTGACAATGCAGATAGCACATTCTTATCATTATTAGCATTTATCATTAGCCTTTTTTTGTGCCCGTAACAAGAGCTCAGTTGAGTGTTCTGACGATTGCGCACAAAGTATGCCTCAAGAACACGCATTTAGTGTTATCTAGGAAAGGGCAAGAGGAGGTATGTTCAAATGATATTCTGACTAATCACTAAATACCACACCCGGTGGATATATGGCCAATCTATACCTCCCTGTTTCGTTTGCGGATGTGCTTCCCAGACAGTCCCTCTCGAAGAGAACGCCAAAAGTACACTTCTTTCAAATGAGTTGCCACAGCATCTCACAGCATCTGATTTGAATAGAAGTGTACTTGTAGCGTACATCCCGATTACCCCCAGACCTAACTAAAATCTAATACCCGCTTCTCACGGATATTATCCCATACGCAGGAAGTACGCCACAAGTACACTTTTATTCAAATGAGATGCTAAAGCAACTCGTTTGAATAGAAGTGTACTTGTGGCGTACTCCCCCAAGTGAGTCTATCTGCTGAGTACTCCGGCACGCAATACCCGTGCTCCCAGGGTTCCTACGCCACTGTAGTCATCAGAGAACAACTCCCAGATCAATGGAAATTCGACATCGAAGCTCAGCGTTTTAAAGTGCAAGGACGTAAAGCTGGACTGGTGATGATGCACACGTTGTTACAGCACTGTCAGTTCCAAGAGAGTCGAACCCTGGCCTCCGGGTGACGTCATCTAACTTTCAGAACACGTAACTTGTCTGTCAGATTGAGGAGGTGGGTCCCGCGTGTAAACACCATAATTGTGTCGTCGCTGGGCAGTCGCCGGGTCCCGACACAACGCCCTTCCGTCTGCATGAGGCATAGATGTAACATTGGCCAGAATCATGGGCTATGCGTACTGTATATGCAATCTGGATCGTCAGTATACAGCGTCAAGCGGAGGTAGTTATCATTGATTTAAGTCGTCGACAAGAGGGTACTAATTATTGGCGATTTCCACACGTAAGGAACACCGGTCACACTACAAAAACAGCTCCTCAACAAGCAATTCACGAAACTGCCCGAACAATCACCGGCTTACACCGCCGCCACATCATTCTTCTCACCACCAATAGTGTTAGTCAAAAGGTCTGGTCCTTAACGGACAGAGGCGTGGATGCGCGTGAGCCAATGACTGCATGAACGCATGAACATCTATAGCTCTTGCAGGTGGGAGGAGACAGACAGCGGACAGAGACGGACTTGTAGCGGCTGTCAACAGTGGCGACCAATCCTGATAAAGTGAGCCCACAGCACCTATCTATTTCAGCCAATCCCCGCTCTCCACACAACAGATTACTCCGCAGCCCGCCAAGCGTATCAACTAGAAAATGGAAATCTTGGCTTTGACTTCGCGAACGAAGATTTTATAGGAGTTGCCCACGACGTCTGCAGGCTTGTTCGTGGCTGCGGAGGCCAATCCGAGACAGGCAGGTTCGACCGCAGTGGCTGCAGGGGAAGGTCTGGCCAGGGTTCTGAGCTGCGGCATCTCTGTTTTTTCTCCTGAGCCGCTTGTCCTTAAGGCTAGCTCTGCGAGAGTCCTCAAAGGAGACGGCTGCCTTGTAAATGGTGGAGCGCCAGGTGTCACGGTCCGCAGCAAGCGAAGACCACTGGTGGTGGTCGATTTGGCAGGCACTAAGTGACTTCTTGAGACAGTCTTTGTATCTCTTCTTTGGTGCCCCTCTGTCACGGTGTCCAGTAGCAAGCTCGCCGAACAGGGTGATCTTTGGTAGGCGATGATCCTCCATCCTGGAGACATGCCCCGCCCAGCGGAGCTGTGTCCGCAGCAGCAAAGCCTCGATGCTCACAGTTTCAGCCTGTTCAAGGACCTCGACGTTGGTGACATAGTCACTCCAGTGAATGCCCAGGATGGTACGCAGGCAGCGCTGGTGGAAGCGTTCGAGGAGTCGTAGTTGGCTGCGGTAGAGGGCCCAGGACTCGGAACCATACAGCAGGGTGGTGAGGACCACAGCTCTGTACACGCTGATCTTGGTGCCTGTTTTCAGCTGTTGATTGTGCCACACCCGCTTGAAAAGTCGCCCGAAAGCACTGTTCGCTTTTGCCAGCCTGCTGTCAAGCTCCTTGTCCAGCTTGGCGTCCGACGTGATAATGCAGCCAAGGTAAGTAAACTGGTGCACTGACTTTAGTTCAGACTCGCCAATGGTGATGTGAGGAGGGCGATACACTGTCTTGGGTGCCGGCTGATGGAGGACCTCTGTCTTTTTCAGACTGACCTCGAGTCCAAAGAGCTGGGCAGCATCTGCGAAGCAAGACGTGATGCGCTGCAGGGCTCTCTCTGTGTGTGCAACGAGGGCAGCATCATCAGCAAAAAGCAGCTCACGAATCAGTTGGTCTAGGGTTTTCGTGTGGGCCTGCAGTCGTCTGAGGTTGAACAACTAGAACCCGCACGGTAAATTGCCCGCTTGTCACTCGCAGACGCAAATCCTCACAGCAACTTCCTTATGGGAACATAGACATTAAGCCTGCAACTGACGATACTTTCGAGGTTTCATTCGCCGAGCAAGTCACAGGCGTCGCAGTAACATGTTGACAAAGTGGTCTTAGCAAGAGGCATAGAACCTCATGAGCCACAACTAAAATGAACAAAATTAGTTAGCCTCTGTGTGTGCAGGTGTGTGTGTAGTGCGTGCGTGTGTGTGTGCGTGCGACTGAGTGTGCATGTGCGTGTCTGATGTACAAGAAATTAACATTTTTTTGTGTGCCTGCGCCCCTTCTGCTGTCTTTGTTTCTAGTCCGCCCAGTAGACAAGGTCATCAGGCCGATGTCAGCCGCAGTTAGCCCGCACACGACAGGTCCAAGCACACATCTTGAAATAATCAAAATAAGCTATAATCTCGATATGCTCCTAAACCCAAAGTGCAGGCAAAGAGCAGAGGTGGGAATATCCTCTGTCCACACACACACGCACACAAACAAACGAACAAATAAAAATGTTCAAGAAACCTGCAGGCTCCTGGCTTTGCACCTGATGTCATCGGCAGGACAGATGGAATTGGGGCTCCGTCGGCTGAGAGATATTTACGAGCCTTGCAGTTAAAGAGAAACAGTTACGCTCTCTTTGCACTTGGCTATCAATCATAAACACATAGTGTAAGACGGTTGGACAACAAAAGTAAGTAAGTACTGGGCCAGTTGTCCGTCCATCATCTGTCCGTCATAAACTTTTAAAGCCCTATATAGCTGTTACTGCCCCAACCCCCACCCTCCCCCCAAAAAAAACCCTGCTGCAACAGCTGGTTACCAAACTCTACATTCAGGTTTAGCTATGGTTCGCTTTAGACACGGGAGAATGCATCTCGGCACAAGTCTCTTCAGTAACTATTGAATAGTGAGATTTCATTGATACGTTCCTGATCGCTATGACATTAAAGCAGTTAAGTTTACTTGAGATGGTTCGCCGACCATTCAGCGTTTTGTATATTTACAGCAGCAAAGCACAGATACTATGATGATATGCGGTATTACAATGATGAACTTTAGAACCTACCTTTAGATCAACATCTGCACACACTCACTCGAACACGCACACACACACCCGCGCGCACTCTATTAAAGAACAAGCAAGCACGCAAGTTTGGGTGACTTGGCTTCATGGTTGGGCGAGTTGACTCCTGCTTTGGGCGACCTCAACTTGACTACTTTGACGAGTTGACGCGTATCTTGGGCGAGATGATGCATGGGCAAGTTAGCATATGGGCGAGTTGACCGGCAACCCGGACAAAACTGTAGTTACTCGCCCTAAAGGGGGAGTTATTATTAAAAAAAATTGGGAGTGTTCATTATTCTCTCTCTCTCTCTCTCTCTCTCTCTCTCTCTCTCTCTCTCTCTCTCTCTCTCTCTCTCTCTCTCTCTCTCTCTCTCTCTCTCTCTCTTCTCGAAGCAGTCGTAATCATTTCGTTGTGAAATATATACTGCCCTGTAACCCTGATTATGTATGCTCCCAATTACAAACTCTGTGTGATGGTGTGTGTGTGTGTGTGTGTGTGTGTGTGTGTGTGTGTGTGTGTGTGTGTGTGTGTGTGTGTGTGTGTGTGTGTGTCAGTTTAGGTGTGTGAGATTGTCATGGGACTTTCTTTCCCTAAACTAGCAATGTTTTTGTCAGTTTCATTTACATTTAACTATATACTTAGTTTTTTTTTGTATTTTGTCTCGTAGTTTTGTAGCAACGGCAGGTTTGAAAAATGGCTATGTCTGTGACGATGTCAATGCCTCAACCGTTGATAAATAAAGCTTCATTGAATCATTGAATCATTGAATCTCTCGCACGGCACACACACGAAACAACAAACAAAACAAAAAACCAAAACACGTCCACAGTATAACGTATTTTCTGAATTTAGACAGTACAAAAACACTTCGAGAAATGGCTTACTAGTAAAGGCTGGGGGAGGGGGTCCATATGTCGTTGCAATATTTTTTATAATTTTCTGGGTGCTGATATGTTACTGGTTTTTAACAATGAAACCATAAGCAAACTAATGTTCCTTCCTACATACTTGAAGCGATGTGTCACTGAATCAGTACCTAATAGCAAGAGTAAATTGGTACAAATTGTCTGCCCGTGCCGGTTTTCAGTCACAACCCTCGTGAAAGCTTTCTGAACAGTCGTTTACATGCAAAAAAATCAATCCATTAATCCTTTGTCTAATTCATCGTATGTACACGTCCGCAAAGACGTTTGAAACCTGGCCAGGCAATCAAATGATTTGAGCGGTGATGATTACATTATTCCTCGTGTGGTGTTCATATGAATTTGTAAGATTTTGAACAAAAAGGACAAACACCTCTCCTTTGTTGAAAGAAAACTTTGCCAACCGTAATCATTGGTTACTCTTCCTCTCGGATATCAGACCACCTCCCAACCCCCCAACCAGTGATTAGGTTGAGTTTTGCAGTCAATAAGTCATATGACCGGAGGAACATAAAATCAATAGGTCATTTTGAAAATCCATAAGTCAACCAAAAAAAATCACGTTTTCGGCATTTTCGATTTTGAAATGTCAGCAGCATGTGTAGCCTGTTCAGTAGGCTTTGCGTTGCTTTGCGAGCCAACAATCATAATCGAGAAAAAGTTGAAATTGATCGCAGCCGCTGTGTCTACTGAACGGGCTACTGTCACTCAAGTTATCAACTACGATGTACAGTTCTACCTCAATCACACGTGCCGTTTGTGGGCGTGGTCTAGCAGTCTGTTCAGTTGTCAAACTTGTCAACACATCTTGGTAACTTGGCCCGCAGACTCTCACTGTTTACGTTTTCGCGGTGCGCTTGCCATTTGGTTACAGTCATGGCTGTTTTCAGTTCAGTAGACTCAATTTGAGAAACATGAGCATGAATGGCACCAGTCAGAGGCGTAGATTTTCATGAACCCACTGAGCAGAGGCGACTCATGAGGATCTGTGCCTCTTGCAGATGTGGATTATAATCGTTACTTAGTCCGCATCTACTTCCTCAGTTTGAGTAACACTATCAGATAAAATCTCAAGCAATATGCATAGATTCTCATAACGAGCCTAAGGTGGTCTATGCCTCTTGCAGACTTTAGAAACTCACTCTTGCCCTGGATACATTCATCACGCAGCCAACTATACGTGTTATACTTGGTGTATAAAATACCAAACGCAAATTATATTTGGCAATTTCGGATTTTTATTTATTTTGCAATCTAATGTAATCAGGTTTGCGTTTCAATGACTTCCATTACATATAATATGCTTTTTTCAGTAAACGTGCAAGCACTGAATTACTGTGCTACAGTGACGAGCACAATGGTTTTCAGCAACAAGAACCAGTTTTCTGGCAGTACTGATTCAAGTTTTAATGTCCAGGACACCAACCACAAAACATTTTTGTCAAATTGTCATAGATAGACACCCCCACCCTCCACTCTCTCCTAGAAAACAACAAAGCAAGAAACAGATTGTGGTTGTCATAGTCCATAAGCTAGCAGATCTACCGTGCACCCCCCCCCCCTCCTGTACTCAATAAGTACTTAATAAGATGGGTTTCAAAGTGTAAGTTAGTATGTCCTGAGATGTTTAAGCCATGTTCCCCGAAAATCTTAAGAACACACCAGAGATATAGCCGATGGCGCAAGGGTACCCCATTCACGCTCTGTGAATGCTAAAATGAGGTTGAGAAACATTTTCCTGCTGCCGACCCTTTGACAGCTCACTCATTGGCAGCCAGAACAATATAAGATTTAAAGACGGCCATTATGTAATTGAACATTGCAGAAGAAGAAGGCCAAAAATGGGGGTGGAAGTGATGATCTCGTGATGGACATGTGGAAACTAAGTATTTTGATAACATTGTTTAGGCTGTTAGGAACCATGAAACTTTATTACGCATATTCATATTTACACATTTCTAGACGAAAATAAATGAAAAGGGGAGACCTTACTAGACCCGCCTTATGCTAGGTAAAATATCACCTAAAAGACCAGCGACTTAAAAATAGTTACAATTAAATTGATGGGTCACATTGAAATTAATGAAATGATCACAAATTTGTATGCTCAATATGCATACTTTGTTATGAAAACTGGCAACAAAAATATTTAAACAGAGGAGGATGACATAATCAATTGTCATGATCATTTTGCGTTCTTTTGTGTACTGGTAAAATGGGGGTAGGGCAGCAAATTTAGCCACTGTGGCCCCTAAATGCATCACAGCATCATAAAATCAGGTTGGGAGTAACTGTGGTACTCTATCCTAACCAACAAAACATTTTTAAAAAAAAACTATCAGTTGTATACAGAATTTCTGAGGGCATCAGAAACAACGTACGTTTCCCAATTCAGCAAATTTAAATGGGGAAA